>JABTTQ020000707.1:0-163196 GCA_016081115.2 Rehmannia glutinosa
TTGAATGCGAGAAAATCAGCCCTATGTTGCCTCAAATCCTCTCTTGCCCAACTCTTCTCTTCTTGCCGCTCAAGTCCTCCCCAAACGCATAAAACATGTCTTGAAAATCGTGCGCGTTGGGGTCCTCCACTATGAGAAGGACCGGACGATCCCCTTTGAGAATGTCGGGGTAATCGCCTCCGTGTGAGGACTCGGGTATATCATACCCGATTTGGGGGTGAGGAGGTTCCATCCCATTTCTCATCCCTGTATCTCGACTCCTCCGCCACCATATCCTCTTCATCCAAGAAACCCTCAACTGCGTCTCTTTCTTGCCTCTATAGCCTCATTGTGAACTCGGTTATGTGCGTCGAGTTCATTAGAAGTTGGTGGTGTCCGTCAATGTATCGACGGCGGTGTATGGCGGGTTAGGCAATGGAAATGAAAGCACCTTTCTTTTGTAGAAGTACCAATGTGTTGTCTTCATTTGATATGAACTTCATGTGGTGCAACGATGCCAAATTAACCGAGTGCTGCCCAGGGATAGGCTCCAAGTCTCGGAAATCGACATTGAAATGCCGGGCAATAGGGGTAATGAGGCCCCTATAGAAATCGAAACCCTTCCCGCCTAGCTAACTTGCTTGATTTGCTCGGCAAAATTGACGGCGGTGTTGTAGGGGTGTTTGTGACCATACACGAGGAGTTAGAGCTCCTTAGCCATCATCCCTCCAATATTTTCTCGGGCGAACACGGAGGATGCGATCAGCGCGTTGTATATCGGAAAAATGGGATTAGGATCCATGAGGCTTTGGCGGTCCGCTGCGGCATACAACATCGCCCGTTTGTGGTGTTTCCACAAGCATTCTCCAGTCGTAAGTGATCATAATGGGGCATCGGTACGAGCGTTTGTTGGGACTCGAAATGGTGTTCAATTGGGTCATAGATCGTTGTCTACGAACATTCCCAATCGAAACTTTATCATATACGGTTCAAAGGTCACTTTGTTTGAGTACTTCCATGGTACTCAAAAACTCCAATGTGTATCTTTTAAATGTCGCCACCTTCGGCTCATGAAGTTCGGCCCATCCAACCTTTATGCGAAAAGGCGCCACACGCCCTCATGTATCCCTAAAGTTTGGGTACAATCATCGTCGGCATAGCGGGATGGAGCTATTGGCGACCGATCAAGCGATTCCATCGCTCAAGATCATCGGCATTTGTCAAGTTGACCCCATATGCCTCCGACCGTTTGGTCAACCTCGGTGTGCACTTGGCGTTGTGCCAGCCGCCCCGCGTGCACGTCTTCTTCCACCCTGGGGTTTTTCGCCGACATGAAGGGTTTGTACTGAAATACATTCCATTAGCATCCCAATATCATCAATGGCAACAACAAAGGGGATTAAAGCTAACATATTAGGTGATGCAAATTCACTTGCCCACGTTACTTTGATCGATCAACTACCCCAAGCAAGCAAAAATTATGGCCATTCTGACAAGTATTAGCTTAAACAATCATTGGCCATGCCTTACTCATCAACAATTCATCCTAAATCTCCTCAATTACACAAGCCCACAAGGTGTTTGATAATTTGCCTCAAAGAATAATTCACATAATTCATAGCAAAATATCAAAATAAACACCTATCATGATCCCTAATACATAATTGAAAACTAATTGACAAGGAGAAACGGTGTGCTTACATGAATTCTCTAAGTTAAACTCAAGTAGATGATTTGAACCTCCCTGGTGCTTTTTTTTGCTCACAATTCTTCAAGCAAATTCGAATTCAATGTAAAGTGAAGTTCAATTGTGATGGGGGAGGATTAAATGGACGAATTTGAGTAGAATTTGCAAGAAATTTCAAGGCAATGAAGTTGGGGAGTAGTGGGCGCGCGATTTGGGAGTTTTGGAGAAGAGGGCGCTTAAAAATTGTCATATTTAAGCCTCTTCTCAGACATGGGGCCGCACGGGTGGTGGCCGAAGCACTACCTACCCGTGCCACACCCTGAATTTGCCCAACTCTCTACAGGCGCACGGGTGGTGTGCCGATGCACGGGTTACCTTGCGCAGTTACCACGTGATGTGACAATTCGGGTATTTATTTTTTTAAAACACACAAAAATGAAACGAAACGCACAAATCACACTCATTAAAAAACGCATGTCAAATTACTCCTAATCACACAAAATTGAAATTAAACACACACACAAAAAAAAAAATGAAAGTCACACGAAAAACCGTTGGGTTCAGCTTCCCAACAAGCGCTATTTTTAACGTCTTTAGCTTGACACTGCTTTTGTTAAATTACGGATCGCGCGAAGGTGGTGGATGTCACCTCCTTTTGATTCCCGGTGGAAATAGTGCTTAATCCGTTGGCCGTTTACCATGAAAGTCTCGCCTTCTTTTTTGTTAACAATTCTACAATCCCGTGGATTCAACACTTTCTTTATCACGAATGGCCCCGACCACTTAGACTTGAGTTTTCCGGGGAAAAATTTAAGGCGTGGAATTGTATAGGAGAATCGGTTCTCCCGCAGAAAACTCTTTTTCTTTATCATCTTGTCATGCCACCTCTTGGTTCTTTCCTTGTAAATTCGGGAATTTTCGTAAGCTTCATCCCGAAATTCTTCCATCTGATTCAAATGGAGCAACCTTTCCTCGCCGGCTTTCTGAAAATCCAGATTCAGTTTCTTGACCGCCCAAAATGCTTTGTGCTCCAATTCCACCGGCAAATGGCACGACTTACCAAAGACAAGTTGATATGGAGATGTGCCCAACGGTGTCTTATATGCAGTCCGGTATGCCCACAGAGCATCATCCAATTTTAACGCCCAATCCTTTCGGTTGATGTTCACCGTCTTTTCAAGGATTTGTTTGATCTCCCTGTTAGCCACTTCTGCTTGTCCATTGGCTTGTGGATGATATGCCAATGCAACTTTATGTTTGACTCCATATTTTGCCAACAAGTTGCTCATCAATTTGTTTACAAAATGCGACCCTTCATCACTAATTAAAGCTCTTGGAGTGCCGAATCTAGTAAAGATGTTTTTCTTAAGGAATCGCATTACAACTTGAGCATCATTTGTTTTGGAAGGAATCGCTTACCCAACGGGATACATACTCCACGCAAGTAGAATATATTGATATCCCGAAGATGATGGAAACGGGCCCATAAAATCAATCCCCCACACATCGAACAACTCCACTTCAATTACATTGGTCATTGGCATCTCGTGCTTCCTTGAAATGTTTCCCATTCGCTGACACCTGTCACATTGTTGCACAAACAAATAACAAGTCATTAAATAAAGTGGGCCAATATAGCCCACTTTGCAATACCTCATTGCGGTGCGAGTGGGACCAAAATGTCCGCCAGTTGGTGAAGAGTGACATTGTTGTAGCACTCCCTCCCATTCTTCTTGAGGCACGCATCTCCTTATGATTTTGTCCGCGCACCTCTTAAAGAGTAGGGGTCATCCAGCTACATGTAGAACTTTACATCATGTAAGAATTTCTTCTTTGATACGGTGATAGATCCGGAGGTAGAACTCCGGCAGCCAAGTAGTTGACAAAGTCCCGTACCTCATTTTGCTCCTCTTGATTTTCTAATCGAGACGGATGGTCTGCTACCACGTTTCGCATCCTTTCCGGTCCTTGATTTCCACATCAAACTCTTGCAATAATAAGATCCATCGAATCAACCTCGGTTTCGCATCCTTCTTGTCAAAGAGGTATTTGATAGCCGCATGGTCGGTGTGCACAATCGTCTTCGTCCCGATCAAGTAAGATTGCAATTTATCGAATGCGAAAACAATCGCCAACATCTCTTTCTCAGTTGTGGTATAATTCTCATTTGAGCACTCGGCCCAACGCTCGACTTGCATAGTAGATGGATCGGAACAATTTTTCCCTCTTTTGACCGAGAATGACCCCAACCGCATAGTCGCTTGTATCACACATTAGCTCAAATGGTTGACTCCAATCTAGGGCGACAAGTATAAGTGCGGTCACCAATGTGTCTTCAATGTTTCAACGCCCGCAAACATTCATTGGAAAAATGAAAGCAAAGATCTTTTTCAAAGAATCGCTCAAGGGCTTAGAAATTTTAGAAAAGTCACGGATAAACCTTCAGAAAAATCCGGCATGGCCCAAGAAGCTCCGAATGGCTTTCTCGTTTGTAGGAGGTGGTAACTTCTCAATTGCTACAATCTTTGCCCGATCAACTTCCAAACCTCGCGGAAGAGACTCGATGACCAAGTATTAATGCCATCGCGCACCATAAAATGGCACTTTTCCCAATTTAGTACTAGATTGGTCTATTCACATCGCCGCAAAACTAGGGAAAGATTGTGAAGACAATTATCAAAAGAATCACCAAACACAGAGAAATCGTCCATAAACACCTCCATAACGTTTTCAATAAGATCGTTAAATATAGCCATCATACAACGTTGGAAAGTGGTAGCGCATTACATAAAGCAAATGGCATGCGATTTAAATGCAAATGTGCCATACGGACATGTAAATGTTGTTTTCTCTTGGTCTTCCGGCGCAATCATGATTTGATTGTACCGAATAACCATCTAAGAAGCAATAATAATCATAACTCGCAAGACGATCCAACATCATATCGATAAATGGGAGTGGGAAGTGATCTTTTCGAGTGGCATCATTAAGTTTCCTATAATCAATACATATTCGCCACCCAGAACAATTCTAGTAGCAATTTGTTCCTCATTTTCATTTTTCACCATTTATTTACCCCCTTTTTCGGCACCACTTGTAGGACTCACCCATGAACTATCGATATCGCATAAATGATCCCCAGATCCAACCATTTCAACACTTCCTTCCTAACCACATCTTGCATAATAGGGTTTAGTAAATCTTTGGTTTTGCAATCGATGGTTTATAAACATCTTCCATCCGAATTTTATGCATCACAATGGATGGACTTATGCCTTTTAAATCAGTTATAGACCATCCTAGTGCCGACTTATGTTTTCGTAAAACCCTTAACACAGTTTATCAAGTTGGGTAGGAGTGAGAAGAGATGAAACGACACGGATTTGCATTATTTGCCCCTAGGAATGCATATTTGAGGTGTTCAGGTAATTGCTTGAGTTCCGGAGAGGTGGTGTTGTCATTTCTCTCACGCACGGGCTGCCCATGCGCCAAGACACGGCCCGTGCGCTCTTTGAGAGCTCAACTCGTCCTTCAAAGATCACGCACGGGCAACCCGTGCGTGGGACGCATGGGTGGTGCGTTCCCCGTAAGTTCGGCTCCTTATTTCGGCTTTATGCGTTCGCGCTCTTGCGCTATTAGGTAGTTCCCTGATATAATCTAAGGCACAAACATAGTCGACAAATCTTGGTTATCAAAATCAAGTACAACACTCGACATTGAGCACGAGTGGGTTAGACCAAATTTCAAATCATCTCAGAGACAATGTATGATCAACATAATTCTCAATGCATGAACTAACTATATCCAAAAATTACAATTTCTCTACCGAAGTCATGAAATTTCATTGCCTTATATATATAGAAAATAAAACATGCTCATCATTAACACGTAATGTGAGCTCCCTTTTGCACATCTATTAAGGCTTTACCCGCTGCTAAGAAAGGACGCCCAAGTATCGTTGAACGCCTCGATCTTCTTCCATATCTAATACCAAGAAATCCACGGGAATATAAATTTATCAACTTTTACCAAAGACGTCTTCAATAATTCCCTTGGATACGTAAGTGATCGGTCCCAAGTTGCAATGTCACCGCGTTGGTTTCACGCCTAATCCAAGTTTTCGAAAATGGACAAAGGCATCAAGTTAATACTTGCCCCCAAATCACATAATGCTTTACTAAAGAAATTACCACCAATAGCACAAGGGATAGTGAAACTCCCGGATCTTTCGATTTTGTGGTAGCTTCCTTCGATAATTGCACTACATTCTTCCGTCAAATTCACCATTTCAAAGCTTGTCATCTTCCGCTTTTTGACATAACATCCTTAAGAAATTTCGCATAGTTCGCATCTGTTCTAGTGCGTCGCAAAAGGAATGTTAATGTGCAATTTCTTAAATATATCAAGGAATTTGGCAAATTGATCATCAAGCTTTTTCTTTTGAAATCTTTGAGGAAAGGTAAGGGATATAGGCAACTTAGATATATTCGAGATAGATGATGATTTTAGCTTTTCAGCCCCTGTTTGTTCCGCCTCTTTGTTCTCATCTTTCCTATTTTCTTCAATATCATCCTTCATCACGGATTCTCTTGCTTCCGGCCTAGATGTTTCATCCGAAAGTTTTGGATTCCCATATTTTTCTTTAGGCCCTTCATATTCCATACCGCTCGTAAACGAATCGCCTTGCATTGTTCCTTAGGATTCATTTCCGTATTACTTGGAAATTGACCCTTTGATGTTGACCACCCATAATTGTAGCCAATTGACCCATTTGAGTCTCCAGATTCTTTATCGAGCTTGTCACTTGTTGTTCTAACTTATCCATCTGAAGGTCTTGCTTAGCGAGGCGGCTCCTCGTGTCATTCATGAAGGCATTAGATTGATTTATGAAGGAGGTGAGTGCATCTTCCAACGACGATTTACCTTCCCCATTACCGCCTCCACTTGAAGCATTAAATCCCGCGGAGGTTGTAACACATTCTTTGTATTTGCATAGGAAAAATTTTCATGATTTCTCAACCCTGGATGGTAGTGCGTTGGGTTTGAATTATTCGAAATTATTGAAATTCCGGTTATTCAAAAAAATTTACCTCTTCCATCGGATATAGAAGAGCTTCACTACCCGTGCTCGTGCGCTTCCTCGCCCTTCAGTAAATACACTCAATTGTGTTGTCAAAGCCGCTACTTGTGCCGCCAATGTTTTAATTGGGTCCAATCCGAGATTTCGCTACTCGTTGTACATTGGATTTTTCGGATGGCCAGTAGCAATCTGTTTCATGGCCATTTCTTCAACAAGGTTCAAGGCATCTTGTGGAAACCTTGCCAACAATGCTCCTCCTTGCGCGCATCTACAAAGGCCCTCGTTTGTCCAATTAAACCATTGTAGAAGAAGCATAATCGTTGATCCTCCTGAAACCCATGTTGTGGACATCTACGTAACAAATCCCGAAACCTTTCCCAAGCCTCATACAAAGGCTCGAGTTGAACTGTCGAATTGAGTAATCTCGCTTTTGGCCGCAAAGTTTTGCTCGGTGGAAAGAATTTAAACAAGAACTTTTGGCTCGGTTCGTCCCATGTGCTTACTTGCCTTGCGTCAAAGTACCTAACCAATTTCTCGCCTTATCCCTTAAAGAGAATGGGAACAGCGCAATCTTATGGCGTCATCCGAGACTCCGTTCATTTTGATCGTATTGCATATTTGGATAAAATGCAAGGTGTGATTAGGATCTTGATTTGCAAACCCCAAACCGATTCTGTTGCACCATATTGATTAGTGCCGATTTGAGCTCGAAATTGTTGGCATTGATAGGAATATGGGCAATACCACCGTAATTACGATTCGTTTGTGGTCGAAAGTAATCACGAATGGCTTGTTGTTTGGTATCGGTAACTCGTTCCCACCATTGTTTGCCGATATTGGTAGTTCATTCAAATCCCCCATTATCGGATTGTGTTGTCTTTCACCCGCCTAGTGGTAGATCGATTCTCCTCGCGAAAGCCTCAACTTCCGGTATGAGCGGTATTAAGTCCCCGCCTAGAGCACGTGTTCATGCACTACCGGACCAAACTAAAAGAAACAAGTCAAATAATGTGGAATTAAAATCACAATAGAATAAATAAAAAAATAAAATAAAAAAATGTCTAAATTAAGAATAATTCTATCTATCGCAATATTAGCACCATAAATTGTATTAGTCCCGCAACGGCGCAAAAACTTGTTCACCTATATTTTTAGCTTCACCGCAAGTGTACGATGTACGTTATCGAATAGGGTAGCAAGGTCGTGTCCACGGAGACTAATAAATTAATATGCTAAGTATTGATCCAAGATAGTCTTATTTTTATTTAGACGATTGAAATTTGATGATTGTTGTATTGAGATTAAGACAATTTAAATCACTAAAACACAAGATTAAGATAACACAAATGAAAGAAGTATCAAGATAATGAAATGGATTTCGAGTTAAGGTTTCGATTAATAATCCTCTTGTTGTCCCGGTATAATCAAGCCATGTTATTATCAATATTCCTATAAGTCGATCACAAAACTATTTTATCCTCCCTCTCGAGATGCATATAAAACGTAGATCGAAATACTTATGCTAGCATCTCTACTCAACATGAAGCATTCAACTCCCAAAAGCACAAAAGATCAAATATCCTCACAAATATTTACAAACCTCTCGATTCATGCAAATATTTGTGTCGAGTATTCAAGATCTAATATTGAAACTCATCTCTCGAATTATGAATCAATATATCAAACAAGTTAAATCATTGATCAAGAAGTGATAAAACAAGAATAAGCTCAAAATACTCAAATAAGCTTCAAGATAATAACTTCAACCAAGATTAAAACATCCAACAAGAGTTCATTAATCAACTTCCAAAACCCGGAAATCACAAGAGTTTAGCTACACATGATTAAACAACTTATAAACAAAGTGTTCAAAGTCATTACAAATGAAAATGAAAGATTGAAACTAAAAGAGAAGCAAGAAAAACTTAGGAACGTCGACAATCTCTCGATATATCTCCGTTCTTCAAGCTCCGATGCAACCCGATTGTCTCATTGATGTCTCCTTCCAAGAGTTGACCCTTGTCTTGTGTTGTAGATCCCAAAAATGCCGAATATCCCCCCGTGTGCGCTCCCAAAAAGCCTTTTTATACCCACCATCAAGTTTAGGGCATAATGTTGCAGATTATGGGATTCCCACAGACGACGGTGGTGCGCCGAGCACGGGTTACCCGTGCGCCACCTTGCCGAAATTACCCAACTCTCGCCAGGGCACGGGTGGTGCGTCTGAGCACGGCCTACTCGTGTGCCATTCCGGTGAAATACTCCAACCCTCTGTTGGACGCACGGGTCATGCGTCGATGCATGGGTTACCCGTGCGCCATGTTGCAGCTCCAGTTACATTTATACAGGGGTGCACGGGTGGTGTCTGAGGCACGCCCAACCCGTGTGCCCCTTGTCTTTTCCGTATACGCTCAGTTTTCGCTCTTTTAGGCTTCACTTTTCGTATATCCACTCAATTCTCCGTGTTTCCACTTTGCTTTCCTCGTATTCGCATTCAATTAGCTTCAAATATCATGAAATTCCTACAAAATAAGCAAAGTGTAATATCTTTTCCACAAGGAGTGAATATGTGACATTTAACCCGAGTATATGCATGTTTACCCATCATTATAGCTCGAAATACGCCTCAAAATACATGCAAAACTCACGCCTATCAAGCTCCGGAAAAGATCCTGAATGGCGCCTCTTAAGCTCTAGAAGAGCGCCTCATTTACGCCGTGTAAGGGCGCCCCCTAACTTATGTACAAACATTTCTGACCATTCTGAAAGAACTAAGCTCTTCCTGAAGGAAAGGATCCATCTACACATAAAGTGTGAATAAGTCTCCACCATTAAGAGATCATACGCAAATATTACAAATCAAGTATGAAGTAGCAAATACACATAAGAAAAACACAAGTATAAGTGAAAACATTAAAGCAACGGAGCATCATCTGGCCCCTTGGCGCAAAGAAGCATCTTAAGAGAATCACCAAGAATATGGGGGGCAAAGGCCGTCTAGGCCGGAATAAATTGTCATTACTCAAACATGGGGGGCTTTGTCCTCCTCTGCAATATCGGCATCGCTGGGATACTCTCTATCATTGGCGCCGTAACATCGGTTCCTCGGGAAGATCCTACAAGACCTCAATTTTCAAGTCCACGAAAAACTTACTCACGTAAAAATATGTTCCCTTCCCAAAAAGGCTAAGTCCCACGGGGACTCGTCACATGCAAGAAACTCTAGTCATGGACTCCCGAGCTATGGGAACCTAACACTCTTCGAGTAATTGTTGTTCGCCAAAAATATTTGAATCTTACAACTGCAAGTGTAGTTTATAGGATAATGGTAAGCAAGGTCGTATTCCTCATGGATTGACTACGAAACATTTAAGCTATAATAACATTGTATTCCAATTTTATTGAAGCGACTGAATCTCAAATTCTATAAAAATCGAAAAATAATAAGAAAATTAAATAAATTTGTGAACCCCATCAACAACCACGGAAGAAACCTTAGGCACATAATCTTAGCATATTTCTTCAATATTAAATCCAATTAAAGTTTTAAAAACCAAGTCATGCAATTTTATGGGTTCAATTCTTATGTTAGTCTATTCCCAAACAATTGATTAATAACAATTGTAGGTCTCACAACTCGATACAATTATTATTAACTCCCAAAAGATCTATGAATTGAATAACTCCCCACAAACAAATGTAGGTCTCCGACTTGATACACCTATTTATGTCCAATTCAATTTTTGTCTTTGTTAGAACTTCTCTTCCTAATTTCGCACTGACAAATATGACATGCTAATTATTGATCAGATAAAAAGCAATTAAAAAATAAGCAATTGAATTCATAAAATAGATCACCTGAATCAATTAAGAGAGCAATTAATCAAGATTTAATATGAATCCACAATTTTGATTATGCCCTAAGGTCCGAAAGATTAACCAAACAGTGATAACAAATTCATAGACAATCTTAAAATCAACATTGTGACATCGTTTAAGCACACAGAAAAGAGATCTAAACTAAGAAAGAAAACCCTTCTTCTCAGGATGGATTCTCCTTCCAAGCCTTCGAAGCTCTTGTGCTTCCGTAGATGCCAAATGCCTTGTGGTGTTCTACGCGACCTATCCCTCCTCTCTTAGGAGACCTTTGATCTTGTGTTTGTGTGTAATTTAATGTGTTGTATGGTGTATGGATGAATTCAATTTCGTGCAAGCCTTGGGTCCCTTTTATAGATGCTTGGAGATATCAATTGTAGAGTTTGAGTGGGAAAAAGACACAAAAATCCAAAACAAAGTGCATCACACGGCCAAGTTGTGCGATCTCACACGGCCACTCCACATGGCCGTGTGGTTCCATACGATCCGGCCGTGCGGCTTGATTTCATCCCCTATTTCTTCCCAACTTCACACGGATATTTCTTCATCGCACGGGCAAGTCACACGACCGTGTGGTCCCACATAGTACGACTGTGTGATGTGTTTTTGTCTGGTTTTTTTATTTTTTCGATCTTCTCTTTGCACTCGTCAATCCTATCTGGGCCTTCCAACTGATATTTCGTCAATTAAGCTTCGTTTCCTGTAAAAAGTACAAAGATACGCAGTATCATGCCCTTCTAAAACCAAGTAAAAATACAGTGAATATACATACATATGTATCAATTATATATCATTTTAAGCCCTTAGATGCACGTATATTTTACACGTATCCGAAATCCCCAAAACTTAAAGCATTGCTCGTCCTCGAGCAAATTAAGAAAATAATCTCGAGTGATACAAAGAACACACAAGAACATTGCAAACATTTAATCTCATTTGACTTCATATTTAAGTAAATCATGCAATTCATTATCAAGAAGTCATCATTCATAAGCTCGGCATAATTAATACTTTTTCGGGTACTTTACATCACGACTCACAAGAAGTAGTGTATCACTCATCTCTCAAAGTGTATGGTAAGTATTTACGCTCAAAATCAATTCAGTGAAATTAGAACTACCATAGGCTTGCAAATCATCTTAACATCTCTACCAATTTTTTTGTGTGCACAATCTAAGAATCAAAAAGGACTTTTCATTAGGTTGTAATGTAGGCTCTTTGGTAAGGATAGGAAAAATTTAGATTAAGTAACTTGACTTGAACAAATAGAATTTAAGCATACAGACTTGCAATTCACCAACTCAATTTCAACATAATACTCATTTTTTTCAATATATTTTCTTTTTTCGACTCAACTCCACTCTTTTCTCTTTCTTTTTTCATTCGTAGGCCTTTTTTTTTCCTATTTTCGTTATCTTTAACCTCAAGCCCCCCTCAATTTTTCACAATTTTAATTTTTCTTTTCTTTCTTCTCCTTGTGCTCGATTTTTCTATTTTTTTCAGAGATTTTCTTTTATTTTTTAAATAACCGGGAATTTGCCATGATGCCTCCTACACAACAACTCACAAAACTAAACACAATTAAAAATTAAGTTAATACTAAAAATAAAATTAAAATTAAAATTGAAGGCGATTAAAAATAAACAAAAATAGGAAATAAATTGGGTTGTCTCCCATAAAGTGCTAAGTTTTACGTCTTCAACCGGACTTGATTTCTACAATCTTTGTCATTGAAACGTGTTAATTTGAAATCGTGAGCCCTCAAACTCAATACCATCCATCGATGAATGACATTGCATTATTCTCTCGGATTCAGTTTAGTATTGCTTGGGAATTTGCCCTTTTGATTTTGGCCTCCCACTGCAGTTGCGATTTGGGCTACTTGTGTTTCTAGAGATTTCAATCTTGCATTTACGTTTGTGTTCAACTAAGTGACATGTTCCTCTATCATGTCTATCTTCGCTTCATTTTTGTTCGTTTTGCCTAGTTTCTCCGATAACGAGGATAGCATCTCCTCTACGAGATGCTTTATTTTCATTTGATTTCCGCTTTGATTACCCACACTAAATCCCGGAGGTGGTGCAAAATATTTTTATTATTAGCATAAGAAAAGTTTTCATGGTTTCGCAACCATGGATGGCGAAGAATGGGTATCTGATTATTTCTATAATTGTTGTTGAAGTTTTTTTGTTGCCACACAAGGTTCGCTGCTTCTTCAACAATAGCATGATCTCTTGGAATCACTTGTTGCATCACATCCAGTTTCAGTGAGCATGGCGATTTCTCATCCTGAACCTCTGCCACACGTCGGACAGTAGATCCCTCGGATGGCTATTGATAACTATTATTTTCCATCTCCTCTAACAGTTCTAGTGCCTCCTCTGGATATTTCCCTAGTAGTGCACCCCCAGATGCAACATCTATAATCGTTCTCGTATTGCCAGTCAAACCATTATAAAAATACTAGACCTGTTGGTAGTCGGGATATCCATGTTGAGGGCACTTCCTTAGCAACTCTCGGAATCTATCTCATGCCTCATATAATGGCTCAGAGTCTAACTGCCTAAATTGGGCAATTTCAGATTTTAATTGCAGTGTTTTACTAGGGGGAAAGTATTTGGCTAGAAACCGCTAGCTTAGTTCAGCCCAATCTGTTGTTGATGGTGTTAGAGAGCATAATCATCCCTTAGACTTATCGCGCAGAGAGAATGCAAAACGGCGGCATCAAATGATATCCTCAGAAACACCATTCATCTTAACAGTGTCGCAGATTTCTAAAAATTGCGCCAGATACGCGTTTGGGGCAAACTGATTTTGTGACACCATCTGGATCAATGCAGGTTTTATTTCAAAGTTGTTCGCATTGATCGGCAGATGGGCAGAGGCGGAGGCATGTGTTGCCAGCACTGGGCTCCAGCCCAGTGCAAATTCTCAAAAACTCTATTTTTAGCATTATAATTTCTATAATATTCAAAATTAGCCCACCCAAAATTTAATGCAAAATCAAATTCCACCCAAAGTCTAAATTCAATTTAAATCAAGAATGAAGAATATAAAACTTTTATGTTATCATGAGATTGATGCTATAGGTAATATATTCGTGATTTTTAGGCTATGTTTGTGATCTGTATTTATCATTTGTACACTTATCATGTCATTACTTTTAAAATGTACTTAACTATTTGTATTGGTAATTTATAGAACAAGTATCTAAGTATCAAATATATTAAGAAAATTATGTGTTTTATCGTTAATGGCCTAACGGTCCTAACTAAATCAATTTAACAGTTTTGCTTATTGTGTCTATCATTTGTACCATGTTTCTCGTGTTTTTACGCGTCGTGTTTGAGTTTAAATTTTAGGCCCAATAAGGTCATTGTGTTGTGTTCGGGCTTGAGTTTATCGTGTCGAGTTGTTATTTATTGGGCCGACACGAACAATTTGCCACCCTAAGTGCCATCATCAAGTATGAAATTAAAAAATTATCTATTTTTTAGCTTTTTTATATTTAGTTATTGGCTTCTTGTTATTTTGGTTAGCCCACCATTGCCATCCCTATATATAGATAATTTTCTTAGTGAAATTTTTACTTCTTAGCCCACCCTACTACTAATTCCTGGATCCGCCCCTGCAGATGGGCCATGCCCCCATAAGTCCGACTTACCTCCGGCTGGAAGTAGTCCCTAATTTCCCTTCTCGCGGGCCTTTCCACTATTCGGTCTTGTTCATCTGTATTGATTCTGTTATTCACGGCATTCTGATTAGTCCCCTCCTCATTGCTTTAGATCTTTTCCTTAGTTGCTTTGTTTTCTCAATTTTCAAATCAATGGGTATTGTCGGGTAGATCAATAACGCATGATCATGCACTATCCGCACTTCACAAAAATAATATTAGAACTGAAGAAGAAAAAAAATAACCAAAAAATTATAAAAATTCGAAAAATTCGAAAAAAAATTACAAAAAATGCTTCAATTAAGATTGAACTACTTATTACTATATCTAAGTAGAATATTTCAATTTTCGGCAACGGCGCCAAAAACTTGTTCGCCAAAAATATTTGGATCTTACAATTGCAAGTGTACAATGTAGTTTATAGGATAATGACAAGCAAGGTCGTATTCCTCAGGGATTACTACGAAATACTTAGGTTATAATAACATCGTATTCCAATTTTATTGAAGCGATCGAATCTCAAATTTTATAAAAATCAAAAAATAAAAGTATCTCAACATGTAGTTTCAACAACCACGGAGCAACCTTGGCATATCATCTCAACATGTATCTTCAATATTGAATCCAATTAATGTTTTAAAAACCAAGTCATGCAATTCTATGGGTTCAATTCCTAAGTTAGTCTATTTCTCCTCCCGGACGGCACATAAACAGTAGATTAATAATAATTGTAGGTCTCCCGACTCGATACAATTATTTTTAACTCTCAAAAAATCCATGAATTGAATAACTCCCCACAAACAGTTGTAGGTCTCCCGACTCGATACATCCGTTTATGTCTGAATTCGATTTCCGTCTTTGTTAAAAATCTTCCTCCGAATTTTGCACTAACAAATATCACATGCTAATTATTGATCGATAAAAAGCAATTAAGAATAAGCACTCAAATTCATAAAATAGATCACATGAATCAATTAAGAGAGCAATTAATCAAGATTTAACATGAATCCACGAGTTTTAATTATGCCCTAAGATCCGAAAGATTAGCCAAACAATAATAACAAATTCATAGACAAACTTGAAATCAACATCGTGACATCGTTTAAACACGGACAAGAGATCTAAACTAAGAAAGAAAATCCCTTCTTGTCGGGATGGATTCTCCTTCCAAACCTTGAAGCTCTTGTGCTTAGTAGATGCGAAAGGTCTTGTAGTGTTCTTCGCGACCTAGCCCTCCTCTCTTAGAAGACCTTGGATCTTGTATTCATGTGTAATTTGATGTGTTGTATGGTGTATGGATGAATTCAATTTCGTGCAAGCCTTAGGTCCCTTTTATACATGCTTGGAGCGATCAATTATAGAGTTTGAGTGGGAAAAGAACACAAAAATCCGAAATAGTGCATCACACGGCCAAGTTGTGCGATCTCACACGCCACTCCACACGATCGTGTGGTTCCACTCCCGGGCCCCGCCGTGTGGCTGGATTTCGTCCCCTATTCTTCCCAACTTCACACGGACATGTCTTTATCGCACGTGCAAGTTACACAGCCGTGTGGTCTCACACTGTCCGACCGTGTGACTTGTTTTTGTCCAGTTTCTTCATCTTTTCGATCTTGTCTTTGCACTGATCAATCTTAATCGGGACTTCCAACTGATATTTCTTCAATTAAACTCCATTTCCTGTAAAAAGATTACAAGAATACGCAGTATCATGCCCTTCTAAGGAAACCAAGTAAAAACACACTGAATATACTTGCAAATATATCGATTATATATCATTTTAAGCCCTTAAATGCACGTAGAGTTTACACGTATCAACCACTCATCTTAAGGATACATCACCCTCTTCAAGAGATCAACTCCTACATAAATTACATATTCCTAGTACACCCCAACTTCTCCCGCCACCGCAGCTGAAAAACTAGATCAACACATAGCCCCGGAACTAACATACGGAATGACGAAGGAAGCCCCAATTTGCTTCGTCAACCTAGGAAGATACTGGGAGGAAACTTTACCAACTAACGCTCCTGGGAACTACTCGACACCCAGGCGAAGGCATGGGCCGATACTTAGGCCGAGGCTCGGGGGACGCCTCGGGGAGTATGCGGGCCGCCCAGGGGCACCCTAGCCCGCTCTCGGGAGGCGCCCAGGAGCAATCTCTCCTGGATCTTGGGCACTCATCTTTGTCCTCACCACTTGATAAACTCCAGTCCTCACTCCAACTTTCCATGGGCACTCTCCTCAATTTTTTCAAGAAAATTTCACTAAGTGTTCTACTAAGTAAGGGAATTGGTAGACATTGTCGGCCAGCCTCCCTCGAGGGAAGAGTCCTCGTAAGTAAACCTTTTCTCGGTGCTCCCAGGCGGGGAGGGCCTCCTTACATGGGGTCCTCGTAAATATTCAAGGAATCACAATGCAAACCAAACACATTAGTTGTTTAGCTCCTTCACAACTCCATTCATCCACAACACACGGAGTTGGGGGGCTTATGTTGACGCAAAAATATTATTTAATATTTAATATAATATTCAATCTATATAATGGATTAATGTTAATTCCACAAAGGGCTACATATAAAATAACTCAGCCAAAGGAGTTTGGGACCGGTTCACAAGCCATTTTCTTCTACACGGCCAACAAGGCCCGTCACCTATGTATATAAAGGCCTCTCATCTTTATTTGTAAGTTAATTCTATAATTCTCTCATAGTCGCACTTAATCAATATTCAGTATGCAATTAATGTCTTACATTCTCTATCAATCATTGTGTTGTCTTAAGCGTCGTAAGGGCCTCCCTGGGACAATCTTGAGGCCCGTCTTACTTTTGCGTGTGTGCAAGCAAGTTTTCAGTAGAAGATTTCCAGCTTCCAGAGAGAAGACTTGGAAGACTTTCTACTTGAGAAGGAGAAGACTTGGATTTTATCAGAATCCTTGACTTCGAGTGATCTACCCTAAAAAGCAGAATCACATGTTGCTAAACCTTATGTTTATTTTTGGTTTTATTTGTTGTGTTTTAATCTGTTTTGAATACCACCTGTCCAAATAGACAATTCGTAAAACAGAGTACAATAAATACAAAACGCATTGTAGTTATTTTCTAATGATCGTGATATGCATGTGAACATGTTGATTTTGTATTGTTTATAAATCTAATGCAAACTGTTGATATCTAATGTAAGAATGTGAGTTTGGTAAAAAGAATCCGTCTAGTCTTAACCTTAATTTCATTAACAATTTTTTATTTGTATGATTTGGTTCTCTTTGTTTACAGATTTCCCCTTGGAAGAAACACGGCTCCAAAAATTGGCAAAGAAATGGTGAGCAAATGCGGATATTTGCCACTAGTAATTTCTTTACTTGGAGGGATCTTGAGTAAAAGAAAATCTCTTGAGGAATGGGAGTTAGTAAATCAAAATATCAATGCATATCTATATAAGGCTGATGAAATTGAAAAGCAGAATGAAATACATGCAGTCTTAAATTTAAGTTATGAAGATCTACCTTATTACTTGAAGCCGTGCTTTCTCTACATGGGTCAATTTAGAGAGGACGAAGCCATACTTGTGAACAATCTATATCGGTTGTGGATAGCACAAGGGATGATTTCACATGAGCATCAAGGGAATGACGACGAGACTTTAATGGACGTTGCAGAGCTCTATTTAAGTGAACTGGCCTCAAGGTGTATTGTTCAAGTTGAAGTTGAGAATGTGATACGAGAAACAAAATTTAGATCTTTCAAGCTTCATGATGTAGTGCGAGAGATGTGCTTGTCGAAGGGCACAAAGGAGGGTTCTGTTGCCACGTTATAAATCCAGATCGAAACAATATCATGTCGTGTTTGTTAGGAAACAAAACAGCACGTCATTTGGCTGTCCATTTTGGAAGAGAAACGAAAATAAGACGTGATGAGCTAAGAATCACTCATGAAGATACTAGCAAATACATTCGATCTCTTCAATTCCTCAACAATCTACGTGGGGATACGATTGAGTTTCCAGAGACCGTAGTTGATTTTCGTGAATCCAAATTGCTAAGAGTTCTAGTTTTTCAGAATTTTGATTTTGAAGGTAGAAAGTTACCGAGAGGGTTCGGTAATCTAATTCACCTTAGATATTTACAATTGCAAAAATGTGCACTTGATGAGCTACCTTCATCCATTGCCAATTTTAGGTACTTGCATACCCTTAATTTACGTGGTTGTTGGAATATCCGAGTGCCAAGTATTTTAACGAAGATGGTTCGACTAAAGCACTTGCTTCTTCCTTCGTACAATACGCGTCTAGTAGGAAATTACAGGTTGAGATTGGAGGGTCTAGATGAGTTGGAGACGCTATCCGGGTTCAACAGTTTGGTGCACGATTTGAAATCTGTCACCAGAATGAAGAATCTTCGTCGTATTAGAGCAACGGTACACGACAAGGAAAGCTTGTGGACGATCATCGATGCTATTAGCACTCATTGGAAAAATCTACGGTCTTGTGCAATCCTAATCGCTAATGGTTGCCAGTTTGCATCAACTGAGGAAGGGCTAATGATTCTACAGAGAGTTTTTGCATATCCCCATCTTTATGACTTGAGGTTAAATGTGAAAATTGGGAAGCTGTTACAGGAGTGTGGAAACCAAATAATCATCTCAAAACTTGTGACATTGTTCTTGTTTGATTGTAAAATTGAGGGTGATCCAATGGAGATACTGGGAAAGCTTCCTTGTATGGAAGAATTGCGTATTAAGGGGTCGTTTCTGGGGGAAGAGATGAAATGCCGTGAATTAGGATTTCCTCGTCTCGTATATCTTACGATGGAAGGTTTACAAAACATGAAGGAGTGGAGAATAGAGGAAGGAGCCATGCCGGTGATTCGTGTGATAGAAATCGACTATTGTTTGCGTTTGGAGATGCTTCCAGATGGACTAAGATTCATGCGTACCCTAAGAAAATTGGCGATTTCACGAATGCCTGAATTTGGAAAACGGGTTTCGAATGACAATGGAGGCGGTGAGGATTTCGACAAAGTTCGCCATGTGCGTTCCGTTATCATCATCGGCGATGAATGGAAACCACCTCCAGGTAAATACACATGCACTCATAGTTCTTTTTTCAGTAAAATGGGGATAATAGCCGAGGGACACACTAGCATGAGATCGAATTCAGATCAATTGCCCTTACAACACAAGACTTTACCACTGGAGCACAAGATTGATGATCCCCATGTACTCATAGTTCCATATATATGTTTATTTGCTATTTTTGAAAGATTATTATTGTTCTTGATCAACTTCTTTTCTGCCTCAATTGCCTCATTCATTTGTTTTCTTGGCTTTTTATTTGAAGAAAGTTAATCATTTATCTCTCCCCACTATGTGGGGAAAACTACAATTCGGATTTTCTATTTGTTATGGTGTTTTATATGTTATTTCAATAACATTAATACAACCACTGAACCACAATACCAATAATGTCATTTTATACATTTGATGGTGTAATGACGGGAAAAAGTGATAAAACTTAACCTTGTTTAAAATAAAGGATCTACATACAGATCTA
Source organism: Rehmannia glutinosa (assembly GCA_016081115.2). Taxonomy (NCBI): domain Eukaryota; kingdom Viridiplantae; phylum Streptophyta; class Magnoliopsida; order Lamiales; family Orobanchaceae; genus Rehmannia; species Rehmannia glutinosa. The sequence continues at coordinate 19,845 of JABTTQ020000707.1, forward strand.
GAGATTAAGTGTTCACATATGTTTTATCAAAAAAAAAAAGTGTTCACATATGTTTTATCAAAAAAATAAAAAAGTGTTCACATGTGTGTTGATAATCCTGTTTTACTTTTATTGTTGTTTTACAGGTACATCAATCGCTGGAGAGGAATTGATTACACCTTTTATGGCTGGCTAAATTGTAAATTTAGTCTAATAATTTATGGTCACTCCTATTTTAGTCCAATAACATTGTAAAATAGCAGTTTAGTCCTTGACTATTTTAACCTTATAGCAAAAAATAATATTTTAGTCCCATAACTTTTAGAAGTAAGCAATTATAGTCCTATATTTTTCTTGAGATTACAGTTTCGACCCATTGCACAAATTAGACTAAAAGGCCAAAATCTAGCCCCGATCCGTAGGTCGACCCGACCTCCCCGGGGTTTGGACTGGGTTGAGCTGCGATTTTCCAAGCCCGAAAATATTCGAGTCTATTTGGTATGGTCCGATCGGCCCGTGGGCCCGACTTGGCCCGACCCGACAATATTCATGCACAAAATGAATTTTTGGGTTGGGCTGGGCCATGCATTTCCGCTAAAGATGGCAATGGTGTGGGGCAGGGAGGGTATTTAAAGACCCAAACCCGCCCCTTCCAAGCGAGGCGACCCCCAACCGAATTAAATTAACTTAAATAGGAAAAAGAAAAAAAGGAAAAATATTTATTTTAATATATTTATAAAATATTCTTTAAAAAGTTGTTTTTTTTTTAATTTATAAATGTCGGATATAATATTAAAAGATAAAAGTAATAATATATATATATATGCAACATATATATTAAATATATTTTAAAAAAGTGGGGCGGATGATATCAAGGCGAAAGTGATACCCAAACCCGAATCACCCCATTCATTTTTTATCCAAGACTTAGCCAAGTAAGTTATTTGAAGAAATAAGGGCATTTGAGGTATTATGAAAATATAAAATGGCCTCTAAAGGTCAAAATTGCAATTGCTAAGAACTTATATGACTAAAATTGCATTATACTACAATTTATGGGACCAAAACACGAAAAGGCCACAAATATATGGGATCAAGACGGAAACTTCAAAACTTATGGGACTTAAATGAAAATGACAATAACTTATGGGACTATTTTTGCAATTTTCCCTTTATGGCTTGATAAGCAAAGAATATGGATGATTTTTATTTTCTTTTTTTCTTTTTTGTTTCTTGTTTCTCTCTCCCTCTTTTTTTTAACTGATTCATTTGTTTGTGTTGTGTGTGTATCTTGAAGTTTGAATCGCGTGAAATTGATTTGTCATAAAACTAATTATTTTTTATTTTATGTGCATAAAACTCAAAATAAAGCTGACTTGAATATTGTAATAAGTAATAACATTAAACGTAAGTTTAATTTTCACCCAGCAATCCCTATAAACCCAAATCAATCTCTCCCCTTTGTCTTTATTTTTTTGTATACATGAAATCACGCTCTTAATTAGTTATTATTATTATTAGTAGTAGTAGTAGGTAGTGGATCCCACAAGACTCGTTCCTATTTCCTAGGGTGAATCCACAGGAACTAATCACAGCCTTTGGTGATATACGAATTAACAACCAAGATTAATCCTAAAATATAAATCTTAGTCGCCTAAATTACTAATCTAGATATATATATATATATAATAGCGGAAGTCGAAACTTTTATTTTCCCGCTCTTTTTGCTTATTATATTAGGAAACAATTGTAAATATTATAAATGATAATTATTATAAATTCTTATATTAGGAAAATATTATAAGAAAATCGTTGTAATTATATAAATTAGGAAAATATTATAAGAAAAGATTGTAAATGGTATTCCTACTTTATATGTATATAAATTAGGAAAATTTTATAAATGGTATTCCTTTGTTATACGTATAAAATTAGGAAAATTTTATTTTCTTGGTATTCCTACTTTATACCAAAAGTGAATCTATAGTATCAATTCTATCTATTTACAATATATATATATTAAAAATTATAATAGTATTTCACCATAATTGATATTAGTATATATGGGTTCTTCTTAAATATATATTACAATGATGTGTTGATTATATACATCATATCTTCATCAAATATATTGTTTATTTGTTTCAATGGTGTCTAGGCAATTTTGTACAATATAATATTAATTAATCAAGTTTTAAATAATGATGACTATTCAAACTTTCCTAAATTGTTTAATAATAGTTAAAATAGACTAATTATGATTTTATGTATCTTTCACCATTGAATTTACAATTGATTTGTGTTCGAGATTTTTTTGGACTTATTATTTATGTTAGATCCTCTTATATTTATACTACTTAAATTGCATTAGAGAAACACTTTGATATCTTGTTGATCCTAAATTCGTAGCATAACCGCCAAATATGACTTCATTTTCACGTTCCCCTCTTTTGTTTTCATCAAGTGTCTCGCCAACATCGACAATATTGAACTCGATTCTCGCAATAAACAAGAGTTTTTATATAAACTATATTGTAGATTTGTTTGGACAATTTAGTGAGTTTCTTAATTGATTATTTTTTATAGTTTTGTTGTATTTTTTTAAGTTGTTTTTGTATGATTTGTTTATTTTTTTTATTATTCCTTATACTAACATATTTTCTCAATATAATTTGTGTCACCATTTTTATGTCCACATACATTTTATGTTCATATATATATATATATATAGTGTTAGATAAATGTTTTTATCATGATTTTGATGATTTTGTTCATATGGTTTTTATACCAAAACAATGTCCCTAAATGTTGTCCCAATACTTCCGATCGATCTAAAATGTTTTTACTATTTTTCGGAGTATTTCTTGGAGTTTATTTTCGATTTAAAATTGGACAACACTTTTGTTTCAGCTCGACCGGCCGCCTCCATAGGCAACCCGCACTGAGTTGAGTTTTGAAACAGAAAATGGGGACGTAAGAAAAAAATGGGCGGGGCCGGTCGCCGAGGTGGGCGACCGGTGTGGTCGACCGGTCGACCGTGAGCGAATTGCACTGCAAGTTGGATTTTTGTTCCGACTTTCTGTTTCGAAAAACGTCAAGCGGCAACCCAGGTCCGGTGAGGCGACGGCCGCACCCCCTTCGACCGGTCCCCTGTGTAAAAATTCGCAGAATTCAATTTCAATCTTATCTCTCGCGCGACCGGTCGAACCCCATGTTTTGAAAGAAACTATCCGTTGCGTTTTGCATGACTTTTCCTATTTTGTGGGATTGATTTCTAATGACTATATTGATGATTTTAAATGGTTTTTTTGCAAAGCAAATCACTCCCCAAGGAGGAGCCAATGTCGGAAATCAAAGCCAAGACCTCTCCTATAAATAGAGGCTTCTTTCAAGCAACAAGAAATAAGACAATATACAAGCAAAGAGCATACAAAGCAAACACTTTCATATATCTTGTTGTATTAGCCTAAGCACTTTCACTTGCACAAATTTGAGGTCTAGGCTTTCAATTCTTGATTACACTTGTACTCATATTGTATCAATCATTATTGAGTTGTAATCTTGATTTTGGTCATCATTCAACACAAGACATCCTTGTGAGTATTCTTGTGGTAAGAATACACTTGGGTGATCTAGGTGATAGGTGTTTGAAGGTTGTGGTAATCTTCAAAGGTGCTGTAAGAGGGTTGTGGTAATCCTCAAGGTGTTGTAAGAGGGTTGTGGTAATCCTCAAGGTGGTGTAAGAGGATTGTGGTAATCCTCAAAGTGGTGAAGGAGGGTTGTGGTAATCCTCAAGGTGTTGTATTAATTTTTGGTAAATTAATAAAATCTTTTCTTTCTTTTTAAAATCCATCCCGGAGATACTGGGGTGGTAGAGGATTAGGCCCTAGGTGGGTTGAACCTCTTTAAATCGACGAGTGTTGTTTTATTTCCGCATTTACATTCTCGTCTTTGGTTGATTATTCGAAAAAGAGGGCAAAATCTGAAAACCGAGATAATCTATTCACCCCCCTCTAGATTATCGTAGCCACTTGGACTAACAAGTGGTATCGAGCCAAACTCTTTGGCTAGCTCGTTCAGTAAAGAGGAAAGATCCATGGCTACGAATGACGCTTATCTCACCACCGGCGCCTCCACCAACAAGCCACCATTGTTCGACGCCAACAACTACGCATTTTGGAAAGACCGTATGGAGTGCTTTCTACAAGGGTGCGGATTTGACATATGGAATGTGGTTGTTGAAGGAGTTGATCAACCAACCAAGAAAATGGAGGATGGCACCTTGGCTCCTAAACCTTTCAAGGAGTTCGATGAAAATGACAAGAAGGCTTTCTCTCTAAACGGTAAGGCCTTAAATATTTTGCATTGCTCACTTACCGCCACCGAGTACAATCGCATACGAGGCATAAGGTCGGCACATGAGGTTTGGGAAAAATTGGAGACTATATATGAAGGGACAAAGAAGGTCAAGCAAGCTAGAAAGACCATGCTTGTTAAAGACTTTGAAAACTTTAACATGTATGATGGTGAAAGCATTTCAAGATGGTGGAAAGGCTTGACAACATTGTCAATCCTCTTGTGGCCCTCGGTAAAGTCATCTCCGAAGAAGACAAGGTGACTAAGGTATTGAATGCTCTTCCGGCTCATGGTCCGAAAAGGTGACGGCAATCACGGAAGCACAAAATCTTGAGACACTCAAGTTTGACGAGCTCATCGGGAACCTCCTCATCTATGAAGTCTATCTCAAGGAGAGGAAAAATACCAAACCATCCATCAATCAATCGGGTATGCAAAATATTCCTAAAGGTCTTGCTTCCTCTTCTAATAATGCATACTATGATAATGATGATGATGATGAGGAGACGGCCGCACTTGTTCGAAAATTTGCAAAATTTGTGAATAAGAATAAAGCAAGAAAACCAAGAGATAATGCTTGCTTTAAATGCGGAAAACCCGGGCACTTCATTGCCGATTGCCCAAAGCTCGATGAAGAGGAGCAAAAGAAAAGGAAGCCTTTTACAAAAAGAAGGCTCTAAATGCGGAAGTCAAAACATGGGATGAACTACTCGAAACAACCGATGAGGAAGGAGAAACCGAACACGGTCTCATGGCTATAGACAATGAAAACAATGAGGTACACTCAAATTCTTCTACTTCCTCCATAGTTGATGACTTGCAATGTGATTTTGATGAATTGCAAATTGAGTTTCAAAATTTAATCGTTAAATACAAAAATTTGAAAAAGGAGCATAAGGAGATTAAGATTGAAAAGGAAAAATTATTTACCTCTTATGAATCTTTAGACAAAGCTCATGCTCTTACTCTTACTAGAATTCATTCTCTTGAAACCGAAAAGGAATCGCTCACAAAAGATATTGAATGTTTGAAAAATGACGTGCATCGTTTCAACATAAGTACGGATAAAGTCACAAAAATTTTAGATGCACAAAGAGGTGAGCATTCCAAATCGGGACTTGGTTATAAGCCATTTCAAAGTGTTTTTAAGAAAAATAACCAAGGTCCGACTTTTTGTACGTGCCAATAATTATAATACTCCTACTTGTTTTTATTGTGGCAAAGTTGGACATTATGCTAATAATTGCAAATTGAGAAATAGCTCAAGACATGTTTGGAGACCCAAAGGTCTCAAGACTAACCCCATGGACCCCAAAATTATAGGGTACCTAAAAGAAATGATTTTGTAGGTAATAGGGGCTATAACAACCATGGAGGATTCGAAATGGCTCGTGGACAGCGGATGTTCACGCCATATGACCGGGAGGAGAGAGCTTTTACCAACATCAAGCTCCAAGAAGAGGGTATGGTCATGTTCGGCAATGGCAAAGGAAAAATTCTTGGAAATGGAGAAATCGGTAACTCTTCTTTCTCTCTTTGTAATGTTCTTTTAGTAGAAGGGCTTAAGTTTAATTTGATAAGTGTTAGCCAACTTTGTGATTCAAATTATGACGTTTCTTTTAATAAAGAAAAATGCCTTATTCTTAAAAATGGTAATATTATTTGTGAAGCAAATAGAAAAGGCAATCTTTACAAAATTTGTACTAGTGATTTGGTTAGTCAAAATGTTTCTTGTCTTGTCGCCAATAATGATTTAACGAGTTTATGGCATAGGCGACTCGGACATGTTGGATACAAGAATTTGAAAAATATTTACAAAAACCAACATGTAAAAGGACTACCCAAATTGAATTTTGAAAATCTTGGCTTATGTGACACTTGTCAAAAGAACAAATTAGTTAAGAGTAGTTTTAAGCCCAAAAATGAAATTTCCACTACCAAACCCCTACAATTGCTTCACCTTGATTTGTATGGGGATATTGGTACGGCTAGTCTAAGTGGAAAACATTACACTTTTGTTATAGTCGATGATTTTTCGAGATATACTTGGGCTCTTTTTCTTACCAATAAAAACGATGCCGTTAATGAGTTTGTTAAGTTGTGTAGACTTATTGAGAATGAAAAAGAAGACACTATCAAGTCTATTCAAGCGATCGAGGTGGAGAATTTGACGGTGAATTTAGAGTATTTTGTGAAACCAAAGGATATGCTCATAATTTCTCGGCTCCAAGGACACCTCAACAAAATGGAGTAGCCGAACGGAAAAATCGAACATTACAAGAAATGAGTCGATCCATGCTCAATGAATTTTCACTTCCAAAGTATTTTTGGGCGAAGCCGTAAGTACCGCTTGCTATGTCATTAACCGAGTTTATATTCGTCCTAATATGAATAAAACTCCATATGAGCTTTGGAAAGGAAGAACTCCAAATATTAGTTATTTCAAAATATTTGGATGTAAGTGCTTTATTTTGAATACTAAGGATCAATTGGACAAACTTGATCCTAAGGCGAAGAAGGTATATTTATGGGGTATTCAACCAAGAGCAAAGCATATCGGGTTTACAACAAGACTAGCATGGTTGTTGAAGAATCCATTCATGTCAAATTTAATGAAGCCTCGGGTGTTGAAAGAATACCGAATGACGATAGTGATGAAGAGGATATTGTTGAACCTATTGTTCAAAGTGATGCTCATAATGATCAACCTTCAAGTTCAAATGTTCCTCAAGAAGAGGGGTGATACTTGAATCTTCCCGTAGCATTGAAATTTAAGGGGAGATCACCCAAATGATCTTATTATTGGTGATCCCCTTGATAAAGTAATGACTCGAAGGAATTTTGCCGAGAAAGCTCTTATATCTCAAAAAGAGCCTAAAAATGCTAAAGGAAGCTATTGAGGATGAAGATTGGTTTTGGAAATGCAAGAGAGTTGAATCAATTTGAAAGAAATGATGTATGGGAATTAGTACCTTGTCCTCCATCTCAAACAATTATTGGTACAAAATGGGTATTCGGAACAAACTTGATGATCAAGGCAACATTGTTCGAAATAAGGCAAGGTTAGTAGCTCAAGGGTATTGTCAAGAAGAAGGTATTGACTATGATGAAACTTTTGCACCGTAGCACGTTTAGAAGCTATTCGTATTTTACTTGCCTATTCTTGTTTCAAAAATTTCAAACTTTACCAAATGGATGTTAAATCCGCTTTCTTAAATGGTATTATTCAAGAAGAAGTCTATGTAAAACAACCTCAGGGGTTTGAAAATTTTTCTAGGCCTAATGATGTTTATAAACTTAAAAAGGCTTTGTATGGTTTAAAACAAGCACCGTGCATGGTATGATAGACTTAGCTCTTTTCTTTTGCAAAATGGTTTTACAAGAGGTAAAGTTGATACTACACTCTTTTGTTTTTGAAAAAGGGCAAGATTGTTTACTTGTGCAAATTTATGTTGATGATATTATCTTTGGTGCTACTAATGAATCTTTGTGCAAGAAATTCTCCAAGTTAATGCAAGGTGAATTCGAGATGAGTATGATGGGGGAGCTAAACTTCTTCTTGGACTTCAAATTAAGCAATGCCAAGAAGGTATTTATATTTCGCAATCAAAGTATACAAAAGAACTTTTGAAGAAGTTCGGCATTGAAGAAGGAAGAACGTCCGACTCGACTCTATGGCAACCAATGTCAAAATTGACAAAGATGAAAAAGGCAAGTCGGTTGATGAATCCAAGTATCGAGGTATGATTGGTAGTTTACTTTATTTAACCGCTAGTAGACCGGACATTCTTCATGCCGTATGCCTATGTGCTCGTTTTCAAAGCAATCCCAAAGAATCTCATATGAGTCCGTTAAAAGGATTTTTCGATATTTGAAAGGCACCATTCAATATGGCTTATTTTATCCAAAGAATGAAAATTTTTCTCTTAAAGGTTATAGTGATTCGGACTATGCGGGAAATATTGATGATCGGAAAAGTACTTAGGATCATGTCAATTTTAAGCGATTGCCTAGTTTCTTGGTTTTCAAAGAAGCAAAAAGTGTGTTTCTCTTTCAACGGCCGGCTTGAATATATTTCCGCCGCATTTTGTTGTACTCAACTTCTTTGGATGAAACAAACCTTAGCGGATTACAAATGCTCTTTTGAAAACGTACCTATCTTTTGTGATAATGTATCCGCTATAAATATTGCTCAAAACCCGGTTCATCATAACCGTACTAAACATATTGAGATTCGACATCATTTTCTAAGGGATTGTGTTTCAAAACGAAAAATTGAGATATCGTTTGTGCCATCTCAAGATCAATTAGCGGACATTTTTACAAAACGCGCTAACTTCCGAGACTTTTGCATCAATACGAGCTCGGTTAGGCATAATGCATATTGAATGAGGTCTACGTTTGCATTTTGCATGTTTTTAAAACTTAGGGGCGAAAAATCGGATTTTTGGTTGAAAATTCGGATTTTGAAAATTTTGTCAAACAAGTGGTGCTGAAGAGGTTGAGGGGCAACCAGTCGCCCTCAACGTCGACCGTCGCCCTCAACCACGACCGGCCGCCTAAGCCATTTTTGGTTTAAAATCTTTTTGTCTTGACATTAGACATATTCACTCATTTTGGCCATTTTTCGTCCCCTTTGCCAAATGCACACTATTGTCACTCAAAATTGATTTTTATGCATTCCATTTATTTCTTGGACCTTATATAGCATGTTTATCATCATCATTGCTCATCTTTTCCGATCAAATGGTAAGAATTTTCCTTACTTTGCTCAATTGGGTTGAACCCTCGAGTTTATGGCCTTTCTTGTATATTACTTGATGAAATTATTTTATGATCATGATGAGCTTAGTTGATATCTTTGTATTGTATGATGATTGGTATAATTTGGTGATAAAATTTTTGGCTTGATTTATTTACAAGGGCTTTATACAACTCTTTTTATTTTTCACGCCCACAATGTGTTCGATGCAATGTTTCAATGAAAATTTCAACTTCTACATGATTCTTTCGCTTCCAAAAGTCTTCTATACTCATTGAGATCATGTTTTGGAAAATAAAACGAGCGTATGAACTCTTTATGATACATTTCTCCCATTTTCCTTGGTTTTTAAGCCTAAAATTGCTCAATGGTTGATAAATCGTCTCTTTGGCGCACTTTGATATATTTGTATGATGTTTTTATTGTCCTCACATTCTTTTTGATGATTCCAAAGGGGGAGAAACAGGAAAATGGCTCGTTAGCTCAAAGAAGCTAATAAAAGCTCGAAATAGAAGCTATAAGCTATGGCTTGTTTAGGCCATAAGTTGTGAAGAAAACTTAGTCCAATAGTTGTTTTATGGACTTGTTTGCATGGACATTAAGTATTTGTGACAGGGGGAGCTTCTAAGCTCATGAAGTTATTGTTTATTTTGTAAAAGCTTGTGCTTCTAGCTTATGCAATATTTCTTCTTAATGTGCTTGTTGATAGGGGGAGCTTTTGTAAAATGTTTTTAAAACGGATAGTTTACTCTTCTTAGGAAAATTATTTTGTTTTTGAAATCGTCCTCTTGAAAATTGTTTTGGTTTGTAATCATCAAAAAGGGGGAGTTTGTTAGATAAATGTTTTTATCATGATTTTGATGATTTTGTTCATATGGTTTTATACCAAAACAATGTCCCTAAATGTTGTCCCAATACTTCCGATCGATCTAAAATGTTTTTACTATTTTTGGAGTATTTCTTGGAGTTTATTTTCGATTTAAAATTGGACAACACTTTTGTTTCGAGCTCGGCCAAGTCGCCCCTATAGGGCAACCCGCACTGAGTTGAGTTTTGAAACAGAAAATGGGACGTAAGAAAAAATGGGCGGCGGCGGCCGGTCGACCAGGTGGGCGGCGGTGTGGTCGGCCGGTCGGCCGTGGCGAGCGACATTGCACTGCAAGTTGGATTTTTGTTCAGACTTCTCTGTTCGTGAAAAACGCGTCAGGCAAGGTCACGGTGAGGGCGACGGCCGCGCACCCTTCGACCGGTCCCCCTGTGTAAAAATTCGCGAGAATTCAATTTCAATCTTATCTCTGGCGACCGGTCGAACCCCATGTTTGACAAAGAACTATCCGTTGCGTTTTGACATGACTTTTCCCTATTTTGTGGGATTGATTTCTAACAGCTATATTGATGATTTTAAATGGTTTCTTTTTAAAGCAAATCACTCCCCAAGGAGGAGCAATGTCGGAAATCAAAGCCAAGACCTCTCCTATAAATAGAGGCTTCTTTCAAGCAACAAGAAATAAAGACAATATACAAGCAAAAGAGCATACAAAGCAAACACTTTCATATATCTTGTTGTATTAGCCTAAGCACTTTCACTTGCACAAATTTGAGGTCTAGGCTTTCAATTCTTGATTACACTTGTACTCATATTGTATCAATCATTATTGAGTTGTAATCTTGATTTTGGTCATCATTCAACACAAGACATCCTTGTGAGTATTCTTGTGGTAAGAATACACTTGGGTGATCTAGGTGATAGGTGTTTGAAGGTTGTGGTAATCTTCAAAGGTGTTGTAAGAGGGTTGTGGTAATCCTCAAGGTGTTGTAAGAGGGTTGTGGTAATCCTCAAGGTGGTGTAAGAGGATTGTGGTAATCCTCAAAGTGGTGAAGGAGGGTTGTGGTAATCCTCAAGGTGTTGTATTAATTTTTGGTAAATTAATAAAATCTTTTCTTTCTTTTTAAAATCCATCCCAGGAGATCTTTGGGGTGGTAGAGGATTAGGCCCTAGGTGGGTTGAACCTCTTTAAAATCGGCCAGTGTTGTTTTATTTCGCATTTACATTCTCGTCTTTGGTTGATTATTCGAAAAGAGGGCAAAATCTGAAAAACCGAGATAATCTATTCACCCCCTCTAGATTATCGTAGCCACTTGGACTAACATATAGGATTTGGTTCAAATGAGACCACCCTCCCTAGGTGAGAGTGTGGACTCATCTTACCCATTGATCTTAAAAAATGAAGGGATGTGATTAATTCGAGTTTTTTAATTATTTCTAATTTTTGCTGATTTTAAGGGTAAGATTGTAATTTTGTAATTCAAATTAGTGGTCCCAGTAGATTTTATGGTTCAAATTAGTGGTCCCAACGGTTTTAAGAAGTGAAATAGACAACACTTAGGATTTTTGTGGCGGAATTTAAGGAACTGTTTTCTTTCCAAATATTTTTATTTTTGACATAGTTAGGGTTCTTCTCTTTGCATAATTAGACATCAAATAATGCATATTTAGTTATTTTGTTGCCTTTGTTTTATGAAAACAAGACATAATTGAATATAACGTATTGCATATGTAGTTATACTACTTTGCATAAATAGGTTCAATATAATGTATATTTAGTTATGAAAATGGGATGTTGCTTTTGGAAATTATAAAAATGAGATGTTACATAATGTCTTCGCATATTTAGTTATTCCACAATGCATAGATAGTTTCTAGATAATACATAGTTAGTTGATTTTGTTGCATAATTTATGACATCTTGCATAGTTGGTTATCTTGTACTACATATTAGTTTTTTTTTGCATAGATAGTTTTTGGATAATGCATATTTAGTTGAGTTTTGTTGCATATTTAGTTTTCGAACTCACCTTTTTCGTTATTTATCCGTTATATTGCACGATTTTTTGTGTTTTTCTCTGTAATTTTCGAGTTCTTCACAGTTTTCTTTATTTACGTTAATGGAGGAATGAGAGAGAGAGAGGAGAGAGAGAGAAAAGAGAGACGTGAGATTGGGGAAAAGGAGATGTATGAGAGAGAAATAGATTTGATTCCATTTTTGTAACTAACATGTTATGTTATTTTACCCTACTACCCTTATATTGATTAAATTAATATTTTAATATATTTTTATCCATTAAATCATACCCGTTGATTAATAGTGGGGATGGTTGAGATTAGTCCATTGTGTCTCACCTAGAGACATGGTCTCACTTGATCCTCCCACATATATATATATATATATATATATATATATAAACTTCTATCTCATGCCAATATTTTTTTTTTGGTTATTAGTTTTATAGTTTTGATTCGGCAATTATTGTTTTGTTTTGATTCGGCAACATTTGTTTTGCTATTAGTTTTATAATTTTGATTCGACAATAAACTTTTATCTACTTATTGTAATGTCTTCTTATTGTTCAATTAGATATTCATTAGAAATTGTAATTACATTAAATTTTTTGTGTCAGCGTATTCCATGCAAATTCGGCAGTCAATTAAACGGTCTTACACCATTAAATTATGACATGCATAATGTGAACGGACACACTTGGATGGTCAAAATGGTCAGCCCCTATGGCGCGTTCTATTTTACGGATGGATGGAGTAAATTCGTCCATGATAATGAAATTTCAAATGGTAAAGTGTTGATTTTCTCTTATCGTGTCAATATTTTCTAATGATGATTCATGTGGGAGAATCAAATGTGTACTCGACTATACATGTATTTGATATCAGTTCAGGTAATATATTATAGTTTAAATCATATATATATATATGATATTTTTGTTATTGATTGATTTAATACATGTGCAACAGGCAGCGATGATTCTGACGATGATGACATTAAGGTGGATGCTGTTGAGATCCGACTTTTTGATTGATTCTCTCAAAGTCACATACAAAGAAACCTCGTTTGGTACGTATTTACTCATATATATATGTGTGTGTGTATGTGTGTGTGTGTGTGTGTCTGTGTAAGTTTGCGATATCTTATGTTTATTTAGTGGTGAGATTTTTTTGTTAATATTTTTTTTTCAACAGTCTATACCTATGAAGTTTTGGAACGATTTTATCAAGGATACACACAAAAACAAAATGATGCAATTATAATGCATAATGGAAGACAATATAGTGTCGGATTAAAGCAAGAGAAATCTAGGATTTTCATGCAACGTTTGTTACCAAAATTATAATTGTTGTATCCAATTAATAAATTGATGATATTTAATCCTATAGATACAATAAGTATTTATTATTTTTCTAATCAATCTTATAGATACAACGAACTATTGATTGGAATTATTTAAAATTGAGCCTTGATAAAACAAATGGCGGTATCTAATTGTACTTTTATTCATAGACAATATCTATTAATAGTTTATTTGTCGAATTTGACAACTATGTGAGTGGATAATTAACAAGATGTTCAATAAAAAATGAGAAAATCGCACTTTAAGATTAAAGATTTATTAATCTGGAAAATTTATAATGTATTACTTTTTATTAAAAAAAGACAATAATTGGTCAATGGGACATTTTTTCCATTTACAAGGGAGTATAATTGTACAATTGGACAACAACGTATTAGCTTAAGAAAAACAATTGATTGAAAGATTTATAAAACTCAAAATGGTAACAAATATTTGTTGCTTAGATATATTGTATATCTCTCTTTCATATATTGATTGAATTTTTTTTTCTTTGCCAAATTCCATTTATATTTAAATTGATTTTGGATTTTGGACTTTTTATGAATGATTTTGAAAATATTTTAATTATTAATAAGATGTGTGATTTTTATATCATGCTTTTGAAGGAATGTCGGATTTTTATTTCATATTGATTCAATTGTTGTTGCAATATTTATTTATTATATTTGTTTTTGAAATATTGGTATTTTCATAAGTGTGAACAAATACTAATTAAGTTGATTTAGAAAAATGAATTATTTTCTAATTGGTCAACTGATCAACGTTGGTATTAGATTTGATGATAATTTGCTTAATTAAGAATAATTAATAACTCTAATTACTATCGAATAAAATTATTATATATATGATATAACTAAGGCAACTCAATCGGATAAAAAAGAATAAAAAAAGAAAAGATATAAAATAAGATACAATTTTGGACAAATCAATCCAAATATTATCCTAACAATGCATGTTTTGGAGTTATCCAAAATCGGTGGTGCTTTGATTTGGTAAGTCAGCGACAATAATCTTGATAACATAAATGTTTTATTGGCCAATAGTTTTTTCGGTTATGATTGTAATATTTTTTTAGATTTGAAAATTTAAAGATTCTATAATCAATCCTATAATTGTCATATACAATCAATAAATTGATTGTAATCATTGCTATAGATATAATAATTATTTATTATTTTATTTATTCAATCTATAGATACCATCAACTATTGATTGAAAGAATTTTAAAACTCCTTTGGTAAAACAATTGAGAATATCTATTTATATTTTTGTTAATCGAATTTGACTATGCTACACACAATGGATAATTGACAAGAAGTTTAACAAAAATTAAGAAAACCGTACCTTATGATTAAATATTTGTCAATTTAGAAAAATGTATTAACTTAAAAAAAAAAGACAATAATTGTCAATGTGGGTTTTTTTTTATATCCAAGGGTGCACAAGTTTATGATTGGATTACAATATATTACCTTATTAAGAAACACAACTAATTAAAATATTTACCAAACTAAAAATGGTAACAAATATTTGATCATTTGAAAACTGTACGTATCTCTTTCATATCTTGATATGAGATTAATAAAACTAATCAAATTGATGTTAAGTAATTGACATGATCAATCAATACTACAATTGTCCTATAAAATCAATCATATAATTACTTAATTGGTATATATAATCAATTAGTATTTATTAGTTTTTATAGTTTATTAACTATAACTCTAGAAAACAACCATAGAATTCTTTGGTGCTTTACTTTGGTAAATCAGTAAATCAATATTGGAAGATGAAATAATCAATATCTAGCGACCAATGTATGTTTTGGAGTTATCTAAAATTGACGTTGTTTTGCTTTGATAAGTCAATAGAAAGATTTTTCGTAACGAAAATAATGTGTAGTTAACTCAATATATGATAAATTATAATAATATTGTCAACCAGTGTCATTAAATAAATTGTTGTAAAATCAATTATATAATCATTTATATATGATTAATCGATTGATGTTGCATTTTAAAAAAACTTCCCAGTTAAAAGTTTTTGGATTGTCAAACTTCCCAACGTATTCTATCATTTCTTTTGATTGATGAGCGATTCACATCAATCCATTGTTGATCAAAATGAGAAAACTCGTGGAGTTTACATACATCTATGAAAATAAATGTCAAAGAATGAATATTGATATCAATTGTTCTATTTATGTACCATGTTTGATTATATCATGTTTATGTTTGTAAGTTTTTAGTGGATTACTATGATATTGCTATAAAATTTATGCTAATACTACTAACGTTTATATCAATGATATAATAGTTCATTTTAAATTTTATTCACGATTTTTTCTACCATATTTTGAATAATATCTCTATTTACATTTTTGATTAACAACGTGAAATATTCATTTTTTCAACATTACAAGTACAATAAAAAAAATGCATGTCTCACAAATTATATATAATTATTTAATGAGAGGTGTGTGAGAAAGAAAGGGATATATAAAACAATAATTTAGAGACATGTATAAATTGAGGAATAATTTCTTGCGAGTTGAATTAGATATTTAAGTTTATAGTTGAAAATATAAAATTGATAGATAAATTTTTGTTTTTAATAACATTATACGAATATTATTATTAAAATAAAGTAATAAATACCAGTTCATGTTAATAGATATTATAAATCAATAATATTAAAATAAAAATATACGTGCAACGCACGGGTGAATTACTAGTAAAAGGAAAAAATTGTAAAATGAGTATTTATTGATAAGACACAATAATTGGAACCATTTAATTACTTTTGGAAGATATTTTAATTAATTGTTATACTTGATAGTTAACATCAATAACGAAAAATATCGGAAAAGAAGATAAATATCATTATTGGTCCAAAGTAAGTTTTTATGTGCATATTTAGTTTCGTTCATTGTTTACTAAGTAATGTTTCAAAGTAATGTACGTTTAAATATATTTAGTTAACGGGGGTGTTCCCAACCATAGAATTTAATGGAATATAATGGAATTTAGAATTCCATAACATTCCAGGTGTCCTCAACTTGGATTTTTATGGAATCCATTAAATCTTGAGGTCCTCAACTTGGATTTTAATGGATTCCACGAAAATTCAGTATCCTCAAACAATCAAGGAATTCCATGGAATTCTTTTATAAATGGATTTTGGTGGATTCTGGTGGAATTATAAGCTAGATTTATGAAGGATAGATTCTGACCTTCCCCCCTCGGAATTCAAATTCTATTTCCAATAATAATAATAATTTTTTTTGGCTATGGTATAAAAAGAAGAAATAACATATTTTTCTCTCATGTACATCTCCTCACGCATCGTCTTATAATCAACACATTCTACCTCAATTTTGTGAATAATCAATGTAGAGTAACTAGAGTTGATTTGTCGTCTTATTTCAATTGCTAATGTTTTTGATCATCGTGTTGTTGTTTGTTGAATAAACATTTTAAAAATAGTTGTTTATGGAACTATTCAAAATTCTGAAAATTTTAAATTATATTTTTGCAAAGTTTATGAAACATTTTTTTTACTAATGACTTTCTTTCAATATTTGCATTTCGTATTTTTTTAATGATTATGATGTTATGCTACTAGTTTCATAAAAAAAAATATACTTTTTATAACAACCAACAAATTCCACTAAAATCCACACAATTCCATAACGTAAAATTCCATTAGAATCTACTGGAATCCATATGGAATCCATAGAATTCTCTTAAAATCTATTAAATTCCATAACTTAAAACATCCTTGAAAATCCATGTTAAGGACACCCTCCTTAGTTAATTTTTGTTTGCTAGTTTGGCATTTATTTTTCTTCTCTAATTTGCATGTAATGGCCAATTGCTTATTTACAAGATAACTAAATATTGAATATCTTGACTTGGGGTGAACTGCACGATTTTTGGCTGCATCACAATACAAACATTCTTCGTACTAGTTCAATTTTTTTATTTTCATGAGAGAGAGGAGAGAGTATTGATAAATGTGAGATATTTTGGCTTGATTTTGTCCAAAAAATGATTATTATTGTTGGCAGTGGATTAATAACTAATATGGAGATATAATTTTCTATTGAGGAAAAAACACTAAATCTCTTTGTACTTTAGCATATATAGTAGATTATTTTATATTTTACCATACACAATGCACAAGTTTTGCACTTTGCCATACAATGGGCATCGCGGTGCGCGTGCCCTCCAAGTAGAGATGTTAAAAGGGTCGCGGCCGGACCGTTTAAACCGGAAAAAAAAGGGTTAGGGCTGAATTATTTTGGCACGTTTAAATCAGGGCCTTTTTGGCCCGAACCGTTTAAATCGAAGCCCGTTAGGGATAGCCCGAAGGTTAACCGAGCTAGCCCGTTAGCCCGCTATTTTTTTTTTATAAAAAATAAATATAATTCTAATATTTTATATCTACTTTTATTACCTACTATTACTAGTAAATTTATTTTTCAAATTCACATCTCCTCATCTTTAAGTTTAACTTTATTAAACAAGCTATAAATTCTTGAAAAGATTCTTTTTTATTTATTTTATTTATTACTTAATTTAGTTTTATATTTTTATTCTAAATAAGAAAATGTCACATAGTCTTATTATATTATTTAGGATATAAATTATATTTCTAAATGGTGCTAAATCTAATTTTATAATTTTGTTAATGCAACGTAATTATAAACATGCATGACTTTTATTTTTTAGAATATGCATGACTCTTTTTAAGATTAACTTCAAGTATTAAACTTAAATGTTATATATGCTCAAGTTTGAAATTTTATATTTAAATATATTGTTTTGAAAATTTTAAATTATAGTCATATGAGTAATTACAGAAAAAATATTAATTTTGGGTAGCTTTAGTTATTATTATTTTATTTTCAAAAGTTAAATCATAATATATTTAATTTTATAAATTTGTTAATACAATGTAACAAGAAACTTTGCATGAATTTTATTTATGACGAATAGTTTAACTTAAAATGTTAAACTTAAATATTATATATATTCGAGTTTAAAATATTTTAAATTCAAATATATAATTTTTATTTTTTTGACTATAGCCCGATAGTGACCCGTTTAGCCCAAAGCCCGCTAGGGTTAGGTTCCAATATTGCCAACCTGTAAACAACGGCCCGTTTAGCCCGAATACCGTTTAGTCCAAAGCCCGTTAGGGCTGACCCTATAGGGCTAGGGCCAGCCCGTTTAACATCTCTACCTCCAAGTGAGGGCACGTCTTTGCCTAAAATCCAAACAGAAGTTGTTACACTTTATCATCTGGATTTTGTTAAAATTTTCACTTTGTTATTTGAATTTTTCACAATTTTACTTTTTCGTATCAATTTTTAAAAAAAAATATATATAAAAAATTATGTATATATACATGTATTGTCAAAGATATTATTTTAGGGATAACAGTTTTGAACAATGGTTAAATTTATTAAGAAAACTTATAAACTCTTATATCATATAAGATTTTTTGGAATTTATGATTAGTAAATTTTACTTTTTAAAAACAGATTTTTGAATAAATAAATTAGGAATTCTTTCCTTTATTTCAAAAAGTTTATACCATATTTTGTGATGTACTCTTTCTTTTTTTGTTTTAATAAGTTGGGAGATCTTGGTTGGAGAGGAGGATAAATTTCAAAGAAAATGAGAGATCTGGGTTCGAACCCGATCAACACTCTTATAAAGAGTGACCGATACCACTTGAGCTACAAGCTCGTGGTTTCTTTTTCTTTTTAATGGTTCTAAACTTCACTCTTAAGAATATTTTAAAACAACCTCATTCGAGAATTTTATGGTGTGATTGGTTATCAAGGGAGAAATGAAAATTTTGACTAGTGAGAAGTTGTTAAATTTATGGGACTTGGTATTGATGTGGCCTACCCAATGTTCCCCAAATATATTTTGGATCTTACAAGCATTATGAGTGTACGGTGTAGTTTATAGAATAATGACAAGCAATATCGTATTCCTCGGGGTTGACTACGAAACACTAAGACTATAATAACATCGCATTCCAATTTTATTGAAGCGACCGAATCTCAAGTTTTTATCAAAAATCGAAAATTAAAGAAAATAAATAAATTTGTGAATCTCACAAGTATTTTCAACAACCACGGAAGCAACCTTAGGCACATAATCTCAACATATTTCTTCAATATTAAATCTAATTAAAGTTTTAAAAACCAACTCATGCAATTTTATGGGTTCAATTCCTAAGTTAGTCTATTCCCCCTCCCGGGCGGCGCATAAACAGTAGATTAATAATAATTGTAGGTCTTCCGACTCGATACACCCGTTTATGTCTGAATTCGATTTTCGTCTTTATTAGAACTCCTCTTCTGAATTTCGCACTAACAAATATGACATGCTAATTATTGATAAGATAAAAAGCAATTAAGAATAAGCACTCGAATTCATAAAATAGAACACATGAATTAATTAAGAAAATAATTAATCAAGATTTAATATGAATCCACAGTTTTGATTATGCCTTAAGATCTGAAAAATTAGTCAAACATTGATAACAAATTCATAGACAAACTTGAAATCAACATTGTGGCATCGTTTAAGTATAGACAAGAAATCTAAACTAAGAAAGAAAACTCCTTCTTGCCAGGATGGATCTTCCTTCCAAGCCTTCGAAGCTCTTGTGCTTCCGTAGATGTGAAAGGCCTTGTGGTATTTTTCGCGACCTAGCCCTCATTTCTCAGAAGACCTTTGATCTTGTGTTCCTGTGATTTGGTGTGTTGTATGGTGTATGAATGTTGTTATTTTCGTGCAGCCCTTGGGTCTCTTATATAGGTGCTTGGAGAGATCACTTGTACAGTTTGAATGGGAAAAGGACACAAAAAATCCGAAATAGCTCGTTACATGGTCCGGTCGTGTAGCTTCACACGGCCGTGTGGCTCTCACACGGTCCAGCTCTGCGGCTTGTTTTTATCCCCGGTTTTCTCCCAACTTCACACGGGCATGTCATCTTCGCACAGGCAGGTCACACAGTCGTATGGTCCCACACAGTTCGACCGTGTGACGTATTTTTGTCCGATTTCTTCGTCTTTTCAATCTTCTCTTTGCACTCGTCAATCTTATTCGGGCCTTCCAACTGATATTTTTTCAATTAAGCTACATTTTCCGGAAACGTTACAAGAATACGCAGGTATCATGCCCTTCTAAGGAAACCAAGTAAAAACACACTAAATATACATGCAAATGTATCAATTATATATCATTTTAAGCCCCTAAATGCACGTTTATTTTACAAGCATCACCAGATATGAAGAAGAACTCAAACTTACCAAGTGAGGTTCCATCTTAAAACCTAATGGTGATAGGAGGAGTAGTTCACTTGCTTATAAAGTAGGTTATTTTCCGTAATTAATCAATGTGCGACAACTTACAAGTGAAATATTTTAATGAAGTTTTGAGCGAGAAAATGTGAATCAAAATGAAAATTCTCGGAAAAAATAATATTAACGCACTTTTAATTTTTCTCCCACCAATCATATTTATTTATTTATTCCAAAAAAAAAAAAAACAAATCGCAGTTTTATTACATTTTCAGCCCACAAAATTCACTATTTGCTCACTTGCACATTTCAATCACCAATCATATCTAATAATCATTATTATACTATCTATTTATCAAATCAACTTTCGGTATTTTATTTTTGTCTTGTATCCAATATTCTTAAAATTCATCATATTTTTCCAAAAAAATTAATCACTATTCTCAATTAAAAAAGAAATTCAAAATGAAAATGTATCCAAACTCTCTAGAAAAACTTTCTCACTGTTCTAAAAATCACCGCTTTAGCCCCGATTAATTCCGCCAGCGCTAGCCCACCATGTCCATTCATGTTATTCTTCTGATTAGATCCCGCCTAACCCCATTCAGGCTCCGCCTAGACACTAAGCCCCAATCTGCTGTCCAACTAGCGTCTAGCGCTTTTTAGAACACAGCTTTCCCACCCATTAAAGAGGGCTGACATCAGCCACGCCCCCAATTAACTTCATGAAATCTTTAAAACTATAATAACTTAAATATTAATTAAAGTACAAACTTTTATTCTTTTAAAAATTTAACTATATTTCCTTTACTTTTATTTTCTTAAAAAATAAATATTAACCCTCAATCCTCATTTTCGGAATTCTGACTAGGGGTGTGCAAGGGAGGGACAGTTTGGAGATTTAGAAATCTCAGTTTGGAGATTTAGAAATCTCCAGAACGATCCCGAAGTTCGGAGATTCTAAAAATAAATCTCCAGAACCAAACCATAGAAAAAACTCTTCAGCCTGAATCGTACCGAAAGTTTGGAACGATTCGGGATGGATATTCGATTCTAATAGGATGGTTCGGGACGGAGATAGACACAAGTAAAACATACAAATTTGAAAAAAAGAAGAAGAAGAAAATCAATATAAAAATCACCAAATGGATATACTTCAAGTCTCCTTTTACTATAGTCTCAAAACAAAACTAAAACCATAATAGGTAACGCAATCGTAAAGTCCAAACTTAATAACCTGGATAATACAATGATATTCTATTATTTAGGCAATTGTCCTTATATTGACTTAGAACAATTATAATTAACTAATAATTTTGATAAATTAATATGAAACAAAATTTTGTATAAATTTATAATCTTAATATTCATACTTAA
The DNA here is from genome assembly GCA_016081115.2 of Rehmannia glutinosa. Lineage (NCBI taxonomy): Eukaryota > Viridiplantae > Streptophyta > Magnoliopsida > Lamiales > Orobanchaceae > Rehmannia > Rehmannia glutinosa. The sequence continues at coordinate 41,849 of JABTTQ020000707.1, forward strand.
CAACTTACCATAATCAATAAAATTATGTTTAAATTTATTTGATGTGGTAAAAAAATTAAAATGTGATTTTTATATTGTTGTAATATGGTACTATTACTTGTTTTAGTGTATGTTTCTCTTTTAAATGCAATTTACTAATCTTTAACTAATTTTAATTTCAAATGATTTACTCTATTATTAATATTAAAGTTTTCTAAAATTTATAATAGTTGTAGTATTATGGTTTTTTTAGAAATATGTTTTATATTCAATTTCATTTCAAATAATTTGTAGTTAATTCAATATAAAATATAAATAAAATAGAAATAATGTATATGTATTTATATAAAATCTTTAAAATCGGTTCTAGCTTCGGGTCTTCGGTTCGCAGTGGTTCGGTACTGTTCTCGGTACGGGTATTTGAAAAATTTCCAGAACCATACCAAAAATATTTTCGGGATGGTACAGTTCGGTCAAAGTCAAAAATCAATGGATATTTTCGATTTGAAGATTTTCCAGTTCGAATATCGATTCGGTTTCTGTAATCTTCAAGTGTCGTCCACAACCCTAGTTATGATTCTATCCTAATTCGCATCCCACCAATTTACCCTCCTTTTAATTCATGCTTTCATTATCTGTTTATCTCTCTCTCTTCCAACATTTTTTGTCAATCACATTTTTATTTATCCAACTTCAATTTGTTCCTTTTTTCGATAAATCTACCACTAGCAATTAGCAAATACGTATGCGGAGTTGTGTGTATTATTGCTGGAATACAAAAATGTTTACACATAAACAAATCATTACACGTGGCAGCACATGGTGATTTTTCAAGTTTCCAACCAGCTGCTACATACCTTACAAGATGTAGTCGGCCACAACGCTGTCGTCACGACATAATTATTAGTAGTTTGTGTGTGAAAATAAGATGAAAAAGGAAAAGTGGGGACTGGCAGTTCAAGTCAGCTTATACATACTTTTCTTTATGGTAAAGTTACCCAACTATTTGCTAAAATTTCAATAGAAAATTAAATTATTCATAAAGATTCCCACGTGAGGTCCAGTTCCGATTCTCTCCCAGCCATAGTTTTCTTGCTGGTAATTGATTTATATTTATGGTTATATTTTTCTTATTTAAGTGTCTATTTCTGTGGGTTAGATGAGATTTCTTCCCCTGACTGCATTTCTGGTAGCCAACTCTTCAAAAAAAGAAAAAAAAAACCACAAATATATAACTCCTTTTAATCGAAGTTCAGATTTTTTTTCTACTTTATTTGTCTCTCGTTCTGACTTTTCTTGAGAAATAAATAAGCCCTTTTCTTAATTTGTTCTAAAAGTTGTAATCTTTGTTGAACCCAGGTTGATTTTCAATGAAAAATGGCATGCGAGGCTGTACAGATGTGGAGTTTGAGTGGTTTAGTGGCTGCGTTTCTTGATCTTTCAATAGCATACTTATTACTGTGTGGATCAGCTGTAGCTTACCTAGCATCAACATTTCTGGGCTTCTTCGGGTTAAACTTGCCTTGCCCTTGTGATGGAATGTTTCTCAACATCCACGGTAAAATTTTCTGCTTGAACACGCTATTACTTGATTTCCCTACTCAGAAAGTGTCAGATGTTCAACTCTGTGTTAAGCAGAAATTCCCTTTCAGTGATCCAACAAAACACGAATATAGTATTGTTGGCGATAATTGTGTGAATGGGATTCTTGAAATTGAAGGTGAGGCATCATGTAGTTCTTCAGTATCAGATGCAAGGAGGTCCGTTGATTTGGTTAGGAAGGATATGAGTGGAAAAGGTGGGAAGTATGATATGAAGGGGAAAGGGGTAGTTAGTAATAGGCCAAGGAGTCGTTTGCGAAATCGAAAAGGGGGTGGTGCTCATGGGAAATATTCGTGTGTTTCGTCATGTGATCCTCGTGTTCAAGAGGAACCTTATTATCATTCTAGCACCAAGGGGGAAAATGGATTTATTGATGGTGATAATGCGGAAGCTCATCATCTTGAATGTGAGTTTTTGTTGTCTCTTAAATCCTATATTAGTTTTCTTTTATGGTAAGTAGTATATTGATAGGGCTTCTTATGTTGCATGTTGTTGTAAGAACTGCTTGCTGTTATGGTAAGACAATCTACTTATGGTTCTAAGAATGGTATACCTATTTCTCCAACGATTGTTTGTATATATGGATCTTATTCAGTATGATAGCAAAGGGTTCCTCTCATAGAACATTTAATATCGGCATTTACTTTTTTGGACTTATCTGATTGTTGATAAGTTTTTACTGTTATCTTTCTGCTAAACTCATTTCACTCCGACCTTGAATCATGAGGATTTATGTTGTGTGTTTGATCTGTCTAATGTAGACATAGTGCCATTTTAGTATTAGCTTTTGTGAACTTCAAACTCAGTTTTTAGGATTAGATTTCTTCATATGATGTAACTTTTGCTCTTCATCTTTTCCAGTTGTCGCTGAATGTTTTACATCAAATTAAAGGTTAATTTAGCAGTATATGCTTCTGATAACCCCACAGTCTTTACAGTTTTCATTGAATTGCATGAATCAGTCTTTAAGTTATTTGAACATTTTTTAAAACACAATTTTGGAACATATAACAAAAAAATGTCAGGTCCTGGTTCAGTTCTTGTCCTTCAGTTTCCATTCTGCCACTGTCAACCTTCTATTTTACTATCAATGGACAAGGAAATATTAAAAGTGTTTTATCTAGTGGATATATGAGTTCTCGTGTGGAGGCCTGGACGGAAATTGTTTTCTTGAATCAATGTTGAGGTAAGTTACTATGAAATCATTGCAGTTAGAACTGAGAGACAATGTCCATTTGGTATGTCAAGATCCCTTGAGCTACAACTGTCTGAGTACACATCGTGATTCTTGTTTGAGCTCGATGATCCAAACGAGAAAAACGAAAACAATGAGAAATCTTTAAAATACAGCCAGTTTTTGTTTGTATAGACCCTTAATTTGATTTATTAGTGTAAAATTGATTTTGTAGAAACACATTCGTATATATATCTAGTTAGAAAGAAATAATAATAACAATAATTGTCAAGGATCTGAGTATGAATCTAGGCTTTTCCAGACATGTACTTATAATTAACGGTTTCTAGACTGCGGAGATAGTATAAATTGAACATTCATTCAAGGTTAAAGATCTTAGATATGTTTCTTAACTCAAGATTAAGTAGGAACCTGAAGGGAAGGGTGAACATTTTGTCAGTTCTCATCGTTTGTTTCATACCTTAAATGTAGATAATTCATGCTCATCATGAATATTTTCGCCCTATGTTTTTGACTTATTGTCAGAAAGATATAAAGCAGGCACTGATATTCTGAGTGTGTTATTTCTGTTTCCGACGGTTTATCTGTGTTCTTATCAGAAATATCTAGAGCATTAGAGGGATATGATATACTAAGAACTGTCCCAATAGAAAAACTTAAAAATATTACTGATTGCAAAAAACTGTAATTGTTTGTTTATATACCATTGTCCCTTATTGTCATGCTCATGCGTTCTAATCCTATTTTTTTCTTGAATTTAACTGTAGCTGATAATATAGCTCCCACAAAAATGGGAGCGAGGCAAGTATCTATCACCAATGTCAAAATGAATCATTTTCCTGATGCCGATAAGAAAAAGAAAAAGAAACTATATATTGAAGAGCTACAAGATAATCCACAAGGAGTTCAAATTTTAAGTGGAGATGAAAAAAACGCAGTAAGGCTCTTGGAACAAACACTTGAAGAAGAACGTATAGCACGTGCTGCCCTTTATATCGAGCTTGAAAAGGAGAGAAGTGCTGCTGCTAGCGCTGCGGATGAGGCTATGGCTATGATTCTACGCCTGCAGGAGGAGAAGGCATCAATAGAAATGGAAGCTCGGCAATATCAGAGGATACTAGAAGAAAAGTCAGCTTATGATGCTGAAGAATTAAACATTCTGAAAGAAATGCTTGTGAGAAGGGAGATGGAGAAACACTTCTTAGAAAAGGAAGTCGAAGCATATCGGCAGGTGTTTTCTGAAGGAAATGAACAATTAGCCGGTGATGGTTCAGATCAGAGTGACACATTTCCAATTAGATGCGCGGAAAAGATTATTGTAACTTGTAATGGAACTGAGACAATCGATCCTTATTATGATCCAAGTTTGAAAAATGAAGCGAAAGATGCATTTCTTGACATAAGTTCTTCGTGTGATAAAATGTTAGATAAAGACCCTCATGTCTATGATGTTCATATAATTGGTGATGGAATCAACTCATGTAGTGAAACAAATGTGGATAGAAATGAGCATCTTTCGGTTTGTAGTTCTTCTAAAGTTCGTGAGAAAAATTCTGTCCCATTTGAAGCTGTAGCAAACGGGGTTGGTTTTATCACCGATTATCAGAGAAACAGTTCAGAGATAACTGGTGGTCTTCCACCAATCAAGCCTAGGGGTTTATCCTGTCTCTCTGAACAGCGAACAAGTTCCTTGTCTACAGTGGATAGTGAGATGCTAAAGATTGATGTTGAGGTTGGACGACTTCGAGAAAGACTAAAGCTTGTTCAGGAAGGAAGAGAGAAACTTAGCCTCTCTGCGGAAGGTCGAAAGGGGAAATATACAGTTGAAACTTTTGGAGGAAATTGCACACCAGGTTCAGGAGATTTGGCAAATAACTGATCCTGGAAAAGCTTTACGGCAGATGTCGTTGCCCCTTCCGACATCTAAGGTACCACATTATTCTATTTAATGTTTCTTTTCTGTGTGTTTCTAAATTACGGCGACTCCTTGGGAAAATATATTTGGTTTTTGTTTCATGATTAATTTCTCTTGTTGATAGTTATGAGCTATATATGTGAAGAAAAGTCCTTTTCTTATAAACAGTTTCTCTTGGTAGCGTGACAAAAGTTTGGTTTAATGTTTTTATTTTCTCTTTCTCATTGCAATTCTAGTCTGCCAGGGAGATTGCAGTAATTTAAATCGCATAAACTTGTGTAAATAATAATCTTTCTATTCTACAAACTCAATCCATCTTTTATGTCAATGACAGTACAGAGCTATCAAAAGAATGCATTTTAATATGGATGAAATATAATGATGTAGAGCCCAGTTTGACATTAATTCCTTAGAAATGAGGCATGGTAAGGAGCCAAAAAGTAGTTCTGGTAGTTCAAAAGGATGTCTTGAACCCATTGGCATGGAATGAGGAGAAGAGGAGCTGAACTCCATGACGTCAAGAATTTTGAGAGATGCACGACAGCACAAGCAAATCCCACTAGAAATTAATATATGATAGTGCAGTATAATCCGTCCAACCCCCTGTTTTGTGCACCAGAAGAAAAAAATTCGTAGCTGGAAGTTTGAAGTGTTCTTCTATATTTAGCTTTACCAGCTTACTCGTACAAAGAATAAGTGATAAACTAGAAAATATTGTGGAACTATAGTTGACATTCATAATCACCATTAAACTTGCTTCTACCAACTAAATAGCAGTTAAACATTTTCAGTCGCAATTTTTAGTGTGCGTTAGTACTCTTGTTTTTCCAACTCTTATTTTCTCATTGACATGTGTTTATTTAGTGTTGCTGTCTTTCGATATCCATGAGTATTGGTTCTTTCTTGATATTTTCTTGGTGACAGTGCTCTTAATTAACTTCATTTCATTTGGATAGTTTCCTAGCACTAACTGTATTTCGATATAGGTATTATCCAAGAAAAGGAGGAGTAGAAGTGTTTCTTCCGGATTACAGAGAAGCTCTGAAGGTATGATTAGTAACTAGAAGACAACGAACAGCTTCATGTTCCTATTCATTTAAGGGAGTGTTTGATTTATTCCCGCAGAAGCGGCAAGTAGTTGAGAATCAGAAGTCGGTAGTATTTTCAAATTGAAGCTGAAAATTGATTAAGCTAAGAGAGAGTATTTGGTGGATAAGTTGTAAAAGTGTTTTATTTGTGTGTACAAGTCAAAAGCAGAGTCGGCAATCTAAAGCACCCCTCCTGCTTTTAGATTTTGATTGAATGAAGCAGAATTAGAAGCATAAGTTGGCATTTACAAACACTAAAACGAATTTTTCCAGCTAAAAGTTGATAATCACTTTTTTTCATGAGTGTTTGCACACTCCCTAAGACTAGCCAAAAACTACATGCATACTGCTTTATTGTAGAATTTGGTGCAAAAATATTGCTGATATGTTAATCCTTGTATGTTTCAGGATGATATGCTGCATGAAGCTGTTTTCGTCGTATATGATGTCTAAAATCTGAATATACGAGATTGCAAATTGCGCGGGATGTGTGGAATAAAACTTTAGATGAGGAGTGCAAATAAAATGGTTTCTTTTAGCTCGAGTGTTTGTAAAAAGGTTAGGAAATGGGCGAAAAAGTTGTAGAATGTGAATTAGTTTTATCTCGTTGGAGTTGTTCTGTATATAGCCGCATCAACTCTGTAGTTGATACATTTTATGCTGATAGTATGCTTGTGTTGATAACCATTTTCTTTGGCTTGTATTTACGTCTTTGATTTCTTTGTAGTGTTTTTGATTGTAAACATGGTAGCAAAAGCAGAATACATACTCGAGGAACTGTATTGTGTTAGTAATATTGAGTATTTGCCATGAACAATTGTGTTGGACGAGTTCTTGTGGGGTTGAGATTCCTGGTTTTACTTCCATGTTTCACTTCCTATTCCATTGCATCGGATGAATAACACGTGTGCAAGATATTGTCATGTGCGCGTCATCCAATATATGGAATAGTGAATGGAAAATGAAAAGTGGAATAGGAGATCTCATACGCCGTTCTTGTGTAGGGTCATGTCATGTGGCATGAGCTAAAATTGAACTGAATGGTCATATTTCAATTTTGTGTCCTTATCGTGTCAACACGATAGAGACACAAACACGATAAAACTAAACACTAACCCGTTATTTTCATATTGTCTTCGTGTTGTGCTTTATTATGTCGTGTCAATAATTGTCACCCCTAATTTACACATGTATAAGAAATAGAAAAGGTTATGTGTATTTTACTCAAGTGATTAAGTTCAAATAAAATCAAATAAACTATACTTAAAATATAAATTAATATATAGCGGGCGTTTATAAAACTAAGACCCGATATCAGCTTATTGGCCCATTTGATTAGGTTCATGTCCGGTTCTATACGGCTATGTTTGATCACCATCTAAACATATATTACATTTATCAATCCATTTATATACTATACACATGTTTCCTAATATATCACATCAAACTTCCTTTCCCCTAAACTTCCCCGGTCATTCATTCCATCACTAAACAAACATACCCTACGGAGTGCGGGTTCGTGTTTGAACCCGCTAACTTGTTATCCCTAACAATATCAAAAATCGAGTATGTATACGAGCGGAGAAGAACATGTGAAACACTTGAACAAATCAACTATGTATATATTTAACATATAGAATTGTTCCAATCTTGAATAAATGAATTGTTGTATATAAAATTAGCAATCGACCAAGAAGTTAATTATATATACATTCCTTGTGATTGCTTGTTCATGGAAATATCCAAACATTACATATGTCAACGCCCATTTTCGTCCAAATAACAAAAACCGTTGACGTTGACACCACAACTCTGTACAAGTACAGCAAGTAGGAGAAGGAGATATCCTTCTTACTCGTCTATAATCTCAAGTCACATACAAATTAAATATATATTAAAATTTTGTATTCTCACATTCTTATATTATTCTCGAATTTGAGCCGAATTATGTCATCCAATTTAGCATCTTCGGCTGGATCAATGCCAAGGAAAAACTATTACCTCTTAGTCCTTTGTTTTCTTTCCATGATGATCAACATTGTTGACTCCAGAAAAGATTGCTTAGTTTCTTTTTGTGGGGAAAATAAGAGTTTACCTATACGTTATCCTTTCCAGTTGGACGGCAAAGGCCAAGGACACAAAGGTTGTCCCTTGAACCTCAAATGCAGTGTCCATGGAAATATTCCACTTCTAAATCTTCCTTCCTCTGGAGATTTCTACGTTCGCAGCATCGACTATTCGGCTCGGACGATTCGTCTTTACGATCCGGACGGTTGCCTTCCAGGCCGTCTGATGAATTCAAACTTTTCTTCTTTTTATCATCTAATGGCTGTCGACAGCTACAAGAACTACACTTTTTTAGCTGCCGCCGGGAAGTGATCATCGGGTTGAATTTCACCACGACCATTGATTGCCTTAGCAATTCGACATTTTCGACATTAGCTACGTCGTCCCAGTTGGGTGCAGAGGAAATGAGATCATCAGGATGTAATATGGTTGCAAGTGTGATGATTCCAGTTTCGTCCACCCTCAAGGATGAATACTACATTAATGGTTTTGGTGAAGATCTTGTATTTAAATGGGATGTAAATGTTTGTGGGGAAAAGAATTTGTCGGTCTACAGGTAAAAAAGATTTATTTTATTTTATTTTTCGAAAAAAATTCAATCTACTTGTTTAATATAACTTGTAAACTTATGAAACCAATCCCCCTTGCCAATTATGTGCAGGCCAAAGGGTGAAAATGCTTCTTATTGTTGTGCTTGGTTTTCCGGCCGTTGTTACAGTCGTCCCGCTAGCCTTGCTCTATGCTTTACGCTATTACGAACACTTAAAAACGACTCGAGCCACAAGAGCTCGCACACAAGAGCCAACAGTGAGCCAACCTAGTCAGTTTCTATATATTAAATCCCAAATTGACCAAGAAGACTTATTAAATATATTGTTTGCCTGTTCCTGGAAATATCCCAACATTTTTACGTAGGTCAATGGCCATTTTTGGCAAAAAATTAAAAACGAAGACATTGACTTTGCAACCACAACTCCGTCTTCTTATTAACTTTAATTATTCTTGAATTTGAGCCAATTAAATTATGTCATTCCATTTTATTAATTCAAAGCTAAAAATTCTAGCTCTGTCCCTGTATAAACAAAATCTTGGCACCAATCTGCTGTATATTTGAATCCCCTGCTTGATCAATGCCAAAGAAAAACTATTATCTCTCAATCCTTTATTTTCTTTTCCTAATAGTCAATATTGTTCATTCCAAAAAAAGATTGCCCAATTTCCTATTGTGGGAAAAATAAGAGTTTACCTATACATTATCCTTTCCGGTTGGAAAACACAGGCCGAAAAGGTTGCTTTAACCTCAAATGCAGTATCCATGGAAATATTCCTCTTCTAAATATTCCTTCCTCTGGAGATTTCTACGTGCGCAGTATCGACTATTTGGCTCGTACGTTACATCTTTATGATCCCGATCGTTGCGTTCGGGCCATCTGATGAACTCAAACTTGTCTTCTTTTTATCCCCTGAAGGCTGTGGATGGCTACAAGAACTACACTTTTTTCAGCTGTAGTCGGGAGGTGATCGTTAGGTCGAATTTCACCACCACCGTTGATTGTCTTAGCAATTCGACGTTTTCGACATTAGCTACGTCGTTGCTGTTGGGTGTTGAGGAAATGAGATCATTAGGATGTAATAATGTTGCAAATGTGATGATCCCAGTTTCGTCCGCCGTCCAGGATGGGTACTACAATGTTTTTGGTGGAGATCTTGTGTTTACGTGGGATGCAAATGTTTGTGGGAAAACAAAGTGTCGGTCTGCAGGTAAGAAAGAATTATTTTTATGGGAGTTTCGCGATCACTAAAAAAATATTTCTTATCTTATGGCGAACAATTTAGCGCTTGCAAACAACAACTTTTGCTTATGCTTCTACTTCTACTTCCTGGTTCATTTAATCATAATCGAAAAACAGGAAAATAAGTATTTTAGATTTTAATTCTGCTTTTAATTTGACCTTTAGAAACAGATAAGCATTTTCACAACCTTTTTTCAAAATAGAGAATCCTGCTTGCCCTAAACGGATGTCATAAACTACCAACAGTTAGGAAAACTTCAACATAACTGAAAAATCTCTTGCTATTGTTGAAAATTAAACATTACGGCCTTGTACATATGTATTATTTCCAAATCCAATTTCAGGTTTTAGTATTGAAAATGAATTTTCAAACTTTAATGATTTTCATGTGAGAATTGAGAATATGTTTGGTTTGTTATCCTGAATTTCAGTTTGGTTGAAAATATGTTTGGTTATAATTTCGAATGTGTTTTTGACATAAAATTGCGTGATTGTATTGTATTTTCACATAGATTTGTTTGATTATGGTGAAAAATTGTTTGATTGTGTTTTCAAAAGAATATTTCCATAAAAAATAAAGTTGAAAATGACGTTATTTCTATTGAGAACTTCCTAAACAAACATAAACTCATTTTATAGAATAGTTGGAAAATGGAAAAGCATATTGAAAACACACCGTACATGGCCTAGGTCTCTTAGTAGCTTCGGCATGAATGAAATTTTATTCTAGTGTGTATTTCATTTTTAATTTCACAATATTTTCTTAAATAAACATTTGGTTGAGTGAATTAGAGTATATATTCGTCCCGAAATACAAATTAGAATAATATGATCCAAAACTGACCTCAAAATTCAAGTATTGTTTAAAAGATATTCATTATGATATAATGAAATCAACCCCCCTTGTCAATTTATGTGCAGGCCCCAAGGTGAAAGTGATTCTTTTTTGGTTCCTTGGTTTTCCGGCCATCGTTACAGTCATCCCGCCGCCTTGATCTATGCTATGCGCTATTACGAACACTTAAAAGGGGTCGAGCCACAAGAGCTCGCACACAAGAGCCAACAGTTCGCCAACCTAGTCGTCCCCCAAGCCGCCACCTATAACGACGACTACTCATGTGGTTCCACAGGCAATAAACAATGAAGGATGCACTGATTGTATTCCAATTGTTGTTGGAGAAAGTCGACGAATACCAGGTCCTAATAGCACAACTTGCCCAATATGCCTTGAAGATTACAGTCCAAAAGAGACAGTCAAGTGCATTTCTAAGTGTAGGCATTGCTTCCATGCAAAATGTATTGATGAGTGGTTGAGAAATCATAGTTCATGTCCCATTTGTAGGAAGTCAGCACGATAAAATTTAGAAACCCTGTTTTAGCTAGTTTCGAATCGTCCTTTTTTTTTTTTTTTTGATGTGTAATACATGATCATGTTAATCCCAGTACACTACAGAATTAATGCAATGTGAATATTGACTACACATTTTCTAACAGAAACAAAAATATATACATTAGGAGCTTAATTATATTATTCTAGTATTCTCGTAAGAGCCCATCGATTTCAATATAAACATTGATTAATATACATTTAGGAAAAAAAAAAAGTAGCCGAGAGTTTTTGTAACGTCAAGAATGCCCTTGATAGAAAAACAATAGAAAATACAAAAAAAAATAAGAATAATAATAATATTGGAGAGACGATTTTGGCCGCATACGTTTAATTGGCGCCTCTTCTTCTTTTCCAAAAGCCAAAATACTACACACGCAGACATTCCTCATTTTTTCTGCCTTTTCGGTTGGAGGGGATTACGTCGCCCTTCCTTCCTATTAGAGTAATTCTGAGATATTGTTACATAAATCGGTTAGAAAGTTAGTTAGATTAGTTACAAAGTTGTTAGTTGGTTATAGCACTTTAGTGATTTTATTCTTCCTGTTCTTTGTATAAATATCACTCTTGCTTCATCAATAAATAAGTTTCATTTCTCTCATATTATGTCAAATATCTTCATTCTATAACATGGTATCACGAGTCCGGTGCCTGGTTCTAAAAATGATAGCTTTCTTCTCCGGCGGTCTATTTTTTCCGGTGGTCTTCTCTTCGTCGAGTATGGCGTCTCGGCGGTCGCTGTACTTCCCACATTTACCACCATTACACTTCGTCCTGGATCGCACAAATTATTCATCGAAGTCTCAAGTTCGCAAAACGATTCGCGACACGGTTTTGATGAGTTTTTACTTGGAACTTCGCCTGCTCCGACTAGGTTTGTCCATGACTCCTCCGGTTCAACTCCTGTTGCTAATCCCGAGTTTCAAACATGGATCGGAGAGATTCATACTTGCTCGGTGGCTTTTGTCATCTATTTCGAAAGTATGCTTGGTCATGTGAATCGATGCTCCACATCTGCCGAGGTATGGAGTGTGCTTGAAAAACTATTTCACTCTTCATCTAAAGCTAGAGTGATGCATTTACGATTGATGTTACAAACTACTAAGAAAGGTGATCTTTCCATTGAGGAGTATGTTTTAAAGATGCGAGGTCTTGCGGATAGTTTACTCATTTTTGCCGAGCAAGTTGTTAGTGATGATGAATTGATTTTGTATATTCGGGCTGGTCTTGGATCGAATATGAGAGTGTGGTTGTGAATCTTACAAATCGGAATGATTCTCTTACACTACAGGAAGTTCAATTTTCCCTGAGTCTCATGAGATGAGGTTAACACATCTTGCATCTCAGTATCCTCCCCTGGCTTATCTCCTTGTTAATATGGTGAATCGAAGGTTCTCCTCTGAGAATCCAAATCAAAGAGGTGGATTTGGTTTTCGAGGCCGTGGCGGGGTAGATTTAATCGTCTAAGCTTCGCTTGTCGGATCGTGGGAAAACAAATCACCTTGCAAAGCAAAATGCTTCAAAAGATTTGATGTCGATTATGTTGGTGGAAAGTGTTTCCTCCTCTCATGCTCGGTGCATCTATCGAAGGTCCTGCGGTGGCTCTTCTCGGGCCTTGATTACCCCTGGTTATTCTCCTTCACCGATCCTTCATGGTACATTGATAGTGGAGCATCCGCACATGTTACATCTCGCCTTGCCAATCTCAATGTTAAGGCTCCCTACTATGGTCAAGATAGGTACTGGTTGGTAATGGGTCTCGAACTTCCTATATCTCACACTTTGGTACTTCCATTTTTCCTAGCCTATCTCCTTCATACCCACCCACTCTTCATAATGTCCTATATGTCCCTGATATCACAAAAAAATTTATTAAGCATATCACGAGTTCACTAAAGATAATCATGTTGTTGTGGAGTTTCATGACACTTTTTGTTTTGTTAAGGACAAGACTACCAACCAAGTTCTGCTGAAGGGTGCTCTCAAGGAGGGGCTCTATCAGCTTGATCTAAGTCACTTTTCTGGCCCTGCTTCTGCATTATCATCCAACAATTTTGGTTCTCCCACCAAAAGTTGTAATGTTGCTTCTTCCTTCTCTTCTCTTGATGTATGGCATCATAAATTAGGTCATCCTTGTAATAATACTCTTACTCGTACTCAAGCATCTTAACATTCTTCTTGTAATAAATCGAGTTTTGTGAAGCTTGTAAACTGGCAAGTTACATTCCATGTCTTTTCCTCTGTTCCATCTAAATCTGTGTCCCCCCTTTGATCCGATTTACTCGATGTCTGAGGGAACTCCGCCACCCCCTTCATGTGATGGCTACAAGTACTATATACATTTTGTGGATGAATATACAAGATTTACTTGGATTTTTCCCTTACAATCCAAGAGTGATGCTTATTCTGTCACTTTACACTTCTTTGCTCTCATTGAAAGACAGTTTAATACCAAAATAAAGGCTTTTCAATGTGATTGGGGGGTGAATATAGAAAGTTGTCTTCCTACTTTCGATCGCATGGTGTTGTTTTAGACACCCTTGTCCCTACACTCATTCTCAAAATGGCTTGCACTGAAAGGAAACATCAACATATTGTTGATCTAGGTCTTACATTGCTTGCTCATGCACATCTACCTCTAAAATCTTTGGTGGGATTCCTTTTCTACAATGATCTATCTCATCAATCTCCTTCCTACCCAGTCTTTGCATCATATATCTCCCTTTCAGAAACTGTTTCATAGAGTTCCAGACTATTCATTTCTCAGACCTTTTGGCTGTTCATGTTATCCCTTTCTTAGACCTTATAATCACCACAAACTTCAATTCAGATCTTCTAAGTGCATTTTTATTGGTTCTGACCCCCAAAGACAAAGGCTATAGGTGCCTACATCCATCTGGGAGAGTTTACATTGCTAGAACTGTCTCCTTCAATGAGACTGAATTCCCATATCCTCACTTGTTTTCTTCCTCTCCCCCAGGCTTCCCTACTCCATCTCCTCTTGTTCATAACACTCTTCCTATTATTCCTTCTGCTCCCTCACCACCTGTTCTACCTCCTTCTCCACCTGCTCCCTTGTTACATGTCCCTCTTCCTTCCCCTCCTGCACTCTTGCCTCCTGTTCCATCTCCTTCTCCACCTGCTACATCTCCTTCTCCTCCTCCTCCTCCCCATCATATGGTTACCCGGTCTAAGAATGGGATTTATAAACCAAAAGCTTACACCTCTACCTCTTCTTCTATCACTGAACCTGTTACTGTCAGTCAAGCTCTATCTAGTCCTGGTTGGAAGTCTGCCATGGAGTTGGAATTTAATGCTCTTATTAAGAATCATACATGGGATCTAGTTCCCTATTCTCGGACATGAACTTAATTTGAATAAATGGGTGTTCAAGGTTAAACATAATGCGAGATGGTTCGGTTGAAAGGTTAAAGGCTAGATTGGTTGCTAGAGGATTTCAAACAAATTCTGGTTTGGACTACTTTGAGACTTTTAGTCTGTAGTCAAGCCACTCACAATTCAATTATGTTCTCTCTTTCTTTGTGTCAGGGGTTGGAGTATACAACGAGGTTGATATAAATAATGCCTTTTTGAATGGCACTCTTGAGCGGAGTTGTCTATATGGCTCGGCTGAGGGTTTTGTTGATCCTCGAGGCCTACTCATGTCCGCAAACTTGTCAAAGCCCTTTATGGTCTTAAACAAGCCCCGTGCTTGGTTTGAGAAGCTTAAGGATTTCTTGGTCTCTCTCAATTTTAAGGTTTCTACTTGAGGATAGCGAGTTTGTTTTACTTGCGACTTCATGGTAAACTTACACTTTTGTTGGTATATGTTGATGACATTTTGATCACCGGGGATGATTCTCTTCTTGTCTCGTAAATTATTCGAAGTTGAATGCCACATTCTCTCTTAAACATCTAGACAGTTCACTATTTTTTGGGTCTTGAGGCTCACAAGATTGCTTGATGGTTATCTTCTTAATCAACCTAAGTATATCTCGGACCTTCTTGCTAAAACCAAGACGATTGCAAGGCTAGTGCTACTCCCTTTTTGTTTGGTCGAAACTCTCATTGGGGACGACCCTCTCTTCTCTTCTCCTAGTCTTTCTGAGAATCTTGTTGGTAGCCTTCAATATCTCACCATGACCTACTGATATCACCTTTGTAGTGCACAAACTCGTCAATTTCTCCATGCTCCCACCGATAATCATTGGATTGCTGTAGAGGGTGCTCGGGTATCTTAAGGGTCCAGTATATGGGAGTTCACTTTAAATCCTCTCCTAGAATGAATCTTGAAGCCTATGTGGATGCAGTTGGGCTAGCTCTTGTGATGATAGGAAGTCATAGGAAGTCTTTGTGTGTTTCTTGGCCCAAATCTTCTTACATGGTGTTCGAAGAAGCGGCGGTGGTCGCAAGTAAGACGACAGAGGCGGAGTATCGTTCTCTGGGTCAGAAGGTAGTTCATCGATGTAGTTTGGATTCGGGCCTTATTTGCTGAACTTGGTCTCCATATGAAGCTCCTACGGTTCTCGGTGTGACAACTCGTCTTATATCCTTGGCCTCCAACCCGTTTTTTTCATCAACGCACTAAACACATTGAAATAGATATTCATTTTATCAGGAAAAAGTACAAAACAAGGTTGTGGATGTTCGTTTTATTCTTCAAGAAGACCGAACTGGCGATCTCTTGACCAAGCCCTTGCCCCTTGCTCGTTTTAAAACTTCTATGTTGAAGTTGGCTCTTGGATCTCCCACAGGTCGGCTTAAGGAGTGTATTAGAGTAGTTCTGAGATATTGTTACATAAATCGAGTTAGAAAGTTAGTTAGATTAGTTACAAAGTTGTTAGTTGGTTATAGCACTTTAGTAATGATTTTATTCTTCCTGTTCTTTGTATAAATATCGACTCTTGCTTCATCAATAAATAAGTTTCATTTCTCTCGAGCCCATTTGGATGGAGGAATTTGAAATTTCAAGGGATTTCAAATGAATGAATTTCAAAGTCATTGGATTTGAAATCCACCTCTTGTTTGGATGATGTTGATTTGTGTAAGGATTTCAAATCGTCGTAAGTTTTGATAAAAAATTTAGAAGCTCAATTTATTTTCTTAATTGATATTTAATAAATAAAAATAAAAGATATAATCTTATTATTTTGTGTGTGTTGTGTGTGTAAATGTGTGCGAGTGTGTGTGTGTGTGTAATCGCGTGTGCAATATGTGTTGAGTGTGTGTAAATGTGTGCGAGTGTGTGTAAATGTGTGCAATATGTGTAAATGTGTGTAGTGTGTGTAAATGTGCGAGTGTGTGTAAATATATGTGTAGTGTGTGTAAATGTGTGCGGTGTGTGTGAGTGTGTGAATATGCAAGTGAACATAAAGAGGGAAAAAAAGAATGGATTTCAAAATGGTAGGTTTTGGGAGGGGTTTGAAATCCTTTTCAAAATGAACTAAAAGTTAAAGAGGATTTGAAATCCATTGATTTGGATTTATATATGTCAAACGGGGTGTGGATTTAGTTAAGGATTTCAAATCTCCTTCCAAATCCTCCCAAATTCCCCATCCAAATGCACCTCATATTATGTCAAATATCTTCATTCTATAACACTTAAGTGCCAACTATCGAGCGACCAAAGAGTGGAGTGCAGAATAACACTACCGAACGCCAATGGGCTTTTGTCTTAGAGTTTGACAGTGAAGAAGGCAATATTTCTACAAGACTACAACGTGTCTCTAGCTATCTGGCGGCTTCTATACTCTCGTTAGATTTGGATTCTGATGATAACCCGCCAACTCAAACTCGAATTCCTCCAGAAAATACTCGTACAACGATCAAAACATTTCAAGAACTCTTGCTCATTTTACCATGGACACCACATGCTCGATGAAATTCCTAAGCCACCGCATGTGTCTCTTCACCGTTCCATGCTCAATCTTATACACCAAAATCGCCAGGGTGAGGCACTTAATGTTTTTAAGAAACATCTTCAGATGGGTCTTTCAGGAATTGATGAAGTTGCGATTGCAATTGCTTCTAAGGCGTGTCTTGGGCACCCAAAACTTGGGTCTCAAATTCATGGTTTCGCGGTGGTTTCTGGTTTCGTCACTTATGTTTCTGTATGTAATTCTTTGATGAACTTGTACTGTAAGTCGTTGGACTTGAGGAGCGCTTTACTTATCTTTGAGCACTTGAAGAATCCTGATACTGTTTCTTACAATACAGTGCTATCAGGTTTTGAAAATAATAAAAATGCACTATTTTTTGCTCGTGGGATGCATTCAGCTGGCATTGTTTTTGATGCAGTAACGTGTACTACTGTGCTTGCCCATTGTACGGATGGCCAAGAGTTTGATTTTGGATTTCAATTGCATTGCCATGTGTTGAAGTCTGGTTTGAAGACGGAAGTTTTTATTGGTAATGCACTGGTGACAATGTATTCAAAATGTGGAGAGATAGTGGATGCTGACAGAGTGTTCGATGAAATGCCCTACAAAGATTTGGTTTCTTGGAATGCAATTCTCTCGGGCTATGCTCAGGAGGGTAGTTATGGCTTGGAAGCCGTTTTGGGATTTATTAAGATGGTGAAAGGAGGCATGAAGCTTGATCACGTCTCATTCACTAGCGTGATTTCAGCCTGTGGTCATGAGAGAAACTTGGATTTCGGAAAGCAGGTGCATGCTCTGGCAATGAAAAGAGGATATGGTACTCATGTTTCGGTTTGTAACGTTTTGATGTCAATGTATTCAAAGTGTGAGATTGTTAAAGATGCACAATTGGTCTTTGAGAAGATAATTGATCGTAATGTAGTGTCTTGGACAACAATGCTCTCCATAAATGAAGAGGATGCTGTGAATTTATTTAAAGAGATGATAAGACATGAAATATACCCAAATGATGTTACGTTCGTAGGATTAATTCATGCGATAACGAAACACAGCATGATGCAAGAAGGCCTAATGATCCATGGCTTTTGTATAAAGTCAAACTTTCTTTCCGAAACTCATGTGGCAAATAGTTTTATTACCATGTATGGTAAGTTGAAGCTGGTGGATGACTGTATTAAGGTTTTTGAAGAACTTGACTACAGAGAGATCATATCGTGGAATGCTTTGATATCTTCTTATTCACTGAATGAAATGTACCAAGAAGCTTTACAAGCATTCTTGTCAGCTTCAAAAGAATTACAACCAAACCCTTATACATTTGGTAGTGTCTTGCATGCAATTGCCTCATCTGAGTCTATTTCTCTGAGGCAGGGCCAAAGATGTCATGGTTGTATAAGAAAACTTGGATTAAATACCGATCCAGTTGTCTCAGGTGCACTTCTTGATATGTATGCAAAGCGTGGGAGCATATGTGAATCTCAAAAGATTTTCCATGAGTTGACACAAAAAGGCCAAGTTGCTTGGACAGCTATTATCTCTGCTTACTCAAGGCACGGGACTATGAATCAGTCATGAAGTATTTCAAGAAGATGGTGATAGAAAATGTGAAGCCCGACTCAATCACGTTCCTCTCCGTGTTGACGTCATGTGGTCGAAACGGAATGGTTGATATGGGAATGGAAATTTTCAATTCAATGATTAATGACCATTCTGTTGAACCATCTGCCGAGCATTATTCTTGTATTGTAGATATGTTGGGTCGGGCGGGTCGGCTGAAAGAGGCTGAAGAATTTCTAGGTCAGATTCCTGGAGGACCTGGAATATCCGTGCTACAAAGCCTGCTCGGGTCTTGTAGAATTTACGGGAACGTAGAAATGGCAATTAGGGTGTCTGATGCTTTGATTGCTATGGAACCGAATGAATCGGGTTCTTATGTTTTGATGTCTAACTTGTATGCTGAGAAGGGGAAGTGGGAAAAGGTTGCAAAGATGAGGAGAATGATGAGAGACAGGAAAGTGACAAAAGAAGTAGGATTTAGTTGGGCAGATGTTGGGAATATTAATGACTCCATATATTTGCATGGATTTTCATCGGGCGACAAGTCTCATCCCCTGTCCGAGGAAATCTATGTGATGGCTGAATTGCTAGGATCAGAAATGAAAAGAAGAAGAGAGACTCTGAAACATTTGATCATATGAGACTTTGGGTGCTTGTAATGTAAACAGATTAATTATATGGACAAGGGCAAAAGAAAGGTATCAAATATTTGTTCTATTATGTTAATGTGGTTAAGTAATAGGTAAATTGCAGTTGCCTATTTTAGTTTGTTCCTTTTTCTTGTGGTGTTTGGAACTCACTTCCTTATGGAGAAGTGGATGAGCTTTCGTGGCTATAACATAAAAAATGATTCTGGATTAAGATAGAGAACTTGGAGAAGGAAACTGTCTCTTATTGGCCTCTCCTGGCTGTGCAATAATATTGATCACCAAGACTATTGCTAAAGAAGCTGGAGCAGATTTAAGAGGATGTTTGGTTGAGCCTATAAGCTCTTCAAAACATCTTATAAGATGTTTGAGAGCTTATAAGTTCTCAAAAAGTGTGTGGTAGTTTTTATAAGAAGATCTTATAAGCTCCCACAATAAGATGCTAGGAGCTTATAAGCTGCATTTAAAAAAGGTGTTGGATCCCAACTTTTCAAAATAAGATCTTATTCTAACGTTCATTGATTTCGACCATTTTAATTACAAAACTGTCATTGCTAACATCTAATAAGCTCTATCATCTAATTTTATCCAAACACTGCGACAACTTATTTTCAAAATAAGATCTAACATCTTATAGGGTCTAAAAACATCTTATAAGATGTAGGAGCTTATAAAAACTTTTAAATAAGCTCAGCTAAACACCCTGTTAACATGTACTCGAGTTCCCTCGCTCATTTACTCTCCCATAATTAAGTTTCGCACAACTGTCACTGATTTCTTACAGTAATTCTTCAACTGTGATTCAAGGTTTGTTGGTGAAAGTGAACGTGCAGTACTGATAATATTCAGTCATGCAAAGATATTCTCGATCCATGCATCCTTTTCCTTTAACGAGGTATGTTTTACATTTTCAAATGGTGAAGTACTATCTCCTGGTGCCATATCAATGTTAGCATTTTATTCATTACTTCATTTGTCTTACGTGCAATCACAAATGTTTGTTGTTTAATACTCTTTCTTGTATTATGTGCAAATGAAAACCAAGATTGTTTAGTTATTGTTTCATTATTAACAACAATTTTTCTTTTCCCATAAACTCAGTTTTCCATGAACAATAATGCTTGCTGCATGAAATTGTGCGTTTCTTATCACAGCACGAGAACAATCTCTTTATTCAAGCAAATGAAGGGCAGGGTGCTACAAGGCGTGAAGAATAATTACAGATATTATCTCAAGTAAATAACTAGGCAACCATACAAAATTGTACCTTGCATGGACTAAACTGCTCAATACGGTCCCATTTAATGTTTGACCTTTCATTCCCTCGATGCGTGACATTTTTGGAGCACTCCATCAGCCACCTCAGTATCTCCGTGGGATCTGAGTGTAAGAGCTCTTTTCTTCCAATGCTAATAGTTCCCTTTGATGAATTTACATGAAATGCACAAAAGAATTTAATCTTTTGTGTTGATGAATTATTTATGTATTGTGTTCTTCCATGATCAAACAGTCCTGTCTCTATTCTGGTGCTTTTCTGATGTACAAACTTGTTTCATATATTTCAGCAATGCCTATTTGCAGCCGCAGTTTGGTATAATTCAGATGGTGTTTCAATCTATTTACCTCCCCAGGAAAAGATTCTTAAGAGAGGATTTGTTTCTTCTTACTGTATCCACAAAATAAGTTATTCACAAAAGACCATAAAACTGTGAGGCTCTTTTGGTTTTGTTTCGGGAATATATTTTCAATTTTCAGTATTTCCAGTTAAGTTTTGAGATTGTATTGATTTTGGATGAAACATTTGATTTTATAATGGAGTTGTATTATTTTCAATCTGTTATAATGTTATATTCTTTTCTTTATATTTGATTTGTATTGGAATTGTATTCTTTCAATCTTAAATGAGTATATATATTTATTACCAAAGGAAAGGGTCAAGAAATTTTGGGGCTTAAGTAATTACTTGGTTTTCACTTAGGTTTCATTTCATCTTGTCTTACATAGCATAAATAACTGACAAATATTCACTGCATGCATCTGTGTTGATTAGTGCATATGTAATTCAGTTATTTTGCCTAACATGTAATCAATTTGAAACAATAGAGGGGCTGACAGTTGCCATTACACCATGTGTTTACTGATGCACATATTTAGGCAAATTTTCCTGGAAAATAACATTTCTAGAAGTCTATAAATTCATCTCATAAACAACAGCCAACATTTTTTATCCATTTAATTAATTTCCTCTTCTGATTACACAAGAAATCTAATGCAAGAAAAATGGCAAGCCAAGGTCATCAAAACCGCACTGACAATGTTGAACAAGATACGACGAGTCAATCTCAAGTAAGTTTCAAACTATTTTTATCATGATATACATATGTATACTTAGTTCTCGTCTACTTTTTTCTGTTTATTGCAGCAATGTTTAATAAGTTGTCCATCTATTTTTTTTTTTTTTTTTTAAATTATGCAAATGATCTCAAGTCAAGGCTTCATAGGGCTCTAAAGATGGTAGTTAATTTTTCCTCCGATATTTTGTTTTAGATTATAGTAGATGATGAACCCTTCACAAAGATAAATACAACATTCATTGCATTTAATTAATTTCTCTTTTTCCAAGTTTTTGCATGTATTTGTTTATGTACTACTCATATACATACATACATATATATATATATAAGGCAAGATAACAATTGTGTATAATTTGCATATTTTTTAATTTTGCTTTGAGTACAAAAATAACTTTGTTGCATATGAGGAAGAATGAATATGTGAACCAACCATCCAACATCCATAACCAAGGCCAGGCCACCAACTTCTTTCAAGAGGTACATAATTCTTGAAATCCTTCCTTTCATTTTAATTTTAATTTCTAAAATAAAATAAAACAGAATAATTAACGCAAAATTTCTTTGTGCCAATTCTAAAGGGACAATAATAATTTTATTAAAACAAAACTTGAGGTTTCGATTATATCATAAATCTAAGAGGGTAATTGTAATATTTCTATAAATGTAAGAGGGTTTTGAAATGTTTTTTTTTTATGTTTTCTTTGAAGGGGTTGAGTTTAAAGCATAATCAAATGATCTCAAGGGGTTTGTGTAAGTTTGAAACTTCTCTAGAGTTTTTTTGTAAATACCACAAACCTCATGAAGTGTTTTGTAATTATCCCAATTCTAAATGTAAATTCATACTATTGATAAAATGTGCCTTGGTGATCTTTCGAATATTGAAGACTAGTACACAAGCTAAGAATATGGCACAAGGTGCTGTGAACATTGCTCAGAAGCTACAACAAAGGCGGCTAAAATGGCCACTGGCGCAGCCGATGCCGTCAAAAGTATGTTAGGGATGAAAACTTCCGATGCCGCCACCACCACCGACCAGCACGGTAGCACCACCACTATGGGTGGCTCAACCCATCCAACCACCAGAATTTATCCAAGCAAGTGCAACCCTACTACTAGGCTATGAAATGCTACATTTATTTGTATTTATTAATGATTTTTTCTCAGTTATTTAACCATTGTCCTAATCTAGTTGGACCATCCTTGTGACAATGGTTAAATAAATATTTTTTTCATCTTGATTGAAAGAAAGCAAGTAATGGAATGTGATAATCTACGGGCTCCTCTCTTTATTATAACCGCACATTGGATAAATATGAAGATTCATACTGCATAATATTTTATTTATCTCATTTAAATTTGCACAAGATCTTGTGTAAAATTGTTCAACAAGCATAAGTGTCAATATTTTTATAATCTTACATTATAAAATGATGGTAGCAAACCAATTGTCTCACATCACATCATTAACTTGAAGCAAAATTAATGTTCTTTTGAAGAAAAGAATAATATAGAAATAAGATATTATTTATGAATATGTAAACATGATGAAGTATTCAATTTCCCTAATTCGGGGTTGGAGGACTTCCCATTGTCTTTAAATAAGATATAGTTTGTAAAATAGAATATAAGTCTACCCTCTAATTAAAATAATGATGTGACACCATTATCAATCACTGCAATATTTGAGGATTTTCATATAAAGATCCGCACAATTTTCACATTTATCTTGGTAATGTTTCAAAGTTTTGGGAGAAATATTTTGAGAGAACGTATTTCGAAAATGTGATTGAGGAATCTTTAAAAAATAAAATGTGTTTAAATGAGTTGTTAGAAAATAATAAATATGATAAATTTTCGTGAGAAAACATTTATATAAATCATTTGCAAATTGATATTTTTTTTGTAAACAATTTTTATATAAGGTTTGTCTAGTTATGCCACACCAGTTTTCATAATATCCGTGTGAGACCCTAGAATCGTATTATAATTTAGTATTTTAACTAATAAATATTTTTGATATTTGAGTTCATTTTGTGAATTTATATATTGTCTGTTATTCTTTTTATTTTGTTAGTTTTTCTATAATTCGATTCATTCGATTTATTACCCTAATTAGATCGACTCACATATATTAGACTTTTCTATTATTAGTATGATTTAAATTAGAGTCGTATTTATTAGGAGATGATTTTAGAATTTTAGGACTTGACTAAATACTAATCTTCACTATCCATTTATTGTATTTGATCCATCAACTCTACCCATTATTGTATTTGATCCATCAACTCTACCCATTATCCTAAAAATGGATCCTACACTTTATTTCAACTTTTAAATTAATACAAAATCCTAATGGTGACCAAAGTTAACCCCCACCACACAAATTAGCCCACTACTTACTTGGTGACAAATGAGACAACATCTCTTTTATTTGGATATAGTGTTGGCCGATTTTGAGGGGATTTGTAGGGGGGGTTTGTCATTCACTTTTTGTTCTCCATCACTTAGCTTTCACTTGAACAAAGAAAAGTGATCAAAATTTCCATCCCATTTTTTCATTTTCTTCAACTTGTTGACCGGTCCTTGTACAACAAAAAGATCAAACACTTTGCTTCCATTTTTATCACTTTAGTGGCTGTTTTTTTTTTTTTTTAGAGAAAACATATTAGGCGCGATTGGATGCGGATGGAAATTGAAAAATTCCCGCTAGGTGGACGAAAAATACATGAATTTGGGAATGGATGTGGATCAACAGTATTTTCTGTTCAATTTTGCCAAAAAAGTTTCCCTAGAAATTACTGTTGGGTTTTGAAATAAACTTCCTCTTCTGACACATCCATCTTTTGAGACATGGAGTTGTCTTTTCAGCATTATTTCTCCGCCTTAATTTTCCCCACCGTCTCCAGCTACTCTGGTGTCGAATTTAATTGAATTTGTATTTTTTTCTTTCCCTCCTCTCCTGTAGTTGATTAGAAACCCGCTCACGTATTTTAAGTGATGACCCATTCTAACTCGACCCCACAAGAAGCTCCGGATACTCTCCAAGCTGCCCGATATCGAATCCGATTGTGGTCGGTCGACGGAGAACTACACACTGTGAGAGCTCCGAAAGTTTCAGCGTCAATTCGTACCCCCCATTCCGACGAAAGGTCAGTTTGTTTTTATTATTGTTTTACTGATTTGGTTTCTGTGGGTTTTTTGCGTAATCCATTTTGTCCGACATTGCAAATAACTTGAGGGGCAACATTATTCCGAAGCGTTATGGGGTGTTCTAGTTAGGTTTTTGGTAACATTAGTATTTTGCGATCGTCATCGAGATGACGGTTGAGCTCTTGTGTTTATTAAAGTTAAGATCTGAGAACAATTTGTTTTATATTTCAATGTCTAGGACTGACATTGAATAGTATCATTCATTTGCACTACCTGTTTTGTTGTAACCTGCTACTAAATTCATTAGTATGTGGGAGGGTTGAAGAATTGATGACATAGTTCTGTATACACTTAGATGGAAACACATTCCCAGCATACATACTCTGCTGTTGCCGGAGATGCCCAGTGGCCAAGTGAGAATGAGAGGACATTCATTAGGCTAATGCATGAAGAGGTCATTCTGGGAAACCAAGTAGGCCATAAATTCACTAATGGTCAATGGATTTCCATTATGACAAAACTGACGGAAGCTTGCCGGGATACTCTTACACGCTTAAACAACTACGAGGAAAGTCGGACCATTTCAAGCAATGGTGGAAGAAGTATCATCGTATTTTGACCCTTCTTTGGTTTTGGGTGGGATGAGCAGCATGGGTTGATTGTGGGTTCAGAAGAAGCATGGGCTCATTGGCTAGCCGTAAGTGGTTGTTGTATTGTTTGACTAGGATATTTTGCTGTTTTAATCGAGATGCTTCATAAATTTTTTGGGTACGAGTTGTTCACCACTGAGTGTTCTTCTTTGCCATTTTATTTCGTGTAGGACAACCGGGAGGATGCGCAATTTGCGTAGAAAAGGATTGCCCTGTTATAATGGTGACAACAATATTTGCCAACGAATGCAACCGGAAGGTTTGCCGAGCTTCTACCACGAGAGTTGGTTCTCCTTCCCATATGGGTGGAAAGCGGGATTCCAGGGGAATTGGCATTGATTTAATTTGTTGATGGAGAGACAGAACCTTCCGAACAAGGCGACAAAGAGCGTACAACGCCACACCTCCGACATTTAGGGCATCCACATCTCGATCCCATTGCGAAACGTGGGAAGGCGATCGACCCCACACCGTCGTTCTTGCTTATGCACTCATTTACCCGACGAATGAAGCTCTCCACTCACAAGCCATATCTCGAAGGACAGATGACCATTGACAAGTGTATGGAATCGGCAAAAGACGTTCGACATCACTGACGAGCCTGCATCTTGTATTTGTGCGAGGAAGGTTGCCACGGATGCTGTTAATCGACGAGTATTCATAGCGATGGATCCGGCAAGAAGGCGTTTTTACCTGGAGAGCTTCCGGGAGTAGGGTTGGGGAGGGTTGAATGTCCGTAATTTCGAAGTTGGATGGGTAATTTCTTTATCAGGATGTTTCATAAGTTGGAATGTTTTTAAAAACACTTTTATTAATTTGGTTGTTGACGTTTGTGTGTGGTACCTCATTATGGACTTTGTGGTACTTTGAGGATAATTATGATGTATCTGTCTTGAGCAATTACCACTTATGTTTGCAATATGTAACCTTATGTGTAATGTTTGTATGGGATGTTTACACCCAATGTTTGCAGCGTCCATCAGAGAAATAGGGCGCGATTGGTTGGGTTCACTTTCGTGCGTAATCATATTTAGAAGTGTATTCGAAATTTTGTGATATCGACATATACTCCTTCGGATTGTTGTATTTGTGTATCCCATATTTTCTTAACTTACAATTGTAGTTGATTTAAAGCGCGTTACAGTTTCTTTGGGTAACCCCTTCTTTGACATTGTGGCCAGGAAAATGTCCGCTCTCACCGTCAAATGAAGACTAGAAGACATTGTGGAGGATGTTGTGGAGGATGTCGTTGAAGATTACTACGATGATCGTAGTAATATTCACGCGATCCTACAACAAGAAAGACTACAAGCGCTACACCTGTGATTTGAGTTTCATTCACCTATACAACCTAGCGTCGCGGTCTTTCTCCAACATGATGAAAACACCCTTTCGTGATTCCCGATTCAAGGGTGCGGATTGGCTTAATGAGCTGTTTCTTGGCCACCATCAACGCTTCTACGATGCCTTGGGTGTGGAAAAACGTATTTTCTTCTTGCTTTGTCAAAAGATCATTGAAACGGGTGCATACGTGGAACATCAACGAACAAAGGTTTCAATTGAAGAAAGTCTTGGAATCTTCCTTCACACAATTGGCATGCATGAACGTCACCGCAATGCAGCCGAACGATTCCAACGATCACCTGAAACCATTAGTCGGCATGTTCACATCGTGGTTGAAGCACTATGTCGTATGGCACCCGACTATATTACCCCACCGGATTTCACAAATGTACCGGATTTTATTAAGAACAACAACAAAGCTGTACCCATTCTTCAAGGTAATATTACTTCACCAATTTCTTTAATATGGTAATTGATTTGTATTTGCCTACATATTTTACTTTGTTTGAAGCAGCAATTGGTATTCATATGTCGGTGTCGTGCGCGAGGATTGTGTAGGTGCAATTGACGGTACAATTATTCCCGCAGGTGCCTTCTCTAAAGCATGGAACTTATCGTAGTCGTAAAGGCACCCTTGAGAATGTACTTGCAGCGTGTGACTTCAATTTGAACTTCACTTTCGTTTAGCTGGGTGGGAAGGCGGTGCCAATGACTCTCGTGTGTTTCTTTGAAGCTCTATCTCGTCCGGAATATAACTTCCCATGGCCACCCCAAGGTACATTTTACTTACGTTTGACTGAGAATCAGTACTTGATGAGTTTTCCATTTATAACAGTGGCAATAACGAACAGTTTTTTTTTAATTTGAGTTTGTCGATTTCAATATTGGTGGTAGCTTTGAATCCAATGTAAATGATTGTGTGGTTCTGATTACCTATTCCGATGTGTACATGTCAGGCAAATACTACGTGGTAGATTCGAGGTTTTCCAATTTTAAAGGGGTTCTTAAGTCCGTACCGGGGTGAGAGGTACCATATACCGGAATGGGTTGGCGCTAATAGGAATCCCTCGTCAATGAAGGAATTGTTCAACCGCCGGCATGCAACAGTAAGAAATGTAATTGAGAGATGCTTTGGTTCACTGAAGCAGCGTTTTGCCATCATTAAGGGGCTAATGCCAAACTACAAGCTCCCGACGCAAGCCGACATTGTCATAGCCTGTTGCGTTGTCCATAATTTCGTTCGCAAACATAGTGCGTTTGATGAGATATTCGAATCGGTTGCCGATCCTGATTACGTTCCACCACCCGAGGAGGGCACCTCAACACAGCCGCTGCGTCGACAAATGAACCACACAGATGAGGGCCTTATGGAGCAAAGTGTGTTAAGGGACTCTATTGCGGCCAGCTTGTGGGAAAGTAGACATTTCCCGGAGACTATCTAATTCTGCGTAAACTCTATTAATGTAAATAATGTTTATGATTATCATTATGTGGTGGCTGTCACCAATATTGTAGACCAACAACGACGACCATTTGTCTAGTGTGACGTATTAATTTATCAAACTATTGAACCTTAATTGTTATGTAATCGTTTGTTTCTAATTCTCATATTCCGCAATTACGGGGTGAAGGTCGTTTTTGTAGGTCAATTGGAGGTTATATGAAATGTAACGTAATGTAACAAATTTCTTTGGGTAGTTGTTTATATGTTTTGACATGACCAAAAATGTTAGGAAGTGGTTCAAAACTATGTTATGAAATGTAATTGTTATGGGGTAATCCAATAATTATTTCTTCCAAACTTTAGACTTGATTGGATATTTAAAATTATAGTTGTAGACAACTATCGCGATCGTCGCAATATCATTTTGTTATGGTGTGCGGACCGCACACCATGTCGATCAACTAAATGAGTGTCACATTCGGATTGCTACTTTAACCACATTAAATTTTGTTTATATATTTCATCTTCCGTAATGTAATATGACTTCACACCACATACACATCTAATCGCCATCTTCCAATTCACTATTTCAAAGATAGTCGACATGGAAAGGGCAAAGACACCCTGTTGTGCGATGTGGAGCCGGCCGCATGAAACTGCGTATGGCCAAGACCGTGGGCAATTATGGCCGTTACTTTTACGCATGTCCGATCGGCGGACAACACGCGAGATGTTTTATGTGGCAGGATTTATGGTCCGGGAATGAGGGCGCCGGCATCCATCCAAACTCTGGAACTCAACGCGGCAGCTCAAGTACAACAAACACCACGAGTTGTCACTCATCAACAACCGGATCTCTGCATATCTCCGACAATTTACCGGATCATGCCATACCCTCTTTTCCTGTCGTCGGTGGTGTTGAACGTGGCCGCGATCATGTCGTCATATGTGGTCTATGTGTTTGTTTATTAATTTTGATTTTCATTTTTTGGCTTCTCATTCTCGCGGTACTAATTAAGTTGTTGTTTGGGTAATACTACGCAGCGTGCTTCAATTGCATACTAGTATCTCCCGTCTCGTTTGTTGTAATTACTTGTAAAGTGTGGATCTCGAACCGGAATCATGTGTGTTCAATGTAATGTTATTTATCTGTGTATGAATGTGCATATTTCCTATTCAACTCAAGTGACGCTATTTTGGTGTTTGGTTGAAGTGATATTGGTTTCTGTTGTAAGAATGTCTCATCGGTTAATTAAAGTTACTGTATAAAAAGTATTTTTAAATATGTTCCATGTCTGACCTTAATTGTTTGAAAAAATGTTTGCGTTCAATTATGGACTAAATACGATAAACCACAATTACAATATAAGTTTTGATTTAAAAAGATCCAAAATTAAAAATTTAAAAATTTAAAGCTTGTCAGTTTAAACATGGTTGGGACTGGTACAATAAGTGCCGATAATAATCGGGCTGCTATGGGACTGGTACGATAAACAAGAACATTCATACTAACGCATGATAATTTTTTGTACGTTTTCTTAATTAATTTTTATTAAAGGAAATTTAATGATAATTGTAATTTTTACTTGACTATTCCTTAGTAATATATCTGACTATATGTTTTAGGTACTAAATATAAAAGATATTAATTAAATCAGAAGTTTTCTTTCTGAGGGGCTTAAGATAATTTTTTTTTCATAATTGTGTTTCTGGTGTCATGCCGTGTTATTCGTGCTTTGTTCTTGAGTCGTGTTCGCCTATAAATTGTATGCCCGTTAAATTTAGCGTGTCGTGTTCGTGTTTCGGCTTACCGAGCCGGCGTGGAAACGACACAACACGAACGAGTTGCCACCCTTATTTAAACCTTTACCGTGTCGGACCGACCGCCATTTGTATGTATGCAGCAGTTTCAATCGGCCGGTGAGGGCTGGTATTTTAAATCGTAGTCCAACATTTCGGGACATCACACCAGTTGCATATACCTTTAGGCAAAAACTTGCGTGAGACGGTCTCACGGATTTAGATCCGTGAGACCGAGCCCTTACACAAAGTTTTTAAACGCTTTTTTTGATTTTATTTTTCTTAGGGTTTATATTTGTTTTTTAGGGTTTATTTTGTTTCTTGGGTTTATTTTTTATTGATTTGGGTTTTTAGGATTTTTAGTTTTTTTAACGGTTTATTTTTTATTTTTTGGGTTTATTTTTGTTTTTCGGGTTTTTTGTTCACGGTTCATGTTTTAGGGTTTATCTTTGTTTCTTCATGGTTCCTTATTATTTTTAAATTTATTTTCATGGTTCATATTCTCAAGACGGAGCCCTTAGGAGGTCCGTCTCGGAATTTGAATCCGTGAGACCGTCTCACAAGAGACTTGCTCATACCTATCGAGACATCCCCTTGTTTGTAAATACATCTGTTGGCTTGCTTCACTACAAGATTCACCCCTAAATATTATTACAATCCTTGCCCGCGGCCATACAGAACACGAAACCAACTTGACGAGGACCGTCATATGGACCTCCATTGGACGGAAGATCAAGAAGTGTATTTAATGAAATACATAATCCGGTGTCAAACCTACCTACGTACTGCCCATCAAGACGTTGCGGAAAATGTGTGTACATACGCGACCCTCGCGAACTATCTAAGTACTATTACCAGGACTTCACCTACGCTATGGTAGTCCGTAAGGTGAACCTCATAAGGCAGAAATTCTGGGATTTCCACCACTACAAACGAATTATCGGTGTACAGTATTGTCGGAGAACAAATGTTGTAACTGTTTCAGCACAATATTGGGCGAGAGTCGAATATGTAGGTTTTCATTGAATTTTGGTAATTATTCCATGTGTGATGAACATAGTACTAGTTTGGTCATATTATTGGGATGGAACTTATTGATGCAGTATTTTCTTTGAACATGCTTTGTGTTTAAAGTTTATTTTTCATAAATGTGAAATTATAACGTATGCCAGGAAACCCCTGAGGAACGCAATTTCCGCACAAATGGCTTGAAGTACTTCAGGAAGCTGGAGAACATATTTTTTTGGAACTCATTCGCGCTCATTGACGACGTGCCTGATGAAGGGGCTGCTGATGAACCACCGTATGAAGTTTTGCAAGTAAATGACGTGGCCCAAAATGAGGAGGATGTCCCCAATGAAAACGACAATGCAGATGAAGAAGCTTCGGAGCCTGAGGTGATTGACCCAGAACCGCCTGAACACATGGTGTGAGTATGTTAAATCCATATTAGGTAGTCGGTCAATAGATGCTGTTCGGGCAGTTTTAGGGAACTGTTGTTTTGTGGGGAATGTGTTTCACCGGTTTAATTTTGAATGTTCCAGTATTTCAATGTTTATGTGGTGTTGACTGTAGTAAGTATGATGGTTTATTGAACAGTTGTTCGGTTTAGCAAGGACGTATTTAGTGTTGTGTAATTGTTCTATCGGACCGTCAATGTGATTAAGTTGGTGTTTGAAATGTTCCAATTACATGTTGTTATACGTGTGTTCTATTTAACATTCTTTTAGGTTACAACTGGGTCCTAAATACCATGGAGCCAAACCAAATGAAAATCGGTATTAACAATTCTGTGTTTTTTTCGCTGCACATATACATAATCGAATTATGTAGTCTGTTTTGTCAATTCTTAAATTCGTTGAATGATAATTTGATTTAAGTATTAGTTTTTAATATTGCAGAAGTTATTTTAAAATGAAAAAAAATGCGTTTGCAGTAACCCAAATACGTCCCCATATGTTGAAATGGAAAGAGCGATTGGTGACGGAGATTCGGTTGTAATGGGGACGGGAAAGTGCGGTTCGGATGCATACGACACTTTCCCATTATCCATAAAGAAGGCATACAAATGAATAAACACAAAGGTGAAGAGAAAATCAATTAAAAAGTCCCCAAACGGATATCTTCTTGATTCTAGCTTTTCATAGCGTATTTCGAATATGAATAGTCTAAGTATAATACGTAACACAATCCATAAGTCCGTACATAATAACCTATCTTTGTACAATAATAGGATATCATTTGGGCAATTGTTATTATTGGAATGAACTAACTAATCGTATTTTAAATTACGGTTAAATAACACAAATGTATAAATTTATAAACCCCGATGTCTCATACGGCACAATTTAAAAGAATCAATAAAAGCACTCAATAATTTATGTGTGGTGGTCAAAAACTTCGGTTATGATTGTGTTATATCCCTTATAGTATGATACTATCACTTGTTTATGTTGACATGAGTGCAATTCAATCACTTGTTTAACTAATATTATTCATACTAGTTTTTTTTTAACATTGCATAAAATCCTAAATTTGATTTATATTAAATATAAGTTAAAATAGTGCCAATGTTAATTCAATATATATAAAAAAAATATTCACACTCAATAATGTCAAATGATTTATATAGAATATGTAAAATCGGTTCTACGTTCGGTACTCAGATCTACGTGGTTAGTTACGGATCGATACGAAACTAGTTGTGTGTATTTAAAAATTCTATACAACCATACCGTAAATATTTTGGGTACGGTACGGTCTCCTATTAAATTAAACATTGAAGGGATATTTTCGATTCGGAGATCTTTCAGTCCGGGTGTCGGTTGGCCTTCGATAATATCCAAGTCCCTTGCACAACCCTAATGTTGGCCCGATTACTGTGTGTGACACGTCACACTAATCGACAGGACTAACAATTGTTTGTAAATACACGTTTTTCTTCCTTCAATCCATCTTTCTTCCCTTGCTAAATCAAAAACCTGCAACCATCCATGCCTAGAATTTTTCCACACAATGTAATTGCATACCTTTATGTCATTTCTATCCAACTTTTCTGAGAAAGCTAGTCAAGTAACATGGAGCAGCCACCCCACTTGGAAGACCGTGTGTCAAACAAGGACAATTTTGAAGGGTCACGGGTTATAACAGTACGTAATGACCCTGTTTAAAAATAGTGCACTTAGATTGGTGTGCATGGCAGCTAACATCACAGATTCACTTTACAACCCCTTAGGGTAAGCCCATTTACGAACCTGCATATAAACACAATTGCAAACAATGGCAGTGTGAGGTATATGTGGTAACTATTCTCCACTATTACTAGTACATTATTTAAGTAGAATCATTGTCATATTATTAGATAGTATAAACAATGGCAGCATCTGCATGCACCTCCAAAATTGCCGAACATATGGTGAAGGTATGGAGCGATGAGGACTTGGTGAATTTGGCGTATTCTGTGCGAGGCAACAAACGATGGCGACACCGGACCCGGCTTTTGCCGTTGAAGTATGTCGTGGGGCGGCTGAATGGTTCACAGAGATATATCAACTCTCGTTGACTATGATATGGTAACGGCCATAATACGTAAAATGCGGCGAATTAACGGAGTTCAACAACTTCAAGAACTTGCCTTGGGAGTAACATTTCATGAAGATGTAAATTTGGTTAAAGTGGGTCATCAATCTTTGGGATTGCATTGTGCGGGTAATTTTACTTCCCATGCCAACTTAGTCATACGACAGGGTTACACTCTTGTCACGTCGGTACTCATCTTTATTAGAGTGCAAACCATGTTGCACTACGGTGATGGGCTGCTTATTCTTTAATATTGTTGTTATGTGTTACCCTTCCAATTTAACTAATAGGAATTGTCTATTGCGGAAGAGTTCCGACCAACGGAGGTTTCGCACGGGGTTTTCCGCACTATGAAGTTATGAGTACTATATTTCTTGCCAATGCATTTGCAGATCTTGGTGATTCGGGTGACGATGAGGGGGGAACAGACGACAATTTGTCGTTGTCCGTGACAAAAAAATAATTTCAGAGGTCCCATACGGCGAGGATTGAAAGAGGTTGCAAACCACGGGGGGATGTTAATTTACAACGAACGCTCGTCATATTTCGAATTAAGTCGTTTTGTACCCTACTAATGTGCTTACCACGTCGTTTCGTAGGTAAGCATGGTATTAGTACGTATTTCAACCATGTTGTTGCTTATTTTATTGTGGACTGTGGTTTGGAAATTTTGTTCTTTATGCGGCCGGTGGTGCTCTCTGCAGGCGCACTTGTGTTATCATTTGCAAAAGATGTATGGCATTTCTTGTATTATGTAAGTTGCAATTTTAAGGGAGAACATATTCTAAATACCGGCTAATTTATTAAAATAATGCAATTTAAAAATCTAATGAATCAAATTATGCCAAAATCGTATGAATTAATATCTTAGGTTAAAACATATGTTACACCTATTTTTTCTCAATTTTAATTAATTTAAATTCAATTTACAGATATCAGAGTTATGAACTCTATTTTCAAAGTTTTTGTCTTATTTTATATCAAAAAATTAAAAACACATATTATTTAATTTATTTAATTTCAGTTATAATATTAAGGTTCGAGAAAATGAAAAATAAGTTTAACTAAATTATTAGTTTACAAACTTGAAAAACATATACCCCTGGTTTTGAAGTCGTCAAATAGAATATGGTTGGTATGACTTCATAACAACTTATAATATCACCATTTTGGGTTGATGTGGAAGACGAAAATTAGGATCAATAATGAACAGTCAACAAAAACATCTTCAAACTAATTGTCGAGGTTAAAGCATAACTAAAACATTGTAATTAAATAAAATAAAAAATAGGAATTTACATAATCATTACATTATAATGACATTGGATTTAACAACATTTTTTTCCTACAATATTTAAATACAAACATCACATCCAAACCCCAAAAAAAAAATTTCATATCCAATCACAATTCTCCTAAAAAACATCACATCAATCGCCATCATTACATATCCATTCACACTCTCAAAAATTTTCAATTATCCCCTAAAAATTTTTTTTTCACTATTTTCTAGCAAAATGAAAGTACATCCTTGTTTTGTTTTTTCACTCTATTTCTTCATTTTGTTGACCGGGTTTTCTCATAGGAAAAGAGACAAAATCTTGTTTCTATTTCACCACTTTAATTTTTCATTTCATAATCCGAAGAGGAAACTTATTTCTTCAATCTTTAAATTAATAAAAATCCTATAAAGACCACTACCATATTTAGAGAAAGAAATCAAGAAATTATTCTTTGGAGAAGAAGAAGAAGAAAGTCCATCAAGCTTCAATTTTAGACATAGTGGTAAGTTGGAAATAATTTTTATTAGTTTTGGGATTTTTAAGGCTATTATTAAATCTTTATGGTTCAAGCATGAGAAATTTAGAAATATTGTAGGTGTTGTTAAAGACTTGGCTTGAGGAGTTTTTGGAGCTAGCTTGCTGATAGAAAGTTGGAAAAAATCATTAAGGTGGGTAAAATAAAGCTTAAATTATTTTTTGTAAAATGGTTTGATTGCATTTTGATTCTTGTAAAGCATGTTTTAATTATTTAAGTGGCATAAAAATCATGTTTATGTATGTGCTTGGAGGTGGCTATATGATTCTAAGATGGCTTATAGTTATTTTTAGAATTTAATTGAAATTGAGGGATTAAATTGCAAAAATATTAAATAGGGTGGTTAAACTACAAATTCAGAATTTTAAAGGTTTTTTGGGTTTATCAAACTGAGAAACGTATTTAAGGTGTTTTGGTTGAATTTGAAAGAAAATGGAATTGAATTTGAGGCCATTTTGCAATTATCAAAAATGCAGGGGCTAAACTGTAATTTTCGAAATTTGAAGGCATTGTTCTGTAATGTCTATAAACTATTGGGGCTGTTCTTGAACGAGCATAAGTGATTTGTGGTGAATTGAAAAGAAAGATAAAAGGACTTAAGGTCAAAAGGCGATTTTCAATAAAATTGGGGGCTTAAATGCAATTCCTAACAAGTTGGACCCAAAACTGAAAACTGTTTTATTTGGGACTGATTTGTCATATTTGTAACTGGTTTTATATTTTTCTGAATTTTTTTTAAAAAAAGAGTTTGGACCAATTTGAAATATATTTAAAGTTTAGAGTTAATAATGAAATATTTTAATAAACTAAGGACTAATATGCAAAATGTAAAAATATTGAGACGTAAACTACAATTCAGTTTATTATAATCTTATGGGTCAGTTTATAAGACTTGAGACTCTTGTTGATGATTTTTGACATTGTTGAGATAAATTGTAAATTTTCTAACCTTAAAGGTTTTTGTACAAATTTTTAATAGCTCAAATCCTAAACGGAAATTTTGAAACAAAAAGACTTAATCAGTTATTAAAAAAAAAAATAGTCGAGGGTTTTAACTTAGAAGTCTACCGGTTAATATTGATACACGATAAAATTCCAACTTCGATTATAAATTATTTTACTTGTGTGAAATTGTCGGTTGCGATTTTGAACTTTCTTGCTTGGTGCGAGCCATTTAAACGTTTTTACGTGTAACGTTATAATTGACTTGAGAATGCGTGCCACAAAAATCAATTTTATATCATTTTGGATTTTTGTGTTGCTTGTTTGTTTTGCGGTGTGGTTTGGTGAAGCGAGATTGAGCGGGTCGCTGCGTCTTGATTTGACCGAGCCATGGTCCTAATCCCACCACTTGTGGGGACGGAGTGTCCGTGGGGCGAAGTGGGTCGTAGGTTTGGTATATTAGGAATATGACGATCTGCAGACAGACAGTCCTAGCTAAAGAGACGTCGAGCCGCGTGGGGTAGTTATAAGGTAGCCTGTGACTTGGTCAACTCTTGCTGGGGAGACATAAGGTAGAGCGGCGTAATTGTGGCCGTCGCTCAATTATTATTGTTAACAATCCGGTGTTCCGCTTGCTTGCTCGTTCTTGTTTGCTCCTTAATGATTACGCTTTCGCTTGTCCGAGAAAATATTTAAAGTTTACAATAATTGCTCGTTATTGTTACTACTGTCATTTCTTGTCATCGCTTGATTTTATTAAACTTTATTATTGTCAAACTATCTCGGAAAAGCGTGGTTTAATGAAAGCGTTATTTTTTTACTCAGAACGATACTTGCTTGTATGTCATTACATGTACACCTATAAAAATTGGTAAATTTTAAAAATGTAAACTCAATTTCTTTGTTCAAGCCTTGGAAAACTAATTCAATTTTATTTAAAATATCATTATCACCATTCCCCCCCACCCTGAGCTCGTTTAGCTCACCCACGAATAATTTTAAAATTTTCAGAGAGAGGTGGATTTGACATTGAGGAGTCCGATGAAGGGTTTAGAATCAAGGTTGAAGTTGGTGGAATAATTTCTAGGAATTATATGGATATTGCTTTTGTATTAATATTTTGGATATTCAAACTTATTATATAGCTTGTACTTAACTCTGTATTTGGAATATTACTACATGTTAGACTTCATTTGTATATTTGTAATATGATGTATAATATTTTGGATATGGCCTGGCGAATTTAAGTTTTTATGATTATCCAGGAGTTGTACTCCGATGAATATTATATTTAATTCTACTTATCTAGATTGGGCGTGACAATCGACCTTTTTCGAAGGCATAATGAATTAATGATGTTGTTATTGTATTGAAATAGTAATTATAAAATATATTCTGTTTTAGATAAAAAAATTAAAAGATACAAAAATATATTATTTATGCTTGTAATGGATGGAGATATACATAATACATTTGAATCGATATAATGATTGAAACATACTTA
The DNA here is from genome assembly GCA_016081115.2 of Rehmannia glutinosa. Taxonomy (NCBI): domain Eukaryota; kingdom Viridiplantae; phylum Streptophyta; class Magnoliopsida; order Lamiales; family Orobanchaceae; genus Rehmannia; species Rehmannia glutinosa. Next base: position 79,543 of record JABTTQ020000707.1, read on the forward strand.
CAAATGAAGACTGATTTCAGACAAATGATATGTTAAAATATTTTTGAAAAATTAAAAAAATCATTATTTAAAATACACTTGTTACATGTGTTTTTATGAATACTTCTTTTTAAAAATAATACCAATACCATTCTAGTCTTTAGTTTGCTTTAGTATATGATTGCAAATTCCCAATGTATGCATACAATCAGTAGGATTCACATGACATGATATATTTTATATCAAAGATTTATCAACCCCATATTAACGGCTCATGTAACGGATCTGTTGGAATTAGAGGTCCATGGTACTAACAGTGGACCATCACCACGGGCAATCAAATCCAGTCTCAGACACTTTGACGCGACTGACGTCCACTGTTAAATCACTACGACTTTTCCGTCAATGGCGCACGTTAGACAAATATTATAATAATCCACACCTCTAATGCTACTTTAAGCGGAGCGGAGCTCCATCTTTCCCCACACTCCTCCAAGAACAAAATAGTACTGATATCTGAGTGAAGCCACGATAGATACAGACACGCATAATCATTTCACGTACATAAATACATACAAATCATTCTCTGATTTTCTCTCTCTAGAGTTAGATTTTTATTTTTATTTTCATTTCATATTCTGGAGCTGAAAGATGGGGAATTCGCTGAACTCTGTGTTTGGGGATACTGTTTGGAGAGTTTCGTGGCTGCTCGATTTTCATTCAGTGAGCTGTGCACGCAGATTTTGCTCCTAGCGTGGTGTTATCGAGGTGAAATCTGGCCGTTTGTTTGATTTGGTTTGGTGCTCAAATTATTTGCAGATCTGAGCGGCTTCAGATTTGTCGGTGATGTCGCAGTTCGACAAATTGCGGTTCTTCATCCGCGGAAGCGGTGAGTTTTTAGTGTGAGAGTTTAAGCAGGGCTAGATTTATTGCTGTTTTTGGAGTTTCTTGAGTTGTCTTGTTTTCCAATTTTGAGGATTTTTTTATGGGTTTTAAGGTTACTCCATTTCTTGATTTTAGGCCTACTTTTTCGTTTTTCTTTTCAAATGTAGCTACACTACTTTTAGACAACAGGGGAGCAAGAAGAAGCAAAATGTAATTACACTAATTCCCTTAAATTGAAATAATTAGAATTTCAGTTGATTTTTTTTTTTTTTGTATTTGTAATTACACTACTTTCATACTATTTTTAGGTTTGGGGCTTACCTTGACAGGCTATAGTGTCAAAATATGCACGCTTAGAATATATGATGTGCTCTTTGTCTACAAAAAAGGAAATAGGACTCGAGCTTTTTCTTCTATTTCTTGGCCGAGCTTTCTTGTGAATTTGTTATATCAATTCAAATGAAACATTGCTATGTAATTATGCAAGGTGAAATTGTGGTTCTTGGAATCAAGGTGTTTCAACTGTCATTCCTCCATTTAAGTATGTCTTTTGTTTGCAATGTGAATTTCAGGGTTGCGACAAGAGGTCCGTTGGTCAGTCCTAAAACAGTTGCTTCTTTTGTGTTCTTTATTATCTTTCGGTGATGCTAATTTATCTCCAGCTACCATTCTTTTGGATGCGCCTGCCATGCCTGAGCTGTCCCTACCTGCCAATCTGCCTTTCTTTCATAAGCCTCGTCGGAATCATCTAAGCCCTTATGGTGCACCTGCTCAACCTCCTAATTATGGTCATTTTGTGATTTCTGCTCCCCCTTCAAGCTCTCGTTTGTCCAAACCTTCAATGGAAAAGAGTGGATCGGTGCCAGCTAGCGCCAGCCTTCCACCTTCACGTCTTTCATCAATTGCACCAGCTCAAGCTGAACCTAGTACTATACCTGCTGGGTTAGCTCAGCCGCCACTATCTCCAGGTGTCTCTAGTAAGATTGATATTCTCCTAGATCCATTTTCTAGCTAACAGAACTGTCAATCAGTCAATCGAGCTTTCTTAACTTGATATACACATCCTGCTTTTTTTTTTTGAAACACCCAAATTGTAAATTTTATTTGTGCTTCAAAATATTCCACTGAAGTTGCTGTTACAAGATAGCATTTTAGCATTGTGCTAAAGTTGCTATGTGTTAGTAACTAATGATTATACTAACTTGTACAAAAAAAAATCTAAGTATAACAAAGGATATTCTATACACAAAGTAAAAACAAATGGAACAATTTATTCTAAGTATCTATATGCATCTTGCTTTCCTATAACCAATTTTTCATATGGGCTATTGTTTTTGTTTTGGCAGATTGTTGTGGGCCAGACATGGTACTCAACGTGGGGGCAGGGCTGCCACTGTGTATATCCAATAAAGCTCGAGATTCTCCTTTTGAATGTCTCATCTAATCCAAACTGGAATCTTTTTTTAGAGCAGTTTGCTTCGCAGCTAGGTTTACGAGTATCACAAATTGAGCTCATTAACTTTTATATGGTCAGTATATCTGGACTTAATATATCAATGGACATTACTCCACATACGGGCATAAGCTTTTCTGCCAGTGAATCTGCTGGAATAAGCTCTTTGCTAACAATGCACAAGGTTCAACTGGATCCTGCTTTAGTGGGTGACTACCAGATTCTCAACATAACCTGGTTTAAACCACCACTACTGCCCCAAGGTAATAATCGTCATGTTTCTAGTCATATGGCGGAGTTTATGTTGACAATGCACATTTTGATAATCAAACCTGCTCTTAAATGATGATTGATAAAGTATATGTTGTGCTTGTGCACTCATTGGTTGGGTATTCTTTTAGCAAGCAGTTGAGGACATGTATTTGGCCACAAGGAAAAGATTTTGAACATTAGAATCATAGTTGGGAAGATTAATTCCTTTTTCCCCTACCCAGTATACCATAGAGGCAATGTAATGCTAAAAAAACAAAGGTCAAGTTATGTGCTTTATATTAACTGGAATGTAAATTCGCTGATAGCTTGACCAGGGAGTATGAGATAGACTGCTTGGTGCTTAGTGCTCTCTCAAAGTTGCAGTTGTCTAGCCGGGGTAGGTTAGTCACTGTATTGTTAAAAATCGAACGTCTAGTGTGATTTATTTACAGCTATTTACCTTTAATATTAATGTAATGATCCCAGTTTTTTCGGCGCATGTAGTCATTAACTGTACCTATTTTATTACACTGTCGTCACGTTCTTGTGCATCCCCTCCTCCCCCACCCCGTAAGCCACCCGGTTAGAAAAAATTGAAACTGAAGTAACCATTTTTTCATCTATGCAGCTCCAGTTTCTGCTACATCTCCAGCAGAAGCACCACCAAACTTTCCATCAACTCCTGGCGCACTTATCACCTCAAAAAAAGTTAAACGGCCGAGTTTAGTTCTTGTCATTGGACTTGGAGTCATAATCCTGCTAATTGCTGTCATTTCTGTGGTTATAGTTTGTTTCTGCATATCTCGTCAAGGAAGCATATTGAACCTCTCAAAGAAACGGTATGTAAAGAGTTGCTTTGAGATTTGTCTCTGTTCTGCAGCTTATGTTTCTCTATTTTTTATCCTTTTAAATCATTAATTGCTTAATATGTATAGAATAGTTTTTCTATACATTTTGTTACTATGTTCAGATATACTTGATCACTAGTAAATAGGAGCATTCTTTCTAGTTTATCCACCTTTTCTCCTCTTTTCCTATAAACTGTGGCATTTTCTAACCTATATCCATACCTTTTTCCTTTATCCCTAGTAATTAGTCCTCAAATTAGCTCTGATTATTGGAATTCTGTTACCATCATGCTCTTACCTTTTGTATATGTGGTTTCATTTTTCATTTTGGAACTTCACCTGCTTATTTTTTTGCGTAACAGCTAAACAAAAGGCTGTGGAAACAAATCCTGCAGTAGGATCGCTTCGCCATCCAACCAGTACACGGTTTCTCACCTATGAAGAACTAAAAGAAGCTACAAATAATTTTGAACTTACTAGTGTTCTTGGAGAGGGTGGCCGGGAGGGTTTTCAAGGGTGTATTAAGTGATGGTACAGCTGTAGCAATAAAGAGACTTAGCAGTGGGGGACAACAAGGGGATAAAGAGTTCTTGGTTGAGGTTGAGATGCTTAGTAGGCTGCATCATCGTAACCTGGTGAAACTTGTTGGATACTATAGTAATCGTGACTCCTCTCAAAACCTACTTTGTTATGAGCTCGTTCCAAATGGAAGTTTGGAAGCCTGGCTCCATGGTAAATGGTCCATGAATATTGATATATTTTTCAAATTTATGAATTAAATAAATTAGGGTTAATTGCAAAAACCACCCTTGAGGTTTAATCTTTACAAAAAAGCCCAGCTATCTTTCAAAATTACAAATATCCTTAATATTTGATTCTATACTACAAATTGCACCCTCAATAGGGGTTATTTGTTAAGCAAATACAACCTCATACCTTAAGGGGTACTGGTAATTTTAAAAGATAATTGAGTTTTTTCATAATTGGCCAAACCTCAAAGGTAATTTTTATTATTATCTCTAAACTTTAAGCTGAAACTATAAAAGGATGACGACCTCTTTTGGTTCTGTTATGCTACAGGCCCCTTGGGACTAAACTGCCCTCTTGATTGGGACACCAGAATGAAAATTGCTCTTGATGCTGCACGAGGACTTGCATACTTGCATGAGGATTCTCAGCCTTGTGTCATTCATAGAGATTTCAAGGCATCAAATATATTGCTCGAGAACAACTTTCATGCTAAAGTTTCTGATTTCGGTCTTGCAAAACAGGCCCCTGAAGGCAGGGGAAACTACCTCTCCACCCGAGTTATGGGAACTTTTGGGTTAGTTCTAACTTTGGTTTTACCCTTTGTCCTTTCTACTTCTTAAAGCCCTGATTTTTCCTTTTCTTAATTTTTTCTTCACTCTTGGATCGATTCCAACCATTGACAGATATGTTGCCCCTGAGTATGCCATGACCGGGCACCTGTTAGTGAAGAGTGATGTCTACAGTTACGGAGTGGTGCTTCTTGAGTTGTTGACAGGAAGGAAGCCTGTTGACATGTCACAACCATCAGGCCAGGAGAATCTTGTTACCTGGGTTAGTTTGTATATCGGATTTATCTCATTCTTTACTTTTACACCCGCTTCAGTGATTCATGTATATCGTATATACCTAATTTCATTGGCCATTAACTTGCATGTGGGCTCAATCTTTTTTATCTTTAAAGGTTAATATAAAATAAAATAAAAATGCCCTTGAGGTTCAGTCTAATTACAAAAAAAAAAAAAACCAACTATGTTACAAAACTACAAAAACCCTATGACATTTGTTACTATTTTACAAATTGCACCGTCAAGATGGGGTATTTGTTAAGCAAATACAAACCTTAAGGGGTGTTTGTAATACCATAAGGGGGTATTGCTGGAGTTTTCTGTAATTAAGCTAAATCTCAGGTAGTTTTGTAATTTACCCTTCAATTAACAAGGATCACAAGATCGGAAAAAACTTTGTTTTGTTTCTCAACAAAAAAGCTCGACGAGTTCCAGAAAGTAAGCAGTCGTGTTGTATTGTTGCAGGCTAGACCAATACTAAGAGAGATGGATCGATTAGAGGAACTGGCTGATCCAAGACTAGATGGGAAATACCCAAAAGAAGATTTTTCCGTGTTTGCACAATTGCTGCGGCTTGTGTGGCTCCAGATGCTAGCCAACGGCCTACTATGGGAGAAGTGGTACAGTCTCTCAAAATGGTGCAACGGATTACAGAGTATCATGATACTGTGGTACCTTCCAACACTGCACCCAATCTTAGGCAGTCATCTACAACCTTTGAGTCTGATGGAACATCATCAATTTTCTCTTCTGGTCCGTACTCTGGTTTAAGTGCCTTTGATAATGATAACATTTCTAGGACAGTTGTATTTTCTGAAGATCTTCAAGAAGGACGATGATCGCATTTTTTCTTGGAATTGTTTCTTTTGGATAACTTGATGGCCAAGATTTGTGCAGACTCTTTTGGTGAGAGTAATTTGTGGTCCTGTCCGTCCCATGCAGAGAAGGATTGTTCAGTTTTCCCCAGTGTGGTGGTCATTCTCTGCATGTTGAGATGAGACTTTGTACATATACTTGATTTAATCTCTCTTTTTAATTTGGTTGTTTTTCTAGTTTGCTTTTGCATCCTCTAGTGTTTTAAAAAGCTTTAGGTGCTAGATAGTCTGCAGACCGGGGCCTACTGTTTAGACGAGGTTTGGGCGGGGTTAGACGATGTATAGTGAGCCCTAATGGAAAGAAAACGCAGACAGTCAATGGGAGTCTAGCAGCTAGATGGAGACTAAGAGGGGTTAGGCGAGAGATTTTTAAAACAGAGATTTTTAGAGCCAAATATTTGTATTAAACAAAAGACAATGAGATTAAATAATTTCTCGCTCGGGTACATGCCTCTTGCTATTGGACCTCATCAATTTGAGATAGGGAGATAAGGGTGACAATTTTTGATACGATACAATAAAGACGACACCTAAAACAATACAAAACTAATGGGTTATGTTTAGCCTTACCGTGTTCATTTCGACATGACAAGGACTCGGATTTTTTTGTGTCAGTGTCAATTTCATGTCAACTTAATAAACACAACAAAAATTAATAGATGAGATGTTAACCTGTTATTTTTCATAACTAATGTATTTCACAGCTTTCTTGCCAGTGTGCTATTATATGATGTTTAATTGCTATCATGTATTAATGTGTAATAATATATTGTTCAATTTAGTTAGTTTTTTTTTCCTCGACTTATTGTGTGGTATCAATACGAGAAATTCCATGTGCGTGTTCGTGTAGGTACAATCACTTATCATGTTGTGTTTGTATTTGAGCTTGTCGTGTCATGTCATTATTGTGTTAATACGAAACACAACACAATTACACGATTTGCTACTCCTAATTTGAGGTTGGAATCTCTTACTCATGAATGAAATTATTAAAGAATTTGGCTGGAGAAAATATTTATATTTGTGCATTCTTGCTAGCAGAATAAAAGGAGACAGTTAATTTTATTAGCAACTTGTATTTCCTATACACCAATTCCTTTGTTTTGGAGGAAAGCGTGAAGGGTGAAAAAAGGTAGCAAAAGATAATTTTCATGCTTATTCGTGTTTCTTCCATTTATTTGGCTGAGGGCTATGTATTGTTTGAAGAGAATATTGTTTAGTGTTTAAGTGCGAGATATTTGTTGCCTTCACAAATTTTCCTGTTTTATCCTACATTTTTGTCCAATAAAAAACTTGTTTCATTTTCAAGTTTTTCCATGTTTTCCATGGAAATTAAGTGATTATGCTCAAACAGATGGAAAGGTGAAATTTTGGCTTCAAAGAGTTGGCTATGCCTGCTGACTATTAGGATGTACGTAAAAATTTCATGATATTCATATTTATCAATTGTTTTTTGCATTGTTCTAAATTTAATAAAAAAACAAAGGATTCTATTATGAAGAAACAAGAATGAAAAATCAATCTCAAAATCCTTCAATCCGAAAATAACCCTATAAATTAATCCTTGTAAATTAAAGTATTTGACCTAATGATGAAGGAAAACGGAACAGAACAAAACTCTGGACTGACGGCCCATGCTTCCTTCATTACAATCACAAGAACCGGGGTCCAATTGAGGTTTTTCATTTTCTAGGCTTAAGGCCTCTTACAATGTCAGGCCCAAAGCCAGGACTAGCTTAACAAAAAAATTAGAAGAAATTACATAAAATACCCTCCTTTTGAAAAAAAAAGAAGACAAAAATACACTGTTATTCCAATTATACCAACTGGTTCACACCAAATGCATGTTTTACTGTACTTTGTCCTTCTTGTACGCTCTTTTACCTAGGGTTAGAAAATTTCTCGCAGGTTTTCCATAACTCCTTTCAGTCCCGTGTTTTTTGGTCTTTCTCTCTTTGATCGTTGGCACGTTGTCTCAGTTATTTGAGTTTTCAGTTTTCTGTCGTTCCCGCTTTCTCTCACGTTTTCATCATTAACTTCTCATATTGTAACTTCCTGAAACCGCTGCTTGAAGTTTGTTGTTTTAATATAATGACGCCTAAGAACTCTCCTTATAAGAGGTTTTTGAGAAGCTCTTGAAAAATAGAAAACTTCAAAAGCATGTTGCTAAAATGAGTTCGAAGAAGAGAAAAGTCGGAAATATTGTTGATGATGAAGTAGTTTCAAAAGTTAAATCACCTTCTAAAACTGTACAATTCAAGGTTGGTGTCAAAGCTTCGAAAGAGAAGATTGTTTCTTTTGCAGAATCTGATGTTGCTGAGGTATGATTTTTTTGTGTTCTTTTGTTATTTTGTTATTTGAAGTTTTTCGTATATTTCAATATTGTTTCAAGTTGTTTCTTTATGTTTCTTTTGTTATTTTATGTATTTTAGTTGAAGTGCTTTGCGATTTCGTGTTTCTTTTTTTGTTTCTATTTTATTTCTTTGTTGTTTCTAGGGTTTCAAATATGTTATTGATCCAAGACTCGGTATATCTTTGCAAGAATATATATTGGATTCTCTTTTGATGTTATAAACAATTTGAAGAACTATTTAACTGAAAACCAACTTGAGGCTTTCAGGAAAACTCGTTTTTGCTATGTATTTTCTATTTGTTTTTTTTTTTTTTGATTTGTTGTGTTATCTATCTAATCGTGTATTTTTTTAATTTCTTTTTATAGTGAATGTGGGAGTTTTTGTTACTTGTTATGCGGAGTACTTTATTCTTTGGGAAGGATATGGACGTTGAAGTGTTTGAGGTAGAGAATGAACAAGCAACGCTTAGTCATATGCTTTACAATCATGCTAAGTTGAAGCAAAGAAATGGTGATGATGATGACAACGACATTGAGATTCTATCTCCACTTCCTAATGATTTTAGGGAATTGTTGTTATGTAAATCTTAATGATGGTGTAATCGGTTGAACAATATGTTTAAGTTTGGTATTTTTAGTAATATGGAACTATTTTGTATTTGATTAGCTTTTAGTGGTCCGGATTGTTATCGGCTATTTTGATTTACTATAGATATGTGGGTTAGGTTTTGGAACAATTTGGAACCGAGTTATGTGATTTTGTTCACTTAATATTTGTTGTTGCTTGTTTTGGTATTCAAAATATTGTGCGTTTTGATTTATGTTTCTTATTGTTTCTATTTCTAAATGGTTTCTTGTGTTATAGAAACAAATCTGAAAGACATTTGCAACAAACCTTTGATTTGTCATCTTAGTGTTTATATTCAAGTCTTGTTTGTTTTTCTATCTGTAAATTCAGTTCGAATTTGTACGGCGATATGTTTATTAGGTTACCTTTTTGGTTCTCATGTTTTTTAGTGCTTAGGAAAAATAGAATTATTCTATGTAATATATAAAGAACTTCGCTTTCACTAATTCATTACGATTGCATAAGAAACATTAATATCAGTGTAATAAACATGTTGGAAACAACATACAAACAATTTGTTTTATTTTTCTATATGTTAAGGCTGTATAGTAATATTCTACTATGATTCCTATTTTGTTTTTAGTTGATTACTGCATGGTTTTCTATTATGACCAAGATTCTCACATTTTCCACATTTGGTTTTGGTCTTTTCTCTCAGTGTTTTGTGTCTTCTTTTCTTTGGCCTTCCAGATTTGCTTTGCCTTAGGTGGGAGAGTCGTCATTGTTTCGATTTCATGTATTAGGATCTAAGTATCTTCATGTGGGGTTGGATATAATGTTTCCAAATAAGTCGCTTTTATTGTTTCCTTCATGTAGTATCCGAGTTGTATTGGTACGAATCTTCATTCAATTCTTTTAGCACTTTGCTATAGCATGTGGGCAATGAATTTCATCCATTTGAAACTTGTTGCACGCGCAAGTCATTTTTCAAGGTCCGAACAAATGTTTTGTCACCTCTATGACTTTAAGATAAAATCATTTGATCTCAAGTGGTATCACTCACCATTTGTAAGGGTATTGACCGAGGTTCGAACCCGGTATCTTCCGGATTTATTTGAAATTTATCCCCCCCCTAAAACTAGTACTCCCAACTTATTAAAAAAATAATGAAACAATGGATCATGTGATAAAAGTTTGTATTAAATTACTCTTAAATTTAGAGAAATGGTGTAATTTTTCCCCATATACTCTTTAGTTTTTTTGTCATCCTTGTTAATGTTGATATTGCTTCATTTCGATGTCCGCATGCCTAATCTTGAACTAAAGATCTCACGTAGTCTAGCAAAAAAATTGTTACTAGTAGGTCTTTTCCCTTCTGATTGTTGCATTTAATAATTCTATGATCTTGGAAGTCAATACAAAGTATATTTTGTCCGACGGTGGAGTCGTGTCCATTTCTCGTAGCCGATGATGGACAAGTAAGCTCTAATTCTCTCAATTGAATTTATTGTTATAAGTTTTCCTTTAGAGTGATGAAAGTGCGGTCCAGGTGGAATCGTATTTTGTTATCTCAAAGTTGATATAATCAGTGTTCGTGTAGGTACAATCACTTATCATGTTGTGTTTGTATTTGAACTTGTCGTGTCATGTCATTATTGTGTTAATACGAAATACAACACAATTACACGATTTGCCACCCCTAATTTGAGGTTGGAATCTCTTACTCATGAATGAAATTATTAAAGAATTTGGCTGGAGAAAATATTTATATTTGTGCATTCTTGCTAGCAGAATAAAAGGAGACTGTTAATTTTATTAGCAACTTGTATTTCCTATACACCAATTCCTTTGTTTTAGAGGAAAGCGTGAAGGGTGAAAAAAGGTAGCAAAAGATAATTTTCATGCTTATTCGTGTTTCTTCCACTTATTTGGCTGAGACCTATGTTTTGTTTTAAGAGAATACTTTTTAGTGTTTAAGTGCAAAGATATTTGTTGCCTTCACAAAATTTTCCTGTTTTTTCCTAGATTTTTGTCCAATAAAAAACTTGTTTCATTTTCAAGTTTTTCCATGTTTTCCATGGAAATTAATTAATTATGCTCAAACAGATGGAAAGGTGAAATTTTGGTTTGAAAGAGCTGGCTATGCCTGCTGACTATTAGGCTGCACGTAAAAATTTCATGATATTCATATTTATCAATTGTTTTTTGCATTGTTCTAAATTTAATAAAAAAAAAACAAAGGATTCTATTATGAAGAAAAAAAAACAAAGGATGGAGGTCGGGGTTCAAATCCCGCTCCATCAAATTGTTTGTGGGGTGGAGGTCGAGGCTGGGTTCATATTCCCGCTTCCATCAAATTGCTCCGGGGGCTGGTGAAGATTTGGTGGGAACTCATCTTGAATAGCATCGTGTGAGTTCGATTCGGGAGAGATCGTTATTAGTAGATTGGGGGTCGAACATAATTGTTCTCTTTACTTTACAGGAGGATTTGGTTGTACGTCGACCGGGCCGTAACATTTGGCCAGTCGTGCGTGCACATCCCGCGGTTTACCTGGCGGCAAAGAATGAGGAGCGGAGTGTTGTGTCCTCGGGCGTAGTCGGGCGCAGTTCTGTTCGAGTTATCAAAAAAAAAAAAAAAAAAAAAGAAAAATCAATCTCAAAATCCTTCAATACGAAAATAACCCTATTAATTAGTCATTGTAAATTAAAGAATTTGACCTAATGGTGAAGGAAAAAGAAACAGAACAAAATTCTGGATTCACGGCCCCTTCATTACAATCACAAGAACCGGGGTCCAATTGAGGTTTTTCATTTTCTGGGCGCCTCTTACAATGTCAGGCCCAAAGCCCGGACTAGCTTAACAAAAATATTATTTGTTTCTGCTCAAACTCTTTCAAAAACTTCTTCAAACTATTGACTAGAGGTGTCAAACGGGCCGTGGCCAGTGTCACTCCGTTGGGCAAAAGCAGAAATCCGGGCCGGGCCAGCCAAAACAGTAACCGAGTCACTAGTTTTGGAGCCCAACCCATGAAGATACCAAGAAAAATCTGGGTTGGCTGGGCCGAGCCAATTTTTGGCCCTAATGGGCCTGGCCGAAAATGTCCGGCTCATTTCGGGCCTAAGAAAATGCAACCTAACTCGGCCATTTTATCGGATCGGTTGGGCCAGGCCACCGAATCGGACCAAAATTGACTGCTCTACAATTGAAGATATAGCTGCGATTATACATTTGCTTTTGTCCAAACAAAATCATATTTCTTCATATAATAAGGAATTCACTTTTTTATAGTTCATATTGAAAGACTTGTACCAATGGGTGCATACAAATTACTAATTATTGAAAAATAAAATATTGTTTCCAAAACTACTCTGATCAATTTATCACCATCTCTTGGGTATAATATCATGATACTTAAACTAAATACACATTATCGAGAATATTTTATATATATATATATGCATGTGAAAAAAAAATTACCAAAAAAGTTGTTTAATCTAATCATAAATATTTAACTACGTTTTTCTGTGGGATTATGTTTCATAATTTATTCTGCATGCAAATAGAAATGGGCAAACATGTACATTCACTAGTGTTCATAGGGACCACCACCCACAAAGTAATCTATAGTTGATAATAGGGTGACAACTTTCGACACGATCTTATAAATACGTACATGAAAACGATACCAAAATATAGTGTATTTATCATGTTCGCGTTCTTTTCGTGTCGACACAATAAGGATACGAAAAATTTGTTTCGTGTTTGTGTAAACACGATAAAAAAAGATATAACGTTAACCCGCTAATGACATGTTAATCATTAGTGACACGATAATGACACGCGTTTACATGTTCGTAACACGATAAATCAAATTCTCTTTTTTTTTACTTATCATGTCAAATTGTGTTGTGCCGTGTTAATGCGAAAAATTTCGTGTTCATGTTCGCATTGGCATGGATCCCTTATTGTGTCGTTTTCGTGTTTGAGCTTATCGTGTCATGTCGTAATAGGTCGTTATCGAAATTCGACACAAAATACAACACAATTACACGATTTCCCACCCCTAGCTTTTTTTTTTTCCCAAAATTTTGCCACCCCTAATTGACAATTGAATTTCAGGATAATGGTAAGCGCAAGACCTACTTATGCTATGAGTTTTTTTTTTTTTTTTTGGATTTAGGGCATCCACAATATGATGTTGCGCCCCATTTATTATTTTTAAGAATAATTACGAAAAGTACCTTGAAGTTTGGGCTAATTACATAAAAACACATAAGTTGTTGAAATTGCTAAAAACTCCTTAAAATTTGATTTAATCTTACATTTTTTCCATTTATAAGCAAAAAATATTTCAAAACTCCCCATGATGTTTATAGAAATATTACAATTAGCTCCTTAAATTAAGACATTATCAAAGCCTAAGGGTTTTTTTTTTTGTAATTTTGAAATATCTTTGGATTTTATTGCAATTAGAACAAACCTCAGGTTTAAATGATCCTTTTTTAAAAAAAAAATAAAACAATTATAGGCACAATATCATCTTGCACCTCCATTTAATATCAATATTTTAAACCCAGTTCGACATCAAATAAGATTAATAACTAGGTCATTAGGTCACTGTTAAACTATTATTAAAAAATTGGTTGGCCCATACACATACACGTATATATGTATACACATGTAAAAACAATTAAACACAAGTATAATATAAAATTATCAAATACAAACAGGGATGTCAATGGGGCGAGTATCTAAAGACCCATACCCCCGTCTCTATAATCTGGGCGGGAGACCCGTCCGACTCCGAATTAAATACTAAAAATTTAAAAAAATAAAAAATATATATATTTATAATATATTTATAAAATTTTCTTTACAAAAGTTGTCATTATCAATTTATAAATGCTAGATATAATATTAAATAGATAAAAATATATTATAATATATTTTATACATGCAAAATGTATACTAAATGTATTTAAAAATTAAATATGCTAGGTGGGGAGACCCGAACAGGGCGGAGCGGGTTAATGGGGTCATCAATTTCAGGTTTTTTTGGATTTATTTGGAAGAGAATTATTTTTAGCCACCTGATTTTAATATTGTTGGAATTTGGTCTTGAGAAATGGGTGTTAACCCAATTTTGACCAAATAATTAAGTTATTTTCATTAGTGTAAAATAGAATTAAATTATTTGTAAAAATTCTACTAAGAGAGTAGATGAGAATAGCATTTGGAATTTCTCAAACCGATTTAGGGTGAATGAGAAATTAATGCTAGACGTTAACCACTTAATACAAATAAATGGTATGGAAAATGGGAAATGTGGGGAAGGAGAAATGCTCCATCCCACATAGGAAAAGGATGAAAAGTTTGCACACTTAATATATCTCAAGTTGGACTTATGGGTTTGGGCCCTTGGGGGCACCCAAGTTTTTAAAGGGGAGATGACCTACATGCTTGTGGGTTTGGTTCAAAGCACACACGCACGCAAGCGCCGCCGCCGACCGGGTCGAGGGCCGCGGGCCTGGGCCTGGGTCTGGGTTTGGGCTTGGGCTCCAAGGCCCTTATTCTTTTTGGACCAAAAACCTTTAAAATAAATATTTAATTAATTTTGTAATTAATTAATAGATTTCAACTTGGGTCGGGTCGTGCGTCCTGCCGTACATGTGCGAACCAATAAGACGGCTGGCACACGGCCCGTGCGTCGGGTCATGCGCCCTGCCGTATCCCGCAAACTCCACCATTTTCTTTCTAAACGTAAACCTTACACAAATTTTTACCCAACAAACATATACAGGACCGTTTGTGGGCGGTTCCCAATTAAACTAGAAGGACCGACCGATCCGGTCCAAATTTCATAACATTGTTTAGTACCACAAACTTCCCCACACACATCCTATTTTGACAAAGTCAAATGGAGTTTGCCATATTTGGACAAACAGCCCCAACTAGAAAGCTTCAACAATGAAACAACAATTAGACACTACATAGGAATAGTAAATATATAGAACAGTATTCTCAAAAAAGAAATATATAGAACAGTGATACACGATTATTCACAAAACAACTTCCAAATTATTTCGAAAATCACGAATATGAACAGAAAAAAAGGGTATGTTGAAAAAATAAAATAATAATCCATATATATAATAGTGAAAGGAAAATAATTAAGTTGAATGATTAATTGCTGCTGAAGCGTATTGGCGGCAATGGCGGACCAAGGGGGCAAGGGGGGCCACTGCCCCCAAAATTTTCCAAAATTTTTTCCCCCAAAAATTTTTGAAATTATATTTTAAATGGTAAAATAAATAAATTAATTTACAATTGCCCCCAAAATTTTCAAAAAAAAAAGAATTCCCCCAAAAATTTTCCAAAAATTTCTTTCCCCATAAAATTTTCCAAAAATTTCTTTTCCCCCAAAAATTTTCCAAATTATATTTTAAAGGTAAAATAAATGAACTAATTTACAATTTCCCCCAAAATTTGATAAAATTTTAAATAGTTGTCTTTACAATATAAAAACCATTATTTATGGTTGGTATATGGAAAAAAATTTCACATAGTATAAATTTATAAACTCGGTCCGTTTTTCGCCCCAAAGTCGAAATCACTGCGTCCGCCACCTGATTGGCGGATGCTAATGTTTCATTTATAAATTGCAAATCCAAACTCCATAACCGGTAGCTAATTTCTTGGCCTAATTATTGAACATTTTAATCGTTTCCTCAATTTTTGTGAGTCAATCTTATTAGCACAGTCCGAAATTTAAAAGTTTGTTATAAGTATTTTTTTTTGGGATTGATGGTATAAGTAAATTAATTTTAAAACACTAAACTTAGAGATAATTAGAAGATAAGCATTGAAAAAAAAAAAAAAAAAAAACATAAAATAGTATTTATCAGAAAAAATTCAATAACCACCCAAGATCGGTCTCCTATAGATAGATATAGAATTAGGGTTGTATAAAATTTGATATCCTTCATCATCATCATTATAAACTCTACCTTATGTATTCCATCATAGAGAAATATTTAAAAAGAATAGATCCCCTCAGAAAACAACAAAAATAAACAAGGTAAAAGGTAAAAACTTTCTGCCACCCCTTCATGTCATTTCTATTAATCCAACCCCACAAGGAAACTTCTGTCACGTTTGGTAAATCCCTTCACATTTTGCTTCATCTGAAAGTTATATTTAGTTTTTTTTTTTTTTTTACAGTAAAAAGCAATAATAAACTATATACTATTCTACATTCCTCTAGATTTAGATTTCTTTCTTTGTTCTGGGATGCCATTTTATCTGGGCTTTTATTATTTCACAGATTTAACATTATCTTGTTTATAAACGATCAAATTCTTGATCTTTTTCTTTAAAAGAGAGGACGAATTTGATAATTCCTTTTCTTTTTCTTGAATTAAATATATATATATATATGTCAATTTATTGGAATCTTGGGAACTGCCCCAAATTAAAATTAGATCGGGAATCTGAAACAGTGTCAGCAGAAAAGGGGTAGATGGAATAGGATAGACCTCTGGATCTTTTGTTAATGCAAGCAAATAGTACTTAGTATTTTCATATCATTACTCTGTTTTACACTAATTCTATGTCATATCTTCGAATGTCAGCCAAAGATTATATAGACCCATATAGACCTGCAATATATCCAGTTCATTTATAGGCTTTTGCATGCGCACATATATTGAGAGAGAGAGAGAGAGAGAGAGAGAGAGAGAGAGAGAGAGAGAGAGAGAGACAAGATTCTATGCTCTTAGATAGGAGTGGTAATTCGGGTCATCGGTCGTGTTTGTGTTCAATTTTGGATCAATTTTGTGTTATATTCAGAATACAGAGTAAAATATAAAATAACTATGTTTCAAGACAAATGATTATATCGTGTCGATTCGTATTAGTCGTGTTTGAGTTTTCGTGTTTGGGTTTTTTTCGGTTTTTGTTCTAAAAATCTTCGCCTACCCCGATTAGGCGTTAGGCTCTCCTTATCCCACCTAATGCTGCCTAGGCGGACCCCAACCTCCCGCCTCGACTAAAGATCTGGGCCGCTTTTTAGAACACTACTTTCAGTAACTTAGTATCGAATTATCGTGGGGCGTCAGAGATTGATACCCTTACTTTTAGTTTATCTAAACTGAGAGACAAGAAGGGTCTATTTTTACTTTCTGTTTAATGAAATTATCACACTTTAAATGGATTTCTGTTTTAATATATGAAGTTCCATAACAGGTCTGATAAATTTTCACACATACTGGTTGTGTATTTTCAAGATTCATTGTGATTGGGCCGACACGCATTTATGTGTGGAAGAAATAAAAAAAAAAAAAAAGAAGCCAACTTTTTTCATGATTAGAGTGTTTTTCATCATTAGAGCAAAAAATGAAACAAAGCTCGTCTGTTTTCGTGCATACATGGTACAAAAACATCACATTTATGGCTATGAGAAAATTTACTTCTCTTCAAATGAATACTCAGTTTTAATGCTAATGTTAGTAGTTGGCTTATAGACTATGATATCACTTGCATGAAAAAGTGCCATAGCTGGGCTTCTTTTGTGATTCTCTAAAAAGTACTTTTTTTTAAAATTAATTGGTTACAATGCAATTAATTTTCTTAGGTGTTTTCTCTTGGGCTTTGAGATTTTGCTACTTGGAATTTACTTCATCATTGAAGAAGGGTAGTTACTATTCACAACTGTACTTAAAAATAATCTGGTGTTGCCCTTTGTCCTTTCTGTTCTTATATGTGTTCAAATCTGGTTTACCTTCTGATGTTTATTGTCTTTGTCTCTTTGCATTTCAAGATTTGGCTTTTGTAGTAATCTTTTAAGTTTAAAAATAGCTTTTTTTTTCCAGTTTTCTTTTGTTAGAAAAAGCTCAGAGCTCCGTCTCTCACTCTGCTGTAAGGTGTTTGACTCTCTTTTACATGTCACTCAAAATTTATACTTAATAAAAATCCCATATGATTATTTCATTTTTCTTTTTTTTTGGTGAATTTAGTTTAGATGGAAAAGTAGAAGAAAATGATGGTTGAGCAAGGAATGGGAGATGGAGGTGATAAGTTGGCAATGCAATCATGTTATGGTTCTAGTTATCATTCATATCCACCTCCTTTGGCTACCTATCAAGATGTGGTGGGGTCACGTGACTTATTCATGGATACTTTGAAGAAGCTTCATGTTTCTATGGGAACTAAATTCATGTAAGATTATGTTATTTTTTTAGCTTTTTCTTATGTCACAATCAATGTTGTTGTTCTGTGTGTACTGTTTTGTCTTCAAGTCATGTATGGTCCTAGATTTTTTTCAATGTGTAATTGGTTTAGTTCTGTGATTATGATATGATGAAAAAGGATTATTGTGCTTGATGAAATTAGAACATTCTACAATCTTATATTTGTGATGCAAACGTTTTGGTATCCAATTTGAGGTTCACAAAAACAAAAACTGAAATGCAATTCCAAATCAAGTATGCATACTTATAATTTATTTCTTAAAGGACAAATAGATTAAAGGTTGTTTTTCATTTTCGGTATGTGATTTCTCCATATTTTGTTTCAAAGGATTTTTGACATGGATTTTTGGCTTCGATTAGGATCCCAATTGTTGGGGGCAGGGACTTGGACTTGCATCGTCTCTTTGTGGAAGTTACTTCTCGTGGTGGCATAGCAAAGGTTAGTTTGATATTTGTTTCGGTTGATTTTTAGTTCAACTTGCTAATTTATGTTGCAAATCCATAGCATTTAGTTTCATGCTTAAGAAATCATTGCTCTGCAGATTTCTATGATTTAAATGTCTTTGTTTCATCTCCTATGGTAAGAGTTGAGTTATGTCTTCTGTAATTCGACCAAATGTCTTCACGTTGTCTAAAACCATCACAGATGATTTGTATGCTGATCGTATCAAATCATTTTTGCACCGAGGCATTGTTCTGCTCTTGTATACTCATATTCATATCCTGCATAATTGAAGTCCCTATGGATATAATATTAAAGTTGATCAATGATCTTTTCCTGACTTGGCTTTTAAACTTGATCAACGTTCAATTTTATCTAACACAGGTTTTGAAGGATAAGAAATGGAAAGAAGTTACTTCGGTTTTCAGCTTTCCCTCCTCAGCAACAAACGCGTCTTTTATACTTCGCAAGTATTACGTTTCGCTGCTTTATCACTACGAACAAATTTACTTCTTCAAGGCCAAATGCTGGACTCTACCGGTGAGTTGAAATTATGCGTAGTTAAAGGTATTCTCTTGCTTTATAGACATTGCTTTTTTATGTTATGGAGCATAAATCTTTTTGCAGATGCAATGCAACAATTATCTACGAGCTCAGCTCAATCTCATGGATTGCCTGAATATGCGACACAACAAACCCACCCACCTTCGCCACAACTTAGAACAAATACTGTAACATCGACGACTGAAGGTTCTCTCCTTTTCTCATGTTTCACAATTCTTAAGCGTTTTTCGTGTATCCCGTTATATTTTGTGTTGATCCTGGGAATACGGAATTGTTAAGACACATATGATCATAGGAAGTATTAGACAGATGTAGGATTAATTACAAAAACTACCCCCAAAATGTGGGTTAATTACAAAAAAAAAACACAGTTATCTTTCAAAATTATTAATAATCCCTTCACATTTATATTAGGGGTAATTACAAAAGTACCCTTGAGGTTTGATCTAATTACAAAAAAACCCTACTAACTTTCAAAATTACAAAAAGTACTGAGGTTTGATTCAGTGTCAAAATCAAGGGGCTAACTGAAATATTTTTATAAACACGAGGGGTATTTCGAAATATGTGTAGCTTACGAAGGGGTATATGTTAGACAGAATAAAACCTCATGGGTATTTTTTGTAATTTTGCAAGTTAACTGTGGGTTTTTTTGTAATTAGGTCAAACCTCAAGGGTACTTTTTGTAATTAACCCTTTATATTATTACTGCTAATTGAGTTCATTTTCTATGTTATCTTGTGATTATTTCAGTATCATCATTAGCACCATCTGCTGGTTCTCCTGTTTGTGGCGTGATCGATGGAAAGTTCGACAGCGGATATCTTATAACTGTCAAAATCGGCATGGAGGAGTTCAAAGGCGTCCTTTATCAGGTCCCAGATAATGATCAAACACAAAATTTTCCTGATTATCATATTCAGACACATTCAGAATCTGCCGGTCTTGTGAACCATTCATCGGTAAAACCAGGGGTACCGCCGCAAGCGTAGGAAGAAAACCGAAATCAGAAAGCGGGACCCAGCTCATCCGAAGCCTAACAGAAGCGGGTACAATTTCTTCTTCGCGGAGCAGCATGCTAAGCTGAAACCACTTTATCATGGGAGGGATAGAGAGATCAGTAGGATCATCGGCGAGACATGGAATAAACTGCAAGAACCTGAAAGAGCAGTAAGCAATCAAAACTGAGATATGCTGTTTTATATATATGGGATAGTTACAGAAAAAGAAAAAAAAAAACATACAAAAGGAGCCTAGAGGTTTTTGAAAATTGGAAAAAAAAAAACTTGAGGTTTGGTTCCGTCTTACATTTCCCCCTTCATGCGAAAAAACATTTCAAATATCACCTGATATTTATGGAAATATCATATTTACCTCCTTAAATTTAAGGTAGAATCAAATCGGATGTTTTTTTTTTTTTTTGTAATTTTGAAATATGTTTGGGTTTTTTTGTAACTAGCCCAAACCTTAGGGAGTTTTTTGTAATTATCTCAAACCTCAGGGTTTTTTTTTTTTTTTGTAATTACCCCTTATATGTGTTGAGGTTCTGTCTTGGATATTTCAGTTTAACATGAAGGGGTAATTATAAATACATGAGCTAGATTTCATCTGATTACTAAAAAAATCCAATTATCTTTTAAAAAATTACAAATACAGCCATTGAGCGGGGTAATTTGCATAACAACAAACATTAACGCGATATTTGTAATTTTAAAATTTAATTGATTTTTTTTTTTTGTAATTAGACTAAAATTCAGGAGTAGTTTTTGTAGTTATCCGTAACACGGATTCCCCTTAACCGTTTCGACATGCAAAATTATGTTCGGTTTAGGTTTATCAGGAAAAAGCTCTTAAAGACAAGGAAAGATACAAAGGAGAAATGGAGGACTATAGGGAAAGATTAAGGACCGGCCAGATCGTCCGAAGCGCAGTGCCGGTACAGCACCGCTCTCCGGTGCCCGAAATCAACTTGACGACAGATCTTAATAGCAGCAGTCTTCAATTCGAAGGCGCCACCTCAGCTTACACCGAGGAAAATGAAATGAGCTCGGACAAGAGCGACGAAAGCAGCTCGGAAGAGTGTGAAATTGCAGAGAAGGACTCGGATTTTGGCGAATGTTCACAAGTGGACATGGGACTGAAGAATGTGAACATTGAGGTTATGGCTGATGAAGCGTTTGATTTGGAGACGAGACCGGACAAGGTTGAACAGGACGACGAAAATAAGGTGTCGTCTGGAAATAACGATGTCGTTCTTGGTGACGATGGAATATCAGTTCCTATTGAAGAGATAGAACAGCAACCTAGTATTAATGCTAGTGAATCAGTTCCAGGTCTTTAAATTTTATTCTGTTGCTGAAACATCCCAAGTTTATGATATTCTGCTTAGTTTAGTTATCCAATATTCTAGAGTTGAACTTGTTTTTAGCATATCTTAGATTTTTTTCCCCCTCTTTTAAACTGTGTTTTAATGCTAATGCTAATGCATATAATTAATCTCACCAACTTCTAATTTAAATCTAGTTTCTGCTTCTCTGGTTTTGATCAGTATCCAGAAACTTTATTGATGACCTGATGAGAAACACTGAAACTAATAGAACTTGAAATTCGATTTTGATGATAATTTTTAATAAATACAATATGAATACCAAATGGCCTAAACATTTAAACCTACTATCTAATTATATGTGATAAAGGGACATTATACCAATGAACTTCACATGATTTAATTTGAAATTGGGTGTCTCATATTCATATCATTAACTCAAAGTGTTACACTGAAGGTGGTTTGCTAAACTTGGATGATAGGATCACGTAGTCCTGCAATCTAACTAATGGTATCCTGAAGTTAATTTTGAATTACAACATTAATGAAGAACATACCAAATTGAATAGTCTAAAATCCTAAACCAAATTGTTTATATATTGAACCTACGGTTAATGAACTTCAAATGATTTTGTCCTAAGTTTATATATTGTGTGATTTCTTAAATTTTGCTTTCCTGATCTTGCAACCTAACTCCTGATATTTTAATTTAGTTTCAAATCAAAGTATTAAAAATTCTCGGTCGAATAATTTATTTGTTTATTGTTAATTTCTTATATCTTATTAATTTATAGTTAATTTCTTATATCTTGTGATGCAAAACCAAAAGTGAATTACAAAATAGAGAAAGAGAGATCGACTTATATAGGCCGACTAAATCCTAACTCTAAAAAGACTAAAACTAAATATAAAAAAACCTAACTATTATAATAATATAATATTATATTTAACTTGAATAATCCACTACCAATGATTTTCACAATACTTATTTCTAAGTTAATTATCTACGACTCATATCATCAACTCAAAACCCAATTTTTTTTCTATGATTTCCTATATTTGAATTATGCACGTAGTCTTGCAATTAACCTAATTATATTATTATATTCTAAATACTTTGTAATAAAATTTGCAATTTATTTTGTAATTTTTCTAAAGATTTTCTCATTCTAAACAATTTAATATATCATCAATACACAAGCAATGATTATAAAATGGAGAAATGTACACAACAAATTAAATCATGTCGAGTTCAATGATGTCTTGTACAAGCATTAGTAGTATTTTTTTGCTAATTCTCCTATTATTGAACTTTGGTCATGAAAATGAGGCTATAAATTTCATGGCACATCATAAAATCAATATCTACAATCGTCTCCCTCAAAGATCACAAGGACTTATCTTACATTGTGCATCTAAAGACGATGATCATGGAAATCGAACCCTTCACTCTGGTCAGACTTTGACATGGAATTTTCGTACTAATTTTTGGGGAACTACTCTTTTTTTCTGTCGTTTTTGGTGGAAAAAAGAAACAAGGGCTCTTGATGTATTTAGGGCAGGATGGGATTCAGATGAATTTCACCACACATATAGTTATATAGTGAACAATGTGGGCATATACGTTGGCTACGGAGATAATCCAATTGGTGATTTGGATGAATTGGATACATGGGACTCATAATGATATATACTTGTTATACTTTTTGGC
Source organism: Rehmannia glutinosa (assembly GCA_016081115.2). Classification (NCBI taxonomy): domain Eukaryota; kingdom Viridiplantae; phylum Streptophyta; class Magnoliopsida; order Lamiales; family Orobanchaceae; genus Rehmannia; species Rehmannia glutinosa. Next base: position 102,643 of record JABTTQ020000707.1, read on the forward strand.
CATTGTGGTTTAATAAATCGGTCTATTTAGAAAAATTCAGGTTGATTATTTATGAATAAAGTATTTTACTAGCGTTAAATCTATTCATTTTCAGATTGTGTGAAAAGTTTATGTATTTTGTATTGTGTGTGTTCTACTAATATATCATTTAGTAGTAATCTTCATGTTAAATTTGTATTATGAATTAGATGAAGTCATAGATCATCACTTAAATTATACGAGGTATGATCGTGTATATAATTGAGATGGGTCGTCAATGATCTCGATGAGACTTCACATGTATACAATATATGCATGTTGGGGTGGATGAAAGCTCAATCCACGAGCATTTGTGTGATGACATTAGTGCATGTCCATATATATGTATTTGGAACAAATACACAAGACAATTATTCCTGAAAATTCTCAATTGGAAATATCTTTATCTTAATATTAAAAAAACACACACACACACACACACACACACACACACACACATATATATATATATATATATATATATATATATATATATAGATAGGGAGAGGGTTATATGAGACCACCTCATAAGGTAAGTCCATAGGGACCAATCCTAGCCACATATCTAGATTTTTCAATGGTTGTGATTTTATAGCTAAAAATTGATTAAATGTTGGTAATTAGAGAAAGGGGTGTTGATTACAATGTTACAGAATCGGGATTGCCTTCAAAATGGCAAATTACAGAAACAGAAGATTACAAGAAACTGAATTAGCTATTACAAAAGTAGAACTCAGAAGCCGAGTCGAGACGAATCTCTTTCCGCAAAGCAATTACGTCCCGGCTAGTGCTCACGGTCTGACGTATTGCTTCCAAAGATGAAACGGCTTACGTCTTCTGTGTAGTAGCACCACTAACACAGAAGCTCCTTCGAACTAGAAGATGTTGAAGACTGGTTGATGGACTTTATGTGTAGAATGCAGAAAATAGCTTTTGGAGGTGTATGAAATGCTATGAATTTTTTGTATGTTTCTGCAATGCACAACAATGAATTTATATACATCCAACACTTGGAGGAGATGAAAAAGTAGTGGGCATTCGGGCCGGCCCAAGCCCAGGCCCAGCGGCGTAGCGCGCGCGTGTGGCCCACTTGTGATCATCCACTTGTGTTATAGTTTATACAACATATAACACCTTCTAGTAAATAAACTAGGATAGACAATGATTTGTATTCCATATGGGATAAGGCAAAACCTTTCATCTCCCTTTACATAATCTTTACATAATGCCCATTTACGTGGCTATCTTCGTATTAATTAGATTAATAATATATAATTTAATTCCTCCGAATTAAATATTTAGCCACCGAAAAATTAGTCAAAGTCGGGTCGACACCCACTTTATCAAAACCAAAATTTCCAACAATCCCCCACATGAGTGGAAATTAATGTATGCATGAATGCAAACACGCAAACAGATCCTTAAGAGACAATATTGCATTCGGAAAGGTAGCTTATGGCTTTGAACCTTCCGTAGTCAATATCATCGGGTACACTGGTGGCTTGGTGGACGCAATGCCTTGAACTATTCCTCCACGGTGTATACCGAGTCAACAGATATTAACACAATAAGGTCTCAACACCTTCGTTCTCACGTTTTGTGTCCGTTTGACCATGGACACCACTTTGGATTCATAAGTATTACTTTGAAGCGCCCGCACTTCTCACTTATATAGGTGATCTCCTATCCGAGTATCCTGCCATACTCAACCTCAACGAGGTGTAGGAATCATTAAAAGTCAAATGACTTAGCCTCACCACAACTTTGCAGGTGTTTCAACACTTGGTATTGCTTTCTAGGGATGGGTTATAACATTGTCTCCAAGTGTTACAACATAACCTTCATAGTTTAGTTTTCCCATTGAACCAAGTTCTTGGGATCTCCAGTCATCATGGTTGGGTTACCACTATGATAGTTATTTTTACTTTGTGGACTTCAAGCTCATTCCCTCTAGCAATTTACCCAATTGATCTCGATTCAGTCCTTTTGTTAAAGGATCTGCCAAATTGTCTTTTGACTTTACGTAGTCAATTGACATCACACCATTTGAGATCAATTGTCTAACGGTATTGTGTCTCCGACGAATATGTCTAGACTTACCGTTATACATATTGCTCTGTGCCCTTCCTATAGCCGCTTGGTTATCACAGTGAATCATCACGAAGTGCACACAGCGGGCTTCCTCCAACATGGAATATCTTCCAGAAAATTTCGAAGCCACTCTGCTTCTTCACCAGCTTTATCTAATTAAAGCTATAAACTAAGATTCCATGGTGGACTGAGCTATACACGTTTGCTTCGTGGACTTCCACGATACCGCACCACCTCCAATGGTGAATATGTATCCACTAGTTGAATAAGAATCTTTCGAATCTGAAATCCAACTAGCATCATTGTTGGGAAATTTATTGTTTAGATTTTGATGAATGCCATGTAAAACTTAGAATAGGAAGTTGGCACCCCATTTTTGTTGTAAACTGCATTGTAATAAAATGGTGGTCAAGCCGAGTTAAGTCGGCCTATGCCTAAACATGCAAGAAGACAACCGGAGAAGGAAGACTCATTGCGAGAGGCAAGTTTGAGTTTGGCAAAGAAGAGGAGACAGGAACTCGACTGAGGGTGGCAGCTGAGATGCAGCTGAGTAAAGCATCAGTCAAGTCAACTCAAGATAGCCAAGTCTCTAGTTGAAGTGACAGAAGAGCCATCCAATGATTGGAAGCTGACTCTAAGTCACCTGGGGGGAAAGCAAGGAAATGCAATCAAGTCGAGATAATTGAAAGAGATCCGTTGTTACGTAAATCAAGAGAATTACTTAAACAAGTAATATCTCCATGCTACCTTTCTCAAGTGCTCACCCCCGAAGCGTGCAAGAGGAATAAACCAATGGGAAACACTACACCTTGTCGAACTCGAAAAGTCAAGAACATTTCATACGAGGAAGTGGAAATTTCAAGGATCGCAACAAGACAAACCAACGACCACAAGTGACTTTCAAAAATAAGCCTATCTCTTCAACGGCGATTTTTGAAAGATCACTATAAAAGGCCGAGGAATGACTATGAGAAAAAGACGTTGATTACCCGAACCACGAACATTCAAGCTAACATCTCGAATCGTAATCAAAATATTCTCAAAAACATTCAAGATTAATCCTCAAGCCTACACTACGAAGAAAATCAATCCAACACTCACCGTGAAGGAAAGATAACTTCAATCAGCTTGAAGAGGAAACTTTTGAAGAAAAGGGGTCTACATTCCGCGGAGGATTGTAGGAAGGTTCAAGGTCGAACAGTCTCAAGTTTTGGAGGGCTTCGTGATCAAATCCAAAGATCTTGAGCAAGTGAGCGTAGTAGCAAGGCAACGCCCTGTGAAGAAGCCGAGTCGCACGAGAAGCCACCGAGTGACCAAGGCATCTCAGATCGAGTCCCAAAGGATCAAGTCATTTGTGTGATCAAGACTTGTATCCGGACTTGTTACCACTCAGATACCGATCAATACTTAGTGGATTCCTCCAGGAGTTGGAGAAGAGAGGAGTAGAAGAATTACCCCATCTTCGAACCTCTATAAAATCTTATCGTGTCATTTACATTTCGCACTTTAATTCCCGCATGTTATTTATTTAACTCGATAAATTTGCTATCCACTTGATAATCTCTAAGTACTAAAACCAAGCATTAAATCTTAACTAAACCAAATTTAAGGGTGTTAAGTCTTCCAATGAAAACAAACTCGCATTGAGCTAATTGATCTTAACAAATTTGAGTTATTCTATCAACAACTCGAGTCAGCTGAGTGACTAACTCTACTTGATTAACTAAATTGGCTATCCACCAAGGACACAACCGTAGTATCAACTCTTAACTTTAAAAAGGACTAAATCGAAAAGTTGGTAAGGTTTATTCAATCCCCCTTCTAAACCTTACACTCACACCCCTTGGGACCTACAAGTGGTATCGGAGCGGTTGGTTCACCGAGCCTTCTCGACCGGTTCTTGAACTAGATCTCCAAAATTTTCAATGGTCTGTTTTAGTACTTAAGTTTTCAAAACTCCTTTTATCATTAAAAGTTATTATCATGGAAGCAAATTTGACACGCATCCCTATGTTCACCATTGAAGAATTTGATGATTGGAAAATTCGTGATGTGCTCATCTATCAAAGATTACATGATGAGATGTGGATAGTGATAGAGGATGGGCCACTACAAATTTTAAAAGTAAACACATGTAAGAAGAGAGCGCCAATGAAGGTGAAGAGGATGTTGCTCCTAGACCATCTATGGTTGAAAAACCAAGAACTCGAATGGACAAATGATGATAGAAAAAGATACAACCCGACAATGTGGCCAAGGACATCCTTTACAAAACCTTGGACAAAGCCATGTTCAATAAAGTTAAATCATGCAAAACGGCTAAAGAAATCTGGGACAAGCTAACATTGATTTGTGAAGGCTCGTGAGCAAATCAAGGAAAATAAATTATCGGTGGTCGTATTAAATTTGAAAATTTCAAAATGATCGCAGAGAGAACCTAGATCAACCGGATGCTCGGTTCACGTAAAATTACCAACGAGCTATCTCGCACTTGGAAAAGAATATACACAGAATGAAATGTGTATGAAGATCCTAAAAAGTCTCCCAAATTTGAATGGGAAATGAAGGTCATGGCACAGAGGAAATAGCCCCGATGGTTAAAAGGTTCAACAAGTTCTTCAATAAGAACTACAAGAGAGGCAAGGGCGAATCCCCCCGAGAAGACACTCGGCTCCTCCAAGTCAAGGGAAGATAGGCCAACCAAGAGAACAGATCATCAAAAAGTCAATATCAAAGGGCCGACAATCCAAGAATGGAAAGAGTCGATCAAAAGGTTGAATATCTATTTGAACCGTAGGCAACCAGGTCACTATGCCATTGATTCCCCATATCCTCGTAGTCAACAAATACAAGAATGAAGAAGAAAGAAAGGTCTTCGTGAGAAAGAATACAAGAAAAGAAAAAGGCAATGTTGGTTAAAGATCTTGAAATAACCAAGTCAAGAGACATACCGATTCGAGAGTAGTGAAGTCGACTACTCAAGTGACTCAAGAAGAAGCCCCGACCGTTTGATGGCCAAGGAACAAGATCAACTCGACCAAGAAGATGAGGTACACTCTAACTCATCAAACTCGATTCTAGTGATAGTGACCGTGACACACACACTTCATCACCCACTCGATCTTTATGATTCATTAGGCAAAATGATGAAAGATTTTGAACACATTAAATCCTCACACACACTACTAAATGAGGAAAAAAGCCTACTCAAGAGCTTAAAACTCACAAATGACTAAGGAGCCGAGTACTCTAAGTCAAATAGCCGATGAGAATGAAAGTTTAAAGACCGAAAATGCAAAGCTAAGAGCGTAAATAGCCGCTATAGAAAAGAGGGAAAATGACCTCAAAAATGTGATTGCCTCATTCACTAAGGCATCTAAATCATTGGATGATCTTATTATGAGTCAAAGAGAATGTGGAGACAAGACAAGCTTAGGATTTAATTCTCTCGTGCTATGTCAAGCTCCAAAAGTGATTTTGGAAAAAGGATCTTCAAGCAATGAAGTATCTCAAAAATCCAAAACTCCAAATGGTGCACACATACTTAATCCAAAGCACAATTACAAGCAAACCGGCCTTGGTTATAAAGGAAAAGGAAAACATCCATTGAGTGCGTTGAGAGGACAACCGAGAAGAAATTCAAATGAGTCCTCAGAAATACTCAGAAAGAAGAAGAAACAGAGTTACCAAAAACCCCGTAAGTTCTATAAAAGAAACACATATGATGGGAATGGTAGAAAATATCCAAGCCAAGCTGATTGGAATGATGTGAACTATCAAAGATAGACTATGGAATATAAGCCCAAATGGCAAAGGCCTAGAATTTCAAGGCCATTCCAAAGGTATAAGAGATTTCATCAAAGACACACATATGAGTCAAAGGAGCAAAAGTCATATTTGGAGGAAATGAAGCTCCAGGAGAAATAAGAGGCATTGGATCCATCAAGAAAAATGGATTAGAAATCTCGGATGTTGCATATGTTGAAGGACTCAACTTCAACTTGCTAAGCATCGCCTAACTCGTGACAAGTGGTTATAATGTTGGATTTAACACGGGTATATGCCAAATCAAGGATATCGAATCAAATGAAGTTGTGTTGCAAGGATGCGACAAAAGAACATGTACGTCGTGGATTGGTCAATCGCAACATCCAAAGACTGTCTGTTAGCAAAGAGCACAAACGGTGAATCAAGTTGGTCGTGGCACAAGAAGTCGAAGTCACCCGAATTTCAAAACAATTAACAAGCTTGCCGTATAATCTTGTGGAAGGACTTCCGCACTCGAGATACAAGAAGAAGGAGAGTATATGTGACGATGTCGAAGAAGGGAAAACAAATCAAATCATCATTCAAAGAAAAGACATGCCCATCTTCAACAAGAATATTGCATCTGGCCGTGATATGGATCTATTTGGTCCATTGAACCAAACCTAGCATAAGTGGGAAGAAATACACTTTGGTGATAGTAGATGACTACTCAAGATATACATGGACAATATTCATGTGTAAGAAGAAAGAAACTCTTCTTAAACTACCACACGAGTTGATGAAGAGGATTCAAAATGAGAAGAGCCAAACCATTATCAAAATAAGATCGATGAGGAACCGAGTTTGTCAATGGTATAATAACTCAAGATTGCATTGAAAATGACATTGGTCATGAACTATCTCTCAGCAAGGATCGCATGTGCAGAATGGAGTTGCAGAAAGAAGGAACATAACTCTCAAAGAAGAAAAGGACCATGTTAGTCAAGCGGGGTTACCAAAAAGATTTTGGGCGGAAGCAATAAACACAACATGCTACACTCAAAATAGATGAATGATAAACAGACATACTCACAAAGACTCCCTATGAGATTTGGACAGGAGAAAACCAAATGTTGCATATTTTAGAATATTCGATGTAAATACTTCATCCATAACAATGGCAGAGATAATCTAAAGGCTTTTGATGCTAAAGTCGACGAAGGTATCTTCTTGGGATACTCACCAAAGCAAAGCCTACGTAATACTCAACAAAGAGGACTATGGTTACAGAGGAATCCATTCATGTGGTGTTCGATGAACCAAATGTTAATGGAGAAGACATTGAAGAATCACCGTGATAAGTGAATCAACCAACCATGCGAAGAATCCCTATGTCAAAAGCCGGAATTATAAACTCGAGATGAAGATGAGATAGCCGAGTCTCAAAAACAATTTGGAAAATTTGCGGCTAAGTGATTACGAGAGAGTCGATCAAAGCAACACAACCGCAAGACGATTGAATCCGGCTAACTTACTCCAACTCCGATGTAAGATGGCTAAGAGACCATCCATTTAACTTGTCATTGTAGATATAAGAGAAGGTGTCAAAACAAGATCCGTAACTCAACAAGAAGCTATGTTCACATGCTTTATCTCACAAATAGAGCCTAAAGATGTGTCACAAGCATTGGATGACACACATTGGATTCAAGCTATGCAAGAAGAGCAGAATCGTTTGAAAGAAATAAAGTATGGGAATTAGTTCAAAGACCCACCCATCAAAATGTTATTGGCACTAAATGGGTGTTCGAAACAAGATGAACGAGGAAGGTTCTGCGGGTAAGAAACAAAGCAAGACTAGTAGCCAAAGGATATTGTCAAGAAGAAGGGATATATTTTGATGAAACATTTGCCCTCGTAGCAATATTGGAGGCTATAAGAATGTTTCTTGCCTGCGACTCACAAGAATTTCATTGTATATCAAATGGATGTAAAAAGTGCATTCATAAATGGTTTATTGGAAGAAGAAGTATATGTTGAACAACCTCCAGGATTTGAGCAGAAGACTCTTGGAGATAAGGTATACAAACTCAAGAAAGCTCTATATGGATTGAAACAGCACCCGAGCATGGTATGATACTTTGTCACAATTCCTAATCGAGAATGGATTCACAAAAGGAAAAGTAGATAGAACACTTTTTTAATTCAAGACAAGAAGAGCATACCGCTTGTTCAAATATATGTGGATGACATCATTTTTGGATCCACAAACAAAGAGTCGTGGTGATAAATTTTCAAACCTCATGCAAAGCAAATTGAAATGAGCATGATGGGAGAGTCGACATTCTTCCTTGGACTCCAAGTGAAACTTGTTGAAGGATGGAACCTTCATAAGTCAAATAAAATACACGGAGATTTAATGAAGAAATTTGGTATGGAAGAGAAGTCTTCGTGAAAATACCAATGAATACATCATCAAAATGGACATGGATGCAGATGGCAAGCCCTCGTAGATCAAACAAGATCTGAGCACTTATGGATCATTGCTTTATCTCACAAAGAAAGCCGGACATCACCTTTGTTGTAGGTGTATGTGTAAGATTTCAATCGCTCCAAAAGAGAGCCATATGATTGCAGCCTAAGAGGATCTTGAGATATTTGAAAGGAAACCAAGAAGTTGGCTTATGGTATCCAAAGGAAGGTGGATTCAAGCTAATTGGCTATTCGTGACTCACGGCTATCCGGATCTGAGTTGACAGGAAGAGCACCTCGGCACATGTCAAATGCTTGAAACAGTGATTTCCTAGTTTAGCAAAAAAGCAAAATTCAATAGCCACATCTACGGTGAGCATAATACATAGTCGGACAAACTGTTGTGCCCAAGTCCTATGGATGAGACAAAGAATCGAGAGACTATGAAGTTGAAGAAAAGGAAATCCCAATCATGTGTGATAACACAAGTGCAATTGCAATCACTCAAAATCCCGTGTTGCACTCAAGAACAAAGCATATCGATGTCGATATCACTTCATACCGTGATCATGTTGAAAAAAGGACATTACCTTGAATATATTTCAACCGATAAACATTTTGGTCGACATATTCACAAAACCACTATGTGAGTCAAGATTTGAAGAACTCAAGCATGAGTTAGGGTTAATTGAGCTGAGCTGACACTCAGAAGATTCAAAGAAAAGGAAATGAAACAAAAAAAAAAGGGGGAAAGAGCTGAACTTTCAAATCAGCTAAGTGAATCAGCCGTATCGGAAAGACAGCTATACCGAATTTGCTGACAGCTGAGTCACTAAGAGAACTGTGTGAAGAAGGGTTGAATCAGCTAAGGAATAAGCTGAGTCATTTATGAGCAAAGTGACAAAAACGCAAATGTTTTTACTAAGCGGGAATATTTTTAAGAATGACGTCAGCATAATTATGACGTGTACAGGCAAAAGCTGCACACCAAGCTTATGATTGGATATAAATGCTGCCGCATTAAATACGAGACATTAAATGCTAAATCGGCGTGCAAAATCTAAGCCGTTGATTTCCATCACATTTCAAAAAACCACCCGCACGTCCTTTCATGAACCATACTTAAACCTTTTTCGCTCGCTTTCTCTCACACATTACCAAAACTGTTTCATTTTCTCTCTGAAGCAAAGGCAAAACTCTCTCAAACCCTATCAATCTTCAAATCAACTTCTAAGTTTCTTTCGGTGAAATACTAAAAATGGCATCGACTTATGATTTTGTCAAGCTAGGAAAGCAAATCCACACCGGATCTCTTGTGGATTTCGAGGGTATGGTCAAACAGGGTCCGATGACGCCTCATAAAGAAGATTGCTGAAAAGCTCGAAACGCCTGGGCTAAAACCATTTTCGACGATGGAGTTCTCGATGACCTATGTGGAAGAGGTCGCGCGATTCACGTGAACGCCGAGATTCACGATGAGGGGATCAAATCCTCCGTTCACTGAGGAAGGAGTTCATCATCTCTCGCCAAGGATTTGGCGTAACACCGCTCATTACCGGCGGAAGGAGTACTAGAAATCAATGAAGCCGATGTAGACTTGGCCGCCGCTTGGAAGAAAGTAGCCAAGACCGACTATGCCGAAAAAGATAGTCTACACACCAACAAGAGGTGGCGAAGGAGGACTACCACAAAAGCTGTTTGACATAGTTGCCAAATGCATAGACATCAATTTGGCGCTTTGACCAATCGTCAAAGCAAAATTGATCGTGAATGGCCGCGATCATTGAAGAAAAACAAGTAAACCGGGCCGAGTTTGTCTACAGCAGCACTCGCGTAATCGTAGGAATAAATCCTTCAAGGAGAATGGTGCATTTGGAGGATCCATGGGATATGGTCCGGTGATCGGCCGATCGATGGAGGTCAAATGAGTCCTCTTAGACATGGAAAGGCGTTCCATGTAAACAAGAGGATGTTCAGATCAAACCTCTTTGGCGCACGTAAGAGAGCCTACGCCAAGAGAGCGATACAAGTGAGGGGGAATGGTGACCCCAAGATACTGTTTGTCTCCTCTCCACCAAAGAAGAAGGCCGCCTCGCAGTTGCTAAGAGAATCGCCGCCTCGCAAAGAAAGAAAAACAAATATGCTCCCGCCCCCGCAGCTGAAGTCACCCGCCCCGCAGCCCGTGTCTCCCGCCCCAAAGAAGAGCTGCCGAGAAGGAATCTCAAATACCTTCTCCAAATCATCAAAAAGTGGAGAATCGATAAGCCAAGACGGCCGGCTCTAAGAAAACACAAAGACGCGCCCCCGCCGCCAAGACTCGAAGAAACTCTCTCGAACAGTAAATCCCTCCGGTACAAACTAAGAGACGAAGAAGAATCATCAAGCGCTCCGAGCTTGAGAAACCGGGCCGAGTCGCCCACTCGATTGAAACAGACACGGAGATCTTTGAGAAGTAGAGTCTCCGATACTATTGATGAAACACTATGCAAGTCTCAAGGAGATCAGCAGAGGTAAAATCAAGACCAATGTAGTTCGAACAACCGAGACACAAGAAGTATCTCGAGAAAGCACACTCGCTGTTGACAGGATCGTATCTCCTCCCGCAATGCACGCAATGACAAAGATGGAACACTAGAGCTTGCTACCTTCTATCCCCGAGAATGAGGGACAACAAGAAGAAGTCGATAGAGATGATGATGATGTGATGATCCTATCCCCACCTTATCCGGACATCCAAAATCGTCTCGCGAGAGTGGAGGAAGTGGAAATTGAGTCAATCCAGGAACAGTTCCAACGGCCCGAGTTTATCGAAGAAGAAGAGGAACTCGATGAACTTTCTTGGAGTGACCACCGTGGTCCAAGCATCGGATGAAGAAAATCGCACATGAGATATCTTGCAGATCTTCAAGGACAAGGAGAGAAGGAGAGACAGCAGAGGAAGTTCGAGGCACGTGAGAAGGCCAAAGATCTCGCCCTATCACCGGCAAATACGTAACACACACATCATCTCTTTGACGCCTTATCGGATAGTGATGAGGATCCGGACCCGCCGCCACGAAGAATTGCAAATGCAGCAAGCAATGCACGAATCCGAATCCTTCACGAGCAACGGATGATGGGAGGACCAGGAGAGTCCTCCAAAACACGATTGAAATAGACCCAATGGGAGTGGTGCAAAGATATTGCCACCATTTTTGCCGCCACCACTTTTGACTCACTCGGAAAAGGGAAATAAGGGAACTAGCAATGAAACCGGGTTAGTGGGGACCCCAACGAGCCAACCCCAAATGAAGGTATCTTACCACCGCCCCAACTGAACACTCAAGAGAAATGGCCCAAGAGTTTGGAGACGAGTGACCCCATTCAAGTCACTCACTGGTGCGCCACCGAGGGGAAACTCCTCCCTCCAGTTGCAGCAAGGTCGGAGGATGCTGCAGATGACTCCACAACGAATCTAGGAGGCAAAGTGGAGAAGGAACAAACACAAAATACACAACAAGTTGTCATCAACGAAGCTCGATAGTTGAGATGTCTCACTGAGGTGCCAACCGCTCTGAAGGCTAATGACGCTGCGATGCAATCGAAGCACATGAAGGAAGCTGGGAGTTAACACTGGCGATGAAAGTGCAATCCATGGGGTTGAGACTCCAATGGATGCCACCGCAAAGACCTAAGACAGTTGACACCGTTGAAAGGGATGTCCATGCCTCGCCGCAGCTTGAGACTGCAGAGGAGGTAATGAAGGCCAACGGGAGGTTGAGACTTCCTGGGGTAAAGAAGTCAAGTACAGAACATCCCTCCGCTATCATTGATCTATCTGAAAAAGGAGATAAGCGTGCTTCACGATTCACAGGATAATCCCGATGTAACCTTTCTCGGGATCGGAAGAAGACGATGAAGCCGAGCTATCCCCTTTGACAGATCCAAAAGACTCACCTGAGGATGTTCCAATCACGAGCAAGTCTCGACCTCAAGACTACTCGTCAAACTTTCAATTTTGATGATGAACCACCCATGGAAATCTCATCATCGTCCGATGACGCTTCGATAAGTGCCTAGGACCAGTCAACTCAATTGGAGAAACATTTGAGACCGACGAAGCTTTTGAGACAAATTGAGGCTCAAGAAGTCGGGTCAACTTCACAACAAACCCCACCAAACAGAGTCCATGCGCAGCTCCCCTGTTAGGAATTTTATTGTTTAGATTTTGATGAATGCCATGTAAAACTTAGAATAGAAAGTTGGCTCCCCAATTCTTGCTTTGAAATGTATTGTAACAATTAGAGCCGCCAAGCCGAGTTAAGTCGCCTACGCTCCAACTTGCAAGAAGACAATCAAGGCTTGAAGGAAAACTTCGTGAGACGGTGAGTACAACAAAGAAGAGCAGACAGAACTCGATCAAGAAGCGGTGAGATGCGGTGAGCGAAACATCACCAAGTCAACTCAAGAGAAGCCAAGTCTCAAGATGAAGTGACAAGAGTCATCCACGATTGGAAGTCGACTCTAAGTCACCTGGGAAAGCGAGGAAATGCGGTCAAGTCGAGATAATCGAAAAAGAACCGTTACGTAAATCAAGAGATTTACTTAAACAAGTAATATCTCCATACTACCTTTCGAGTGCTCACCCAATGGAGTGCAAAGAAATGAACCAATGGGAAGCACTACACCGTGTCGAACTCGAAAAGGTGATAAAACATTTCATACGAGGAAATGGCAATTCCAAGAAGTGCAAACCAACGACGCAAAGTGATTTTCAAAAATGAGCCTATCTCTTCAACGGGCAAATTTTTGAAAGTTCACTATAAAAGGCCGAGGAGTTTGATTGAAAAAAAAAAAAATGATGCGTGGATGACACACACGTGAGATATACAAGCTTATCAAAATTGAAATATTCTCAATCCTCAAGCCTACATCTCAAGAACATCAATCCAACACTTACCCGTGAAGGAAAGAGAACTTAAATCGATTGAAGAGGAAACTAAAAAACAAGGGGTCTACATTCCAAGAAGGATTGTAGAAAGGTTCAAGGTGAACCAAGTCTTAAGCGTTTGGAGGGCTTCGTGATCAAATCCAAAGTGCTTGAGCAAGTGAGTCAGAGTAGCAGTGCGCAACCGCCCTGTGAAGAAGTTCGAGTCGCACGAGAAGCCACCGAGTGATCAAGGCGTCTCAGATCGAGTCCCAAAGGATCAAGTCGGCCGTTGTGATCAAGACTTGTATCCGGACTGCTACCACTTTGTAAACCGATCATTACTTAGTGGATTCCTCCAGAGTTGGAGAAGAGAGGAGTAGAAGAATTACCCCATCTTCGAACCTCTATAAAAACTTTATCGTGTCACTTACTTTACAAAGATTTAAATATCCGCACTTTTAATTGCTTATATCTCACGATAAATTTGCTATCCATCCGATAATCTATAAGTAAATCAAATCAAGTCAAAAACTTGCTTAAACAAACTTAAGGGTGTTAAGTCTTCCATTGAAAACAAAACCACTGGTGAAAGTCAAATTATAGCCAACGGTTGAGTTACTCTACTAATGTACCAAATTGAGTTCTGAGAGATTAACTCTCTTGAGTGACTAATTCGATCGTCCATCAAGGACACGGTGTGTAGAACTCAGAGATTTAAAAGGCCTAAATCGAAAATTTGGTAAGGTTTATTCAACCCCTTCTAAACCTTACACTTACACCCCTTGGGACCTACAAGTGGTATCGAGCGGTTGGTTCATTGAACCCTCCGCACCGGTTATCGAACTAGATCTCCAAACTTTTCAAAGGTCCGCTTTAGTACTTAAACTTTCAAAACTCTTTTCTTTCATTAAAAATTATTATCATGGAAGCAAATCTAACACGCATTCCTATGTTCACTATTGAAGAATTTGATGATTGGAAAATTCGTATGCAGTGCTCATCTATCAAAGATTACATGATGAGATGTGGATAGTGATAGAAGATGGGCCTCCGCAAATATTAAAGGTGAACACAGTTTGACGAAGAGTTGCGGTGAAGGGGAAGAAGATGCAAAGACCGGACTACCATGGTTGAAAAACCAAGAACCGAGTGGACAAATGATGACAAAAAAAGATACAACCTGGACAATATAGCCAAGGATATTTCTACAAAACCTTGACAAAGCCATGTTCAACAAGGTGAAATCTTGCAAAACGGCTAAGGAAATGGGACAAACCGACATTGATTTGTGAAGGCTCGAGCAAATCAAAGAAAACAAACTTTCGGTGGTCAGTACAAAAATTTGAAAACTTTAAAATGATCTCAGAGAAAACCTGGATCAACTGGATGCTCGATTTACGTAAATCACAAATGAGCTGTCTACACTTGGAAAGGAATATACATGTATGAAATGTGTATGAAGATCCCGAAAAGTCTTCGGTGAATGGGAGATGAAGGTCATGGCACCGAGACATTCCATGGACCTATCAAAGACATCCAACCATGAGTTATTCTCGGACCTCAAAGCCTATGAGTTTGAGCCGAGAAGGAAAGACCAGGAAGAGACAACTGCACCCAAAACAATTTGCTCTAGTTGTCAAAGATGGAAGGAAAGTCAAGTCAAAGAGGCAATTGACCAATTCAAGAAATAGCCCTAATGGTTAAAAGATTTAACAAGTTCTTTAACAAGAACTACAAGAGAGGAAAGGGTGAATCCTCCGAAGACACTCACCTCCCTCCAAATCAAGGGATGATAGGCCAACCAAGAGGACAGATCATCAACAAGTTGAGTATCAAAGGGTGACAACTCAAGAATAGAAAGAGTCGAGCAAAAGGTCAATATCTATGTTGGAATTGTAGACAACCAGTGTCACTATGCCATTGACTGCTCATATCCAGGTGAGTCAACAAGATGTAAACGAAGAAGAAAGAAAGGTCTTCAGAGAAAGAAGACAAGAGAAGAAAGAGGCAATGATGGCTTGCAGAGATCCGAGACAAACAAGTCAAGAGAGACAATTGACTCGTAGAGAGCAAGTGAAGCCGACTACTCAAGTGACTCGAAGAAGAAGCCTTGATCCGCTTAATGGCCAAAGAACAAGATCAAGAAGATGAGGTACAATCTAACTTAACAAGCTTATTACACTAGTGATAGTGATTTAGTGACACACACACTTCATCACCCACCGATCTTTATGATTCATTAGGCAAAATGATGAAAGATTTTGAGCACATTAAAACCTCACACACACTATTGAATGAGGAAAAAAATGACCTACTCAAAAGTCAAAACTCAAAGTCGACTAAGGAGCCGAGTACTCTAAGTCAAATAGCCGATGAGAATAAGAGTTTAAAGGTTTGAAAATGCTAAATTAATAAAGCGAGAAATTGCCGCTATAGAAAAGAGGGAGAATGACCTCAAAATGTTATTGCCTCATTCACTAAGGCATCTAAATCATTGGATGATCTTATTATGAGTCAAAGAGAATGTGGAGACAAGACAGCTTAGGATTTAATTCCTTTGTGCCATGTCAAACCTCAAGAGTAATTTTGGAAAAAGGATCTTCAAGTCATGAAGAGTCCGAAAAATCCAAAACTCTAAATGATGCACACACTTTCAATCCAAAGCACAATACTAAGCTTAACCGCCTTGGTTACAAAGGAAAAGGAAAACCTTTAGCTTGAGAGGCTTGAAAGGACGGTGAGAAGAGATTCACCTGAGTCCTCAATGAGACTCCAAAAGAAAATACTCAGAAAAGAAGAAGCGAGCTACCAAAAATCCCAGAAAACTCATAAAAGAAATACATATGATGGGAATGGTAGAAAATATCCAAGCCAAGCCGATGGAATAATGTGAACTATCGGCTAGACTTATGGAATACAAGCCCAAATGGCAAAGGCCTAGAACTCAACAAAGGCCATTCCAAAAGCATAAGAGCTTTCATCAAAGACACATATGCACCTAGGCACTACACTCAAAGACACCACAATTACCCAAGAAAGGCAATTGCTAAAACACATATGCAGCATACAGACAAAAGAGACAAATTGTATGAACCGGACTTCCCAAGCAATTTGCCAGGATTGATTATGATTATGGCATCGATAGATGGCAACCTCTTAGAGTCAAATCATTTGGCTATAGGTTGGTTGGATCATCTTATAATTCTAACCCCTCAGACCCGCACAAGAATGGGTACCTAAAACTTAATTTCCTTGATTTGGAGTTCAAGGAACAATTGAGTGCCAAGGAACCTGGTACATGGATAGCGGTATTTCCGGACATATGACAGAAATAAGAGAAATCTATCAAAATTCAAGGAAGTCAAAGGAGCCAAAGTCATATTTGGAGGAAATGAAGCTCCTGGTGAAATAAGAGGCATTGGATCCATCCAGAGGAATGGTTTAGAAATCACAGAGATGTTGCATATGTTGAAGGACTAAACTTCAATTTACTAAGCATCAATCAACTCGCGACAAGGGCTACAATGTTGGATTCAACATGGGAACATGCCAAATCAAAAATGTTGAATCTAATAAAGTTGTCTTTGCAAGGATGCGCAGAAAAATATGTATGTAGTGGATTGGTCAATCGCAACACCCAAAGATCTGCTCTACTAGCAAAGAGCACAAATTGAATCAAGTTGGTTTGTGGCACAAAAAGTCGAGTCATCCGAATTTCAAAACGATTAATAAGCTAGCAAGAAGTCATCTTGTGGAAGGTCTTCCGACTCAAGATACAAGAAGGAGAGTATATGTGATGCATGTCGAAGGAAAACAAATCAAGTCGTCGTGCTCCAAGAAAAGACTTGCCCATCCTCAACAAGAATATTGCATCCGCCATATGGATCTATTTGGATGGAACCAAAGAAGCATAAGTGGAAAGAAATACACCTTGGTGGTAGTAGATGACTACTCAAGATATACATGGACAATATTCATGTGCAAGAAGAAAGAAACTCTACAAAAGCTACCACGGTGATGAAGAGGATACAAAATGAGAAGAGTCAAACCATTATCAAAATAAGATCGATAGAGGAACCGAGTTTGTCAATGGAATAATAACTCAAGATCTTGTGTTGAGAATGGTATTGGTCATGAACTATCACCGCAAGGACTCCACGTGAGAATGGAGTTGCAGTAAAGAAAACGTTAACCCCTCAAAGAAGCAGCAAGAAGACCATGTTAGTCAAGGGGGTTACAAAAAGGTTTTGGGTCAAGCAATCAACACAACCTGCTACACCCAAAACAGGATGTATGATAAATAGGCGGTGACAAAGACTCCCTATGAGATCCTGGATCGAAGAAACCAAATGTTGCACATTTCAGATATTTGGATGTAAATGCTTCATCCACAATAATGGCAAAGATAACCTAAAGGCTTTTGATGCTAAAGCCGATGAGGGTATCTTCTTAGATACTCACCGAAAGCAAAGCCTACGCAATACTCAACAAAAGAACTATGGTTACAGGTTAATCCATTCATGTAGTATTCGATGAGCCAAACATAAATGGAGAAGACATTGAAGAGTGGGTGATAAGTCAAACATCCAACCTACGAGAAGTAAGAGTCCCTATCTGTCAAGCCAAGGGGATTATCAATTCAAGAAGATGAGATAGCTTTGAATCTCAAAAGAATCGGAAAACTTGGCGAAATTTGAGTGATCAAGAGAGAGTCGACCACAAAGAACACATACCGCAAGTCGATCAATCCGCCTAACCTACTTCAACCTCGACGTAAGATGGCCGAGAGACCATCCACCGTAACTTGTCATTGGAGACATGAGAGAAGGTGTCAAGACAAGATCGTAACTCAACAAGCAATGTTCACATGCTTCATCTCGCAGATAGAGCCCAAAGATGTGTCACAAGCATTGGATGACACACATTGGATTCAAGCTATGCAAGAAGAGTCAATCGATTTGAGAGAAATAAAGTATGGGAATTAGTACAAAGACCCATACATCAAAATGTTATTGGAACCAAATGGGTATTTAAATAAGATGAACGAGGAAGGATCGTGGTAAGAAACAAAGCAAGACCTGGTAGCCAAAGGATATTGCCAAGAAGAAGGAATAGATTTTGATGAAACATTTGCTCTCGTAGCAAGATTGGAAGCTATAAGGATGTTTCTTGCCTATGCACTCACAAAAATTTCATTGTATATCAAATGGATGTAAAAAGTGCATTCTGAATGGATTATTGGAAGAAGAAGTGTATGTTGAACAACCTCCAGGATTTGAGCGAGAAGACCTTGGAGACAAAGTGTACAAACTCAAGAAAGCCCCGTATGGATTGAAACAGCACCCAGAGCATGGTATGATACCCGTCACAATTCCTAATCGAAAATGGATTCACTAAAGGAAAAGTGGATAGAACACTTTTCGTAATTCAAGACAAGAAGAGTATCCGCTTGTTCAAATATATGTGGATGACATCATTTTTGGATCCACTAACAAAGAGTCCGTGTGAAAAATTCTCAAACCTCATGCAAAGTAAATTTGAAATGAGCATGATGGGAGAGTCGACATTTTCCTTGGACTTCAAGTGAAACAAAGTGAAGGATGGAACCTTCATAAGTCAAACAAAATACACCGTGAGATTTAATGAAGAAATTTGGTATGGAGGAGAAGTCTTCTCGTAAAAATACCAATGAACACATCACCAAAATGGACATGGACGCAGATGGCAAGCTCGTAGATCAAACAAGATCTGAGCACTTATTGGATCAACGCTTCTATCT
The DNA here is from genome assembly GCA_016081115.2 of Rehmannia glutinosa. Lineage (NCBI taxonomy): Eukaryota > Viridiplantae > Streptophyta > Magnoliopsida > Lamiales > Orobanchaceae > Rehmannia > Rehmannia glutinosa. The sequence continues at coordinate 121,659 of JABTTQ020000707.1, forward strand.
CACGGCTAGCAGGCCGGACATCACCTTTTTTGTAGGTGTATGTGCAAGATTTCAATCTGCTCCAAAAGAGAGCCATATGACTCAGCCTAAGAGAATATTGAGATACTTAAAAGGAAGCCAAGTAGGGCTATGGTATCCAAAGGAAGGTGGATTCAAGCTAATTGGCTATTCAGACTACGACTATCTTTGGATGCGAGTGGACAGAAAAGTACTGTGCACATGTCAAATGCTTGAAACAGACTAATTTCCTGGTTTAGCAAGAAGCAAAACTCAATAGCCACCCTCTGGTGAGCGAGAATACATAGTCAAGGGCAAAAACAGCCTCAAGTCCTATGGATGAGACAAAGAAATGAGAGATTATGAAATTGAAGAAAAAGAAATTCCAATCATGTGTGATAACACAAGTGCCATTGCAATCACTCAAAATCGTGTTGCACTCAAGAACAAAACATATAGATGTCGATATCATTTCATAAGAGATCATGTTGACAAGAAGGACATTATCTTGGAATATATCTCAACCGATAAAGCAAGAACTAGCCGACATCTTCACAAAACCATTATGTGAGTCAAGATTTGAAGAACTCAAACATGAGTTGGGGCTAATTGAGCTAAGCCGAGACAGGAAGAATCAAAGAAAAGAAATGAAACAGGAAAGAAGGTGAAAAAGAGCTAAAAACAAAAACTAGCTCAAGAATCACCAGATCGGAAAAAGTCACTATACCAAGTCGGCGGATAGCCGAGTCACTAAGAGAAATGTGAGAAGCAGAGTTAAATCGGCAAGAGATAAGTCGAATAACTTATGAGCAAAGAGACAAAAACGTCGTTTTTGACTTAGCGGAATGTTTTAAGAGACACGTCAAAGATAATGATGATGTGTACGGACATAAAGCCGCACACCAAGCCTATGATTGGATATAAATGCGCCGCATTAAATACGAGACATGAATCGCTCAACATGCGTGCGAAATCCAAGCCGTTGATTTCGATCACGATTCAAAACCGTCGCGACGTCTTTCATAAACCATATTTAAACCATTTTTCGTCCGTTTCTCTCTCACACTTCTAAAAACTATTCAATCTCTCTCTCAAAAAGCAAAGGCAAACACTCTCAAAACCCTATCAAGCTTCAAATCTATTTGAATTTTTCTTGAAATTATTCTCGAGAAATGGCACCAACATATGACTTTACCAAGTTGGGAAAACAAATCCACACCGGTTCGACCGTAGATTTCGACGGAATGGTGAAGCAGGGTCCGACGACACCCTGGTGAAGAAAATCGCGGAGAAGCTAGAAACGGCAGGATCGAAACCGTTTCTAACATCGAGTATCCTATGACCTATGTGGAGGAGGTCGCACAATTCTACGTGAATGCCGAGATTCACGACGAAGGAATCAAGTCATCTGCATTCACGGAAGCAACGGTGACTATCACATGCCCAAAGACTTGGTGAATATTGCTCACTACCAAGAGAGGAGCATCCGAGATCAAAAAGGCTGATGTAAACTGGGCCGACGCATGGAAAGAAATAGCCAAGTCCGATGTTGCCGACAAAATAATATTCACAAAGAAACAAGAGATCGCTTGAAGGAGGATTATCACAAATTGTTGGACATTGTTGCCAAGTGTATCGACATCAAATTTGGACTTTGACCAATCGTCAAAGGCAAAATTGATTGTGATGGCTGCAATAATCGAAGAAAAGAAGATAAATCGGCTGAGTTTATCTACAAAGCAGACTCGCCAAAACGTGGGAAACAAGTCCTTCAAAGAAGATGGGTCATTTGGAGGATCCCTGGGATATGGCCTAGTGATTGGCCGGCTATTGGAGGTGAAAGGAGTACCTCTTAGACATGGGAAGGCCTTCCATGTTAACAAGAGGATGTTGAGCTAATCTCTCTCGGTGCTCGAAGCGTGCGTACGCCAAGAGAGCCGACACTGATGTGGGGGAATCGGTGACCAAGACACAAATTGCCTCCTCTCCAACAAGAAGAAAGCTGCCCCAGCCTGCCAAGAAGTCACGCTTTGCCCGCAAAGAAAGAAAAACCAAACATGCTCCCGCCCGCAGCAGAAGTCACCCGCCCCTGCAGCTAGAGTCCCGCCCGCCGTGTCACACCGCCGGCAGCACGGTCGAGAAGGACTCACAAATTCCTTCTCTCGATCGTCAAAAGAGGAGATCTCGACAAACCTAGACGGCCAGCTCCTCGTAAAAACAAACACAAGCACGGCCCCAGCCACCCAAGACTCGAGAGGACACCGTCTCTCGAACCGAGTAAATCCCTCCGGTACAAACTAAGAGACGAAGAAGACTTGTAAAGCAATCCGAGCAGAGAAACCAATTGAGTCACCTACTCACCTAGCACAAATACCGGAGACTACTCGGAGAAGTAGAGTCTCCGGATGTAATTGATGAAACAGCCAAGTCTGCCTTTGAAGGTGATCAGAGAGGCAACTCAAGACACAACTGTTGTAGCTCACACAATTTGAAACTCAAGAAGAACCAAAGCCCAAGCAGATAGTGATGTAATGATCCTATCTCCACCTTACAGACATCAATAATCGTCCGCGTGAGTGGAGAAAATGGAAGTTGAGCAAGTCAAGGAACAGTTCCAACGGCCTTGAATTCATAGAAGAAGAATCGCTAAATTTCCTTCGATTATCTCTTGTGCTCACTCTAGATGAAGACAACCGCATGGATATTCTCGCAGATCTACAAGGACAAGGAGAGAGAAAAGCAAGTCAAGAAGCCGAAGCACGAGAAAAGGCAAGATCCGCCTCTATCTCGCACTACACGTAACACTTCCATCCTCTCCTTGATGTCTTCTCCGAAAGTGACGAGGAACTGAGAATGCCGCCGCCACGGAAGATTTGCAGATGCAGCAAGCATTGCGTGAATCAAGAATCCTTCACGAGCAAAGACCGATGGAGGACAGAGAGTCCTCCGAACACACTGAAATCGATCCAATGGGAGTGGTTCAAACAAATAGCCACCGATGTTCTTCGCTACCACTTCCCCAGCCTAACCCGGAAGAAGGCAATAAGGAACGGGCGATGAAACCGGGCTAGTGGGGACCCGGTCGAGCCAACCCCTATTGAAGGTGTGCCACCACCGCCCCAACGGCTGAACCATCAACTCGCAACAATGGGAGTTTGGAGACGAGTGACCCCACTCCAAGTCACTCAGTGGTGCTCTAGCCGAGGGGGAAACTCCCTCCACCGCAGCGGCAAGGCCGGAGGATGTCGCAGATGACTCCACAAAGAATGTAGGAGGCGAAGCAAAGAAAACTCAAACACAAGAAGAACAGAAGTTGCCATCAACGAAGCTCGAGGCTTGAGACTGCTGTCTCGAGGTGCCACAGCTCCCGAAGGCTAATGACGCCGATGCGATCGAGGCACATGAAGGAATGTACCGGGAGTTAACACTGGCGATGAAAGTGCAATCCATGGGGTTGAGACTCCAATGGATGCCATGTAGAAGACCCTAAGACAAACTTTGACACTCGCCGAAAGGGAAGACCAAGGCCTCGCAGCAAAGAGAGACCGCTGGAGGAAATGAAGGCCCACGGGAGGTTGAGACTTCCGGGGTAACTCTGTGAAGTAGAGAACATCCCTCCCGCAACCATCGATCCATCCGAGAAGGAGATCAGCGCACTTCATGATTCCCAGGACAACCCCGATGTCACCTTTCTCGGGATCGAAGGCGAAGAGGAAGCCGAGTCAACTCCCATGACAAATCCAAAAGACTCACCGCGGATGTTCCAGGCACGAGCAAGTCGATCCGAAGACTACTCGCCGGACCTTTAATTTTGATGATGAGCCACCAATGGAAATCTCATCATCGTCCGATGACGCCCGATAAGGCCGAGGACCGGTCTACTCAAAAGGAGAAATCGGTGAGACCAACGGAAGTCGTTAAGACAATGAGGCTCAAGCAAGCCGAGCCCATCGCACCACAAAACCCAATTTGAACCCGAGACCCGCTCCGGCTCCTCAAGCTACAAGTGGATCGATTCCCAAAAGAACTTCACGTCCACCGCTTATCATCGAACAAATCCCGGATGGCGGTGATGAATCCTTTGTGGAATCTTTCCCTTTCTCACCGGAGATACTTAACTCCACGAAGAGTCGAAAATGAGCAAGCACGCTATCACAGACCAGCTCCTCGTTTTCCACTCAGGCACCATTGTTCACCGATTTCGATTTGACGCCAGTATGGCCATCACCATGCAATGAAGAATCACCAAGTACGAGAAGTGTTCAAGGCACTCTTTTGAAGTTGAAAAGATGGAGAGGCATCGAGCCTCCTTGGATATGCGCTGGACAACAGAGATGCCAACCTTACTGGTGACTTGAGAGGCATCACAATCGAGGATAAGGGAATGGTGGGCAAAGAATCAATGCGTGTGGAACAGTGAGATACTTCGACAATTATTCAACAAGCTTTGGTGTGGAGAGTCGAAAATGTTGACGCGAAACGAAGCTGCGCTGGAACACATTGAACATATGCACGAAGCTCACACCGCCGAGATCAAGCTGCTGCGTGAGCGCATGCAAATGATATACAGCGTTTGGAAGAACACATGACAAGAAAATTCAGCCTTCTCATGGTGAGATGAAGCCGATTTCAAAGGGAATCCAACGCTACTCGGTCGATCAATTCCGTGCAAAGATACAACGCAGCAGACTTGAAGCAAAATTCAACCATCGAAGACTTCGACTTCATGCTTGCCGGCATGATTTCCCTGGGGTTCCTCTATCCTTTGATGATGCCAAAAGGGGGAAGAGGAATACCTTAAAGCAAAGAAAATCTGAAGTCGAGAAGAAAGGAGCAATGACAAGGAACAAATTGAGAAGGGAAAATCATTTGAGGAAATGTTGAAATCGAAGAAAGGAAAATCACGAGGGGGAAGGATCAAAGAATATGACCTTGATGATTGCACAACCCCCAACAGGTCTGTCACAGGTGACATTATAAGCGCAAACTCCCGTGACTCGCCACTCCAACACTGCTGTATCTATGGCCGAGAAGAGAAAAGAAATTGAAGCAGGGATGAAGGAGGTGGAAGGAAGAATGGATGCCAGGGTGATGAACATTTTGAAAGAACACGGAGGCATTCCGGTTGACAGAGACACGTATGCCATTTCGGATGTCGGGACAGAGCCAAGATCGAGTTGACGAATTCAAAACGCTCGAATCAAGGTTATTTTGCAAATATGTCCTTGGCTCAAGCTTGGGATCTGATCTTGGGAAAAGGGTCTCACACTATGTGAAGAAGCGACAGACAGCAGACAACCGGCATCACTCTGCTGGTCACTCCGCTGGGCACTCACCGAAAGAAGAAGGCCCCAGTGCAAGATACGCCCAGTGAGGTAGAGGAAGAAGCGGCAGTGGAGGAAGAAGCTTCGGACCCAGGCCTCCGCCAAGAATATTGAATACGTAGATCCGGAAAGAAAGGAGGGATCTACTGGGCTGGGCTTGACCATGTGGCGAACTTGCAAGTGGCCAAAACCAACGCTGAGTATGCAAGAAGGATAGAAGAAGAAAACAAGAGACAAACTCAGCTATGGCAGGAGAGACAGGAAAGAATAAGGAGAGATGAAGCTGCCAGGAAGGCATATGAGAAGAAAAAGAAGGCAGCTGATGACGAGAAGAAGAGAAGAAGAGAAGAAGATGCTGATCAAGATGAAAGAAGGAGACAGCGAAGGAGATGAAGTGTTGCTGTCCAACCCTTCGTGTATTTTATATGTAAATACATACAATGTAAGTCTTCTGTAATAATGCTATAAATTTTTTTGAGACAATTACATACTCTGATACACCTTGTAAACAGTTGTGTTAAGTACAAGAATGATATGATCAATAAAAAGATTGATTATGCGCATACATTCTATGTCAATACACTATCTGTATGTATCTTTGTTATTTGCATCTTTGTATGATTTAAGTTTTGGCATCATCAAAAAGGGGGAAATTGTTAGGAATTTTATTGTTTAGATTTTGATGAATGCCATGTAAAACTTAGAATAGAAAGTTGGCTCCCCAATTCTTGCTTTGAAATGTATTGTAACAATTAGAGCCGGCCAAGCCGAGTTAAGTCGCCTACGCTCCAACTTGCAAGAAGACAATCAAGGCTTGAAGGAAAACTCACGCCTGTGAGACATTTGAGTACAACAAAGAAGAGCAGACAGAACTCGATTGAAGAAGCGGTGAGATGATGTTGAGCGAAACATCATCAAGTCAACTCAAGAGAAGCCAAAGTCTCAAGATGAAGTGACGAGAAGAGTCATCCATGATTGGAAGTCGACTCTAAGTCACCTGGGGAAAGCGAGGAAATGCGGTCAAGTCGAGATAATGAAAAATAACCGTTTACGTAAATCAAGAGATTTACTTAAACAAGTAATATCTCCATACTACCTTTCTTGGAGTGCTCACCCCGATAGCGTGCAAAGAAATGAACCAATGGGAAGCACTACACCGTGTCGAACTCAAAAGGTGATAAAACATTTCATACGAGGAAATGGCAATTCCAAGAAGTGCAAACCAACGATCGCAAAGTGATTTTCAAAAATGAGCCTATCTCTTCAACGGGCAAATTTTTGAAAGTTCACTATAAAAGGCCGAGGAGTTTGATTGAAAAAAAAAAATGCGTGGATGACACACACGTGAGATATACAAGCTTATCAAAATTGAAATATTCTCAATCCTCAAGCCTACATCTCGAAGAACATCAATCCAACACTTACCGTGAAGGAAAGAGAACTTAAATCAGTTGAAGAGGAAATCATCGAAAACAAGGGGTCTACATTCCAAGAAGGATTGTAGAAAGGTTCAAGGTCGAACCAAGTCTTAAGCGTTTGGAGGGCTTCGTGATCAAATCCAAAGTGCTTGAGCAAGTGAGTCAGAGAAAAGCGCAATTTGCCCTGTGAAGAAGCCGAGTCGCACGAGAAGCCACCGAGTGATCAAGGCGTCTCGTGATCGAGTCCCAAAGGATCAAGTCGGCCGTTGTGATCAAGACTTGTATCCGGACTGTTACCACTTTGTAAACCGATCATTACTTAGTGGATTCCTCCAGAGTTGGAGAAGAGAGGAGTAGAAGAATTACCCCATCTTCGAACCTCTATAAAAACTTTATGTGTCACTTACTTTACAAAGATTTAAATATCCGCACTTTTAATTGCTTATATCCACGATAAATTTGCTATCCATCCGATAATCTATAAGTACTAAATCAAGTCAGTAAAAACTTGCTTAAACAAACTTAAGGGTGTTAAGTCTTCTTCCAATAAAACAAAAAACAAATTGAAGTCAAATTATAGCCAACAAATTTGAGTTACTCTACTAACATGCTCAAATTTGAGTCTGTTGAGAGATTAACTCTACCGAGTGACTAATTCGATCGTCCATCAAGGACACAAGCGTGTGTAGAACTCAGAGATTTAAAAGGCCTAAATCGAAAATTTGGTAAGGTTTATTCAACCCCCTTCTAAACCTTACACTTACACCCCTTGGGACCTACAAGTGGTATCGAGCGGTTGGTTCATTGAACCCTCCGCACCGGTTATCGAACTAGATCTCCAAACTTTTCAAAGGTCCGCTTTTAGTACTTAAACTTTCAAAACTCTTTTCTTTCATTAAAAATTATTATCATGGAAGCAAATCTAACACGCATTCCTATGTTCACTATTGAAGAATTTGATGATTGGAAAATTCGTGATGCGTGCTCATCTATCAAAGATTACATGATGAGATGTGGATAGTGATAGAAGATGGGCCTCTCGCAAATATTAAAGGTGAACACAAATTTGCACGAAGAGTTGCAATTTGAAGGGGAAGAAGATGTAAAGAGACGGACGGTCATGGTTGAAAACCAAGAACCGAGTGGACAAATGATGACAGAAAAAGATACAACCTGGACAATATAGCCAAGGATATTCTCTACAAAACCTTGGACAAAGCCATGTTCAACAAGGTGAAATCTTGCAAAACGGCTAAGGAAATCTGGGACAAACCGACATTGATTTGTGAAGGCTCGAGCAAATCAAAGAAAACAAACTTTCAAATGGTCAGACAAAAATTTGAAAACTTTAAAATGATCTCAGAGAAAACCTGGATCAACTGGATGCTCGATTTACGTAAATCACAAATGAGTCAGTTTCTACACTTGGAAAGGAATATACATGTATGAAATGTGTATGAAGATCTCCGAAAAGTCTTCCGGTGAATGGGAGATGAAGGTCATGGCACCGAGACATTCCATGGACCTATCAAAGACATCCAACCATGAGTTATTCTCGGACCTCAAAGCCTATGAGTTTGAAATGAGAAGGAAAGACCAGGAAGAGACAATTGCACCCAAAACTTGTTTGCTCTAGTTGTCAAAGATGGAAGGAAAGTCAAGTCAAAGAGGCAATTGACCCGGAAGAAATAGCCCTAATGGTTAAAAGATTTAACAAGTTCTTTAACAAGAACTACAAGAGAGGAAAGGGTGAATCCTCCGAAGACACTCGGCTCCTCCAAATCAAGGGATGATAGGCCAACCAAGAGGACAGATCATCAACAAGTTGAGTATCAAAGGGTGACAACTCAAGAATAGAAAGAGTCGAGCAAAAGGTGAATATCTATGTTGGAATTGTAGACAACCAGTCACTATGCCATTGATTGCTCATATCCAGAGTCAACAAGCTTGATTTAAACGAAGAAGAAAGAAAGGTCTTGAGAAAGAAGACAAGAGAAGAAAAAGAGGCAATGATGGTGCAGAGAGATCGCCGAGAGAGGCAAGTCAAGAGAGACGGTGACTCGTAGAGCAGAAGTCGACTACTCAAGTGACTCGAAGAAGAAGCCTTGACCGCTTAATGGCCAAAGAACAAGATCAAGAAGATGAGGTACAATCTAACTTAACAAGCTCGACACTAGTGATAGTGATCGTGACACACACACTTCATCACCCACCGATCTTTATGATTCATTAGGCAAAATGATGAAAGATTTTGAGCACATTAAAACCTCACACACACTATTGAATGAGGAAAACAAATGACTTACTCAAAAGTCAAAACTCAAAGTCGACTAAGGAGCCGAGTACTCTAAGTCAAATAGCCGATGAGAATAAGAGTTTAAAGGCTGAAAATGCTAAATTAATAGTAAATTGCCGCTATAGAAAAAGAGGAGAATGACCTCAAAAATGTTATTGCCTCATTCACTAAGGCATCTAAATCATTGGATGATCTTATTATGAGTCAAAGAGAATGTGGAGACAAGACAGCTTAGATTTAATTCCTTTGTGCCATGTCAAACCTCAAGAGTAATTTTGGAAAAAGGATCTTCAAGTCATGAAGAGTCCGAAAAATCCAAAACTCTAAATGATGCACACACTTTCAATCCAAAGCACAATACTAAGCGAACTGGCCTTGGTTACAAAGGAAAAGGAAAATGACCTAGTTGAGAGTGCTTTGAAAGGACGTGAGAAGAGATTCAATGAGTCCTCGGCGAGACTCCAAACGTAAAAATACTCTGTAAAGAAGAAGAGAGCTACCAAAAATCCAGAAAACTCATAAAAGAAATACATATGATGGGAATGGTAGAAAATATCCAAGCCAAGCCGATCGAATAATGTGAACTATCGGCTAGACTTATGGAATACAAGCCCAAATGGCAAAGGCCTAGAACTCAACAAAGGCCATTCCAAAAGCATAAGAGCTTTCATCAAAGACACATATGCACCTAGGCACTACACTCAAAAGACACCACAATTACCCAAGAAAGGCAATTGCTAAAACACATATGCAGCATACTGAGACAAAAGAGACAATTTGTATGAACCGGATTTCCCAAGCAATTTGCCAGGATTGATTATGATTATGGCACCGATAGATGGCAACCTCTTAGAGTCAAATCATTTGGCTATAGGTTGGTTGGATCATCTTATAATTCTAACCCCTCGGGACCCGCACAAGAATGGGTACCTAAAACTTAATTTCCTTGATTGCAGGTTCAAGGAACAACGAGTGCCAAGGAACCTGGTACATGGATAGCGGTCATTCCGGACATATGACAGAAATAAGAGAAATCTATCAAAATTCAAGGAAGTCAAAGGAGCCAAAGTCATATTTGGAGGAAATGAAGCTCCTGGTGAAATAAGAGGCATTGGATCCATCCGAGGAATGGTTTAGAAATCACGACTCGACTTCCCGCTTGCTAGTATGTTTCCAGGGGTTCCTCTCTCCTTGATGATGCCAAAAAGGGGGAAGAGGAATACCTAAAAGCGCAGAAGAGATCCGACGTTGAGAAGGAGGGATCAACTCGAAGGGAAAGACAAAATGAGGAAGTGTCAAAAAAAAAAAAAGGAAAGTCTGTTGAGGGGGAAGGATCGAGAGATGTAACCTTAATGACTACACAAACCTCCCCAACAAGGTCTTGTCGGTGATATTATCAAGAACAAACTCCCAATGACTCGCCACTCCAACACTGCTGTATCTATGGCCGAAAAGAGAAAGAAGATTAAAGCGAGGGATGGAGGAAGTGGAAGGAAGGATGAATGCCCGAGTAATGGATATCTTGAAACAACATGGAGGCAGATTCCAAAGAGACAGAGACACTTATGCCATCTCGATGCCGGAACCGAGCCAAGATCAGTTGATGAATTTAAAACGCCGCATCCGAAGGATACTTCGCAAACATGTCCATGGCTCAAGCCTGGGACTTGTATCGGGAAAAGGGTCTCACGCTATGTGAAGAAGTCGACAGAAAGCAGATCACGGAAGTCACTCGCTAGTCACTTCGCTAGTCACTCACTGGGAAGAAGACCCCAAAGACAATACACGCCGGAGGAAGAGGTAGAGGAAAAAAAACATGGTGGAGGAAGAGGATTCGGACCTAGACCTCTACCCAAAAACATTGAGTACATAGATCCGGCAAGAAAGGAGGGATCTATCAATGGGTTTTGACGAAGTAGCCAACTGCAAGTGGCTAAAAACAATGCCGAGTATGTGAAAAGAATTGAAAAAGAAAATAAAAGACAAACTCAGCTATGGGAGGAGAGACAAGAGAGACTAAGAAGAGATGAAGCTGCCCGGAAGGCACATGAAAAGAAGAAGAAGGGTCAAGATGAGAAAAAGAGAAGAAGAGCAGATGATGACAGTAACTAAAGAAAAGAAGAAAGAAAGGAAGGAGGCAAAACAAGGAGATGAAGTGTTGTTGTCCACCCTTCATGTATCTTACTATGTAAATACATTTCATGTAAGTCTTCCGTAATAAATCAGTAAATTCTCTATTTTTGCGTAGACATAAATGTTTGCTCGATACACCTTGTAAACAATTTTTGTGTAAAAGAACAAAAATGGTATGATCAATAAAAGGATTGATTCTACGCATACATTCTCTATGAATGCACTATCAGATGTATCTTTGCTATTTACATTTTCAATGTTTTAAGTTTTGGCATCATCAAAAGGGGGAAATTATTGGGAAATTTATTGTTTAGATTTTGATGAATGCCATGTAAAACTTAGAATAGGAAGTTGGCACCCCATTTTTGTTGTAAATCGCATTGTAATAAAATGTATTTGATCAAGCCGAGGTTAAAGCCCTGACTATGCCTAAACATGCAAGAAGACAATCGGAGACTAGAAGGAAGACTCACGCGAGACAATTGAGTTTGGCAAAGAAGAGGAGACAGAACTCGATCGAGGGTGCATCCGAGATGCAACAGTAAAGCATCGTCAAGTCAACTCAAGATAGCCAAGTCTCTAGTTGAAGTGATGTAAGAGCCATTCAATGATTGGAAGTCGACTCTAAGTCACCTGGGGGAAAGCAAGGAAATGCAATAAGTCGAGATAATCGAAAGAGATCCATTGCACGTAAATCAAGAGAATTACTTAAAACAAGTAATATCTCCATGCTACCTTTCTCAAGTGCTCACCCCGAGGAAGCGTGGAAGAGGAATAAACCAATGGAAAGCACTACACCGTGTCGAACTCGAAAAGCTAAAGAACAATTCATACGAGGAAGTGGAAATTTCAAGGATCGCAACAAGACAAGCCAACGACCACAAGTGACTTTCAAAAATAAGCCTATCTCTTCAACGGGCAGATTTTTGAAAGATCACTATAAAAGGTTGAGGAATGACTATGAGAAAAAGACGTTGATTACCGAACCACGAACATTCAAGCTAACATCTGAATTGTAATCAAAATATTCTCAAAAAAATTCAAGATTAATCCTCATGCCTACACTACGAAGAAAATCAATCCAACACTCACCGTTAAGGAAAGATAACTTCAATCGAGTTGAAGAGGAAACTTTTGAAGAAAAGGGGTCTACATTCCGCGCGGAGGATTGTAGGAAGGTTCAAGGTCGAACCGTCTCAAGTTTTGGAGGTCTTCGTTATCAAATCCAAAGAGCTTAAGCAAGTGAGTTGTAGTAGCAAGACAATTTGCGCCCGTGAAGAAGCTCGAGTCGCACGAGAAGCCACCGAGTGACCAAGGCATCTCCAGATTGAGTCCCAAAGGATCAAGTCATTTGTGTGATCAAGACTTGTATCCGGATATTACCACTCGTATCTTCGATCAATACTTAGTGGATTCCTCCAGAGTTGGAGAAGAGAGGAGTAGAAGAATTACCCCATCTTCGAACCTCTATAAAATCTTATCGTGTCATTTACATTTCTCGCACTTTAATTCCGCATGTTATTTATTTAACTCACGATAAATTTGCTATCCACTTGATAATCTCTAAGTACTAAAACCAAGCATTAAATCTTAACTAAACCAAATTTAAGGGTGTTAAGTCTTCCAATAAAAACAAATCTAGATTGAGCTAATTCGAGTCTTAACAATCGAGTTATTCTATCATCACTCAATCGAGTCAGCTGTTGAGTGACTAACTCTCTTGATTAACTAAATTGGCTATCCACCAAGGACACAACTGTGTAGTATCAACTCGAACTTTAAAAAGGACTAAATCGAAAAGTTGGTAAGGTTTATTCAACCCCCTCCTTCTAAACCTTACACTCACACCCCTTGGGACCTACAATCATGATCGCGAAATTCTTACCGCAAGCGTATGGTGTCAAGTTTTAGTATAGGTTTTGAAAGTAGGGTTATCGTCTCCACAGGGATTGTTATCGAATTTTATACTAAGTACTATAATTAAAATAGCTTAATTCTATCTAGAAATCGAAAAAAGATGGATTGTTTTTAAACTAAAAATAAAACTAAAATTAAACTAAGAATTGGTTCAGATAATTTATCAAACACGTAGAAGATGAATTCTAGAGGGTTGATTTCACCTAGTTATCCCCTATATTTGTAAGTCCAAGTGGCTACAATAATCAGAGGGGGTGAATAGATTATGCCGATTTTTTCGCAAATCACCCTCTTTTTCGAAACAACGAGTAGATAACAAGAATGTAAATGCGGAAATTAAACAACACTCGTTGATTTAAAGAGGTTCAACCCACCTAGGGCCTAATCCTCTACCACCCCAAAGATCTCAGGGATGGATTTTAAAAAGGAAAAAAGATTTTATTAATTTACCAAAAATTAATACAACACCTTGAGGATTACCACAACCCTCTTTCACCACCTTGAGGATTACCACAACCCTCTTACAACACCTTTGAAGATTACCACAACCTTCAAACACCTATCACCTAGATCACCCAAGTGTATTCTTACCACAAGAATACTCACAAGGATGTCTTGTGTTGAATGATGACCAAAATCAAGATTACAACTCAATAATGATTGATACAATATGAGTACAAGTGTAATAAAGAATTGAAAGCCTAGACCTCAAATAAGTGCAAGTGAAAGTGCTTAGGCTAATACAACAAGATATATGAAAGTGTTTGCTCAATTGCTCTTTGCTTGTATATTGTGTGTCGTGTGTCTTGTTGCTTGAATGAAGCCTCTATTTATAGGAGAGGACTTGGCTTTCATTTCCGGACATTGGCTCCTCCTTGGTGAGTGATTTGCTGCAAAATAAACCATTTAAAATGATCAATATAGTGTTAGAAATCAATCCCACAAAATAGGGAAAAGTTGTCCAAAACGCAACGGATAGTTTGTCGATAAACATGGGGTTCGACCGGTCGCAAGCAGAGATAAGATTGAAATTGAATTCTGCGAATTTTTACACAGGGGACCGGTCGAAGGGGGGGCGGACGTGGCCGCCTCTTAGTGCGGACTGTTGCCCTTGAAGATTTTTTTAAAAGCAGAAGTCTGGAACAAAAATCCAACTCCAGTACAGTCGCCGGCCGGGTCGATCGGCCAACCGCACACCGCCGCCCACCTGGTCGACCGGTCGCCCTGCCCTGTTTTTCTTACGTCCCATTTTCTGTTTCTCGACTCAACTCAGGTACGGGTTGCCCTATAGGGCGACCGGTCGAGCCTAAAACAAATGTGTTGTCCAATGTTTTATTGAAAATAAACTTCAAGAAATACTCCGAAAAATAGTAAAAACATTTTAAGTTGATCGGAAGTATTTAGACAACATTTAGGGACATAGTTTTGGTTTAAAAACATATTTGAACAAAATCGAACATAATCATCAAAATCATGATAAAAACATTTATCTAACAAACTCCCCTTTTTGATGATTACAAACCAAAACAATTTTCTTGAGGACGATTTTAAAACCAAATAAAATTTTCGGTTTTACGAGTAAACTATCCGTTAGAAGTATTTCATACAAAGCTCCCCCTATTTATGATCATATCATCAAACGATTATTATAAGTAAGAAGCACAAGCTATAACAAGCTTATATAGAATGCATCATGAGCTAAGGAGCTCCCATCGTCACAAAACTTATAAACAATTTCATCCGAGTCCAAAATTCAAGCCATGGACTAGGTATTAGAGTCCACAATACTTATTGTGAGCTTTTATTAGCTTTTATTGAGCTAACGAGCTAATATCCTGTTTCTCCCCTTTGGAATCATAAAAAGAACGTTAGAATGGTGAAAACACCATACAATAATATCAAAGTGCGCCAAAGGGACGGTTTATTAACCGTTGAGCAATTAAAGCATAATAATCCAAGGAAAATGGGAGAAATGTAATATGAAGAGTTCATACGCTTGTTTTGTTTGTCAAAACATGATCTCAATAAGTATAGAAAACTTTTGAAAGCAAGAGAATCATGTATAAGTTGAAATGTTCATTGCGACATATCATCGAACACCTTGTGTGCGTTAAAAATAAAAGAGGTTGTATATAACCTTTGTAAATGGTTCAAGCCAAAAATTTTTAACATCAATTCAAGTCACTCATCATACATAACAACACAACAACCAAGCTCATCATGATCATACGAAAATTACATCATAAATATTCAAGAAACTCGAAAACTCAAGGGTTCCACCCAATTGAGTAAAAGAAGCGAAATTCTTACCATTTGATCGGAAAGAGTGAGCCATAATGATGATGATCATGCTATATAATGTTCATGTTGTGTAAGATATGCATGAAATCCATTTTTGAATGAAATTTGAGTGAATTTGGCAAAGGGGACGAAAAATGGCCAAAAATTTGTTAAAATGAAGAATGTCAAGACAGTAACGTTTAAAAGCCAAAATATAGCTTAGCGATCGGTCGAGGTTGAGGGCGAGGGCGACAGGTTGCCCTCAACTCCTTCAGCCCATTTGTTTTGTCAGCTTTTTCCAAAATCCGAATTTTCAACCAAAAATCCGATTTTTTGCCCCTAAGTTTTAAAACGTGCAAAACGCAAACGTAAGCTTCATTCAATATGCATTATGCCTAACCGAGCTCGTATTGATGAAAAGTCTCGGAAGATAGCGGTTTTGTGAAAATATCCTCTAATTGATCTTGAGATGGTACAAAAGATATCTCAATTTTACGTTTTGAAACACAATCCCTTAGAAAATGATGTCGAATCTCAATATGTTTAGTACGGTTATGATGAATCGGGTTTTGAGCAATATTTATAGCGGATATATTATCACAAAAGATAGGTACATTTTCAAAAGAGCATTTGTAATCCGCTAAGGTTTGTTTCATCCAAAGAAGTTGAGTACAACAAAATGCGGCGGAAATATATTCGCCGGCCGTTGAAAGAGAAACACAATTTTGCTTCTTTGAAAACCAAGAAACTAGGCAATCGCTAAAATTGACATGATCCGGAAGTACTTTTCCGATCATCAATATTTCCCGCATAGTCCGAATCACTATATCCTTTAAGAGAAAAATTTTCATTCTTTGGATAAAACAAACCATATTGAATGGTGCCTTTCAAATATCGAAAAATCCTTTTAACGGCACTCATGTGAGATTCTTTGGGATTGCTTTGAAAACGAGCACATAGGCATACGGCATGAAGAATGTCCGGTCTACTAGCGGTTAAATAAAGTAAACTACCAATCATACTCGATACTTTGATTCATCCACGGACTTGCCTTTCTCATCTTTGTCAATTTTGACATTTGTTGCCATAGGAGTAGAGACGGTTCTTCCTTCTTCAATGCCAAACTTTTTCAAAAGTTCTTTTGTATACTTTGATTGCGAAATATAAATACCTTCTTGACATTGCTTGATTTGAAGTCCAAGAAAGAAGTTAAGCTCCCCCATCATACTCATCTCGAATTCTCCTTGCATTAACTTAGAAAACTTCTTGCACAAAGAATCATTAGTAGCACCAAAGATAATATCATCAACATATATTTGCACAAGTAAACAATCTTGCCCTTTTTCAAAAACAAATAGAGTTGTATCAACTTTACCTCTTATAAAACCATTTTGTAAAAGAAAAAAACTAAGTCTATCATACCATGCACGGGTGCTTGTTTTAAACCATACAAGGCCTTTTTAAGTTTATAAACATCATTAGGCCTAGAAAAATTTTCAAACCCCGGAGGTTGTTTTACATAGACTTCTTCTTGAATAATACCATTTAAGAAGGCGGATTTAACATCCATTTGGTAAAGTTTGAAATTTTTAAAACAAGAATAGGCAAGCAAAATACGAATAGCTTCTAAACGTGCTACGGGTGCAAAAGTTTCATCATAGTCAATACCTTCTTCTTGACAATACCCTTGAGCTACTAACCTTGCCTTATTTCGAACAATGTTGCCTAGATCATCAAGTTTGTTAGGAAAACCCATTTTGTGCCAATAATGGTTTGAGAAGGAGGACAAGGTACCAATTCCCATACATCATTTCTTTCAAATTGATTCAACTTCTTTTGCATCTCTAGAAACCAATCCCCATCCTCAATAGCTTCTTTAGCATTTTTAGGCTCTTTTTGAGAAATGAGAGCTTTCTCGGCAAATTTTCTCCGAGTCATCACTTTGTCAAGGGGATCACCAATAATAAGATCTTTTGGGTGATCTCCTTAAATTTCAATGCAACGGGAAGATCCGAGATATCACCTCTATCTTCTTGACGACCATTTGAAGTGGACGGTTGATCATTTGATGTAGACGGTTGATCATCAATTTGAACAATTTGTTCAATAATATCCTCCTCATGACTTTCATCATTAGGAATTCTTTCAACTCCCGAAGCTTCATTGAATTTAACATGGATGGATTCTTCAACAACTCCACTAGTCTTATTGTAAACCCGATATGCTTTGCTTTTTGTTGAATATCCCATAAATATCCCTTCATCGGCCTTAGGATCAAGTTTGTCCAATTGATCCTTGGTATTCAAAATAAAGCATTTACAACCAAATATCTTGAAATAACTAATATTTGGAGTTCTACCTTTGCAAAGCTCATATGGAGTTTTATTCATTTTAGGACGAATATAAACTCGATTAATGACATAGCAAGCGGTACTTACGCTTCGCCCAAAAATACTTTGGAAGTGAAAATTCATTGAGCATGGACCGACTCATTTCTTGTAATGTCCGATTTTTCCGTTCGGCTACTCCATTTTGTTGAGGTGTCCTTGGAGCCGAGAAATTATGAGCATATCCTTTGGTTTCACAAAATACTCTAAATTCACCGTCAAATTCTCCACCTCGATCGCTTCGAATAGACTTGATAGTATCTTCTTTTTCATTCTCAATAAGTCTACACAACTTAACAAACTCATTAACGGCATCGTTTTTATTGGTAAGAAAAAGAGCCCAAGTATATCTCGAAAAATCATCGACTATAACAAAAGTGTAATGTTTTCCACTTAGACTAGCCGTACCAATGTCCCCGTACAAATCAAGGTGAAGCATTTGTAGGGGTTTGGTTGTGGAAATTTCATTTTTGGGCTTAAAACTACTTTTAACTAATTTGTTATTTTGACAAGTGTCACATAAGCCAAGATTTTCAAAATTCAATTTGGGTAGTCCTTTCACATGTTGGTTTTTGTAAATATTTTTCAAATTCTTGTATCCAACATGTCCAAGTCGCCTATGCCATAAACTAGTTAAATCATTATTGGCGACTAAACAAGAAATATTTTGACTAACCAAATCACTTGTACAAATTTTGTAAAGATTGCCTTTTCTATTTGCTTCACAAATAATTTCACCATTTTTAAGTATAAGACATTTTTCTTTATTAAAGGAAACATCATATTTTGCATCACAAAGTTGGCTAACACTTATCAAATTAAACTTAAGCCCTTCAACTAATAGAACATTACCAAGAGAGAAAGAAGAGTTACCAATTTCTCCATTTCCAAGAATCTTTCCTTTGCCATTGCCGAACATGACCATACCCTCTTCTTGGAGTTTGATGTTGGTAAAAAGTTCTCTCCTCCCGGTCATATGGCGTGAACATCCGCCGTCCACGAGCCATTTTGAATCTTCCATTGTGGTTATAGCCCCTATTACCTACAAAAGAATTTCTTTTAGGTACCCTATAATTTTGGGGTCCATGGGGTTAGTCTTGAGACCTTTGGGTCTCCAAACATGTCTTGAGCTATTTCTCAATTTGCAATTATTAGCATAATGTCCAACTTTGCCACAATAAAAACAAGTAGGAGTATTATAATTATTAGCACGTACAAAAGTCGGACCTTGGTTATTTTTCTTAAAAACACTTTGAAATGGCTTATAACCAAGTCCCGATTTGGAATGCTCACCTCTTTGTGCATCTAAAATTTTTGTAACTTTATCCGTACTTATGTTGAAACGATGCATATCATTTTTCAAACATTCAATATCTTTTGTGAGAAATTCCTTTTCGGTTTCAAGAGAATGAATTCTAGTAAGAGTAAGAGCATGAGCTTTGTCTAGAGATTCATAAGAGGTAAATAATTTTTCTTTTTCAACTTTAATCTCCTTATGCTCCTTTTTCAAGTTTTTGTATTTAACGATTAAATTTTGAAACTCAATTTGCAATTCATCAAAATCACATTGCAAGTCATCAACTAAGGAGGAAGTAGAAGAGTTTGAGTGTACCTCATTATTTTCATCGTCTATAGCCATGAGACCGTGTTCGGTTTCTCCTTCCTCATCGGTTGTTTCGAGTAGTTCATCCCATGTTTTGACTTCCGCATTTAGAGCCTTCTTTTTTGTGAAAGGCTTCCTTTTCTTTTGCTCCTCTTCATCGAGCTTCGGGCAATCGGCAATGAAGTGCCCGGGTTTTCCGTAATTTGAAGCAAGCATTATCTCTTGGTTTTCTTGCTTTATTTTTATTTACAAATTTTGCAAATTTTCGAACAAGTGCGGCCGTCTCCTCCTCATCATCATCATTATCATAGTATGCATTATTAGAAGAAGAAGCAAGACCTTTAGAAATAATTTGCATACCCGATTGATTTGTGGATGGTTTGGAATTTTTCCTCTCCTTGAGATAGACTTCATAGATGAGTAGATTTCCAATAAGTTCATCAAACTTGAGTGTCTCAAGATTTTGTGCCTCCGTGATTGCCGTTACTTTTTCGGACCATGACCCGGGAAGTGCATTCAATACCTTGGTCACCTTGTCTTCTTCGGAGATGACCTTGCCGAGGGCCACAAGAGGATTGACAATATTGTCAAGCCTTTCCACCATCTTGAGATGCTTTCGCCATCATACATGTTAAAGTTTTCAAGTCTTTAACAAGCATGGTCTTTGTTGCTTGCTTGATTTTCTTAGTCCCTTCATAGATTGTCTCCAATTTTTCCCAAACCTCATGTGCCGACCTTATGCCTCTTATGCGATTGTACTCGGTGGCGGTAAGAGAACAATGCAAAATATTTAAGGCCTTACCGTTTAGAGAGAAAGCCTTTTTGTCGTTTTCATCAAACTCCTTGAAAGGTGTAGGAGCCAAAGTGCCATCCTCCGATTTCTTTGTTGGTTGATCAACTCCTTCAATGACCACATTCCAAATGTCGAACCCGCACCCTTGTAGGAAGCACTCCATACGGTCTTTCCAAAATGCGTAGTTGTTGGCGTCGAATAGTGGTGGCTTATTGGTGGAGGCGCCGGTGGTGAGATGAGCATCATTTGTAGCCATGGATCTTTCCTCTTTACTCGAACGAGCTAGCTAAAGAGTTTGGCTTTGATACCACTTGTAAGTCCAAGTGGCTACAATAATCTAGAGGGGGTGAATAGATTATGCCGATTTTTCGCAAATCACCCTCTTTTTCGAAACAATGAGTAGATAACAAGAATGTAAATGCGGAAAATAAACAACACTCGTTGATTTAAAGAGGTTCAACCCACCTAGGGCCTAATCCTCTACCACCCCAAAGATCTAGGGATGGATTTTAAAAAGGAAAAAAGATTTTATTAATTTACCAAAAATTAATACAACACCTTGAGGATTACCACAACCCTCTTTCACCACCTTGAGGATTACCACAACCCTCTTACAACACCTTTGAAGATTACCACAACCTTCAAACACCTATCACCTAGATCACCCAAGTGTATTCTTACCACAAGAATACTCACAAGGATGTCTTGTGTTGAATGATGACCAAAATCAAGATTACAACTCAATAATGATTGATACAATATGAGTACAAGTGTAATCAAGAATTGAAAGCCTAGACCTCAAATAAGTGCAAGTGAAAGTGCTTAGCTAATACAACAAGATATATGAAAGTGTTTGCTCAATTGCTCTTTGCTTGTATATTGTGTGTTGTGTGTCTTGTTGCTTGAATGAAACCTCTATTTATAGGAGAGGACTTGGCTTTCATTTCCGGACATTGGCTCCTCCTTGGTGAGTGATTTGCTCCAAAAGAAACCATTTA
This sequence comes from Rehmannia glutinosa, assembly GCA_016081115.2. NCBI lineage: Eukaryota > Viridiplantae > Streptophyta > Magnoliopsida > Lamiales > Orobanchaceae > Rehmannia > Rehmannia glutinosa. The sequence continues at coordinate 142,805 of JABTTQ020000707.1, forward strand.
AAATGATCAATATAGCTGTTAGAAATCAATCCCACAAAATAGGGAAAAGTTGTGCAAAACGCAAGCGGATAGTTTTTGATAAACATGGGGTTTGACCGGTCATTGTGCAGAGATAAGATTGAAATTGAATTCTGCGAATTTTTACACAGGGGGACCGGTCGAAGGGGATACGACCACGCTCTTAGTCATGGACGGTTGCGCCTTGAAGATTTTACGAAACAGAGAAGTCCGGAACAAAAATCCAACTCCAGTGTCATTAAGTCGCCCGCCGGCCGACGGTCGACCGCACCGGCCGCCCACTGGTCAACCGGTCGCCCTACCCTGCTTTTTCTTACGCCCCATTTTCTCTGTTTTCGACTCAACTCAGTGCGGGTTGCCCTATAGGGCGACCGGTCGAGCTCGAAACAAATGTGTTGTCCAATGTTTTATTGAAAATAAACTTCAAGAAATACTCAGAAAAATAGTAAAAACATTTTAAGTTGATCGGAAGTATTTAGACAACATTTAGGGACATAGTTTTGGTTTAAAAACATATTTGAACAAAATCGAACATAATCATCAAAATCATGATAAAAACATTTATCTAACAATATTTTCAATCCAGTTTATTAATCACAAGTTATTAATCTATAAGCCAATATTCCTACCGTTTATCACTTCCTCTCTCGAGTGCCAAGTGATTCTAGGTTCCAATTTCTGATTTTGATATCTCTATAAAAATTATAAATTAAACCCTAATGCGCTCAATGAATATTCTATCACAGGCTTCAAAAGATTCATAAATCTCTCGATTCTATGAAACCCTAGGTTATGCTATTCTATGGCCAGGCGTTCAATTACCTCTCTCGAACGTCAAATCAAACACGCCAGACAATCTAAATTATTGATCAGATAATCCAGATGCAATCAAATCAAATAGCACAAATAGATTAAATAATATGCGAATTTCATAAACTAGAAATCAAAATATAGGTTCAAACGTAAGTTACATCAATCCCCTAGAAATATGGGTTTAGCTCATGTTGGATGTACAAAAATCATGAAGAAATAATTATACATCTCAAGAAATCGACAAAGAAAAACAAAGAAAGAATTGAGAAGAAAAGAGAAGGAAATCTCTCTGTGTCCAGATGAGAAGTGCCTCCAATTTTGTCCCGAATCCTAGCTCTGTGTCTCTTGCCTTGCGTTGTCCTCAAAATAATGTCCGACCCCCTGTTTGTACGTCACTTATCGTATTTATAGGCTCGAAACCCTCGAAAACCATTAAAATGGCCCAAAAAAATAAAACAGCACACATTCAGGCCCATTTCGGTCGGACCTTGGCTGCACGCGCGAATAAATCGCCCCTCGCCGCTTTGTCGCCATTTGCGCGCAGCAAATGGTGCTTGTTGTGTTCGCCTATTTTTTTTAGCTTCACCGCAAGTGTACGGATCAGTTTATAGAATAGGGTTTGCAAGGTCGAATCCACAGGGATTAATAAATTAATGTACCAAGTATTGGATTATAATAGTCCTATTTTTATCTAAACTATCGAAATTTGAAGGATTGGTTTTATTACTACTAAAGCAGAATTTAATCCTAAAATAACAAAGCAAAGAACGATTGGAGGATCAAGTATGAATGTAAAAGTGTAGATTGAAATATCTTGGGTTATGGTTTCAATTAATATTCCACTTTTATGCTCAGATTAAGCAAACCAAGGTTAAACGTATTCTTCTCTATAGACCAATCACCAAAGTAATTTACCCTCTCTCTCGAGATGTATGTAAAAGCGTAGATTGGAATATCTATGTTAGCATCTCTACTCAACATGAGATATCCAACTCCCAAAAGTTCAAAAGATTATAAGATCTCACAAATATTCACAGACTTCTCAATCATGCAATCTATTTGTGTCAAGTACTCAAGATCTAGTATTGAAACTCATCGGTTAGAATTATGAATCAATACATCAAACAAGTTTAGATCAAAGACCTTTTGATAAAACAAGAATTAAAGCAAAGTACTTGAATAAAGAAAGAAAACATTAACTTCAATTATCCTTAATCATCAAATAAAAGTGTTTATTAACCTACTCCCAAAGGGAATCACAAGATGTTTAGCCGGACATTGAAGATAAACAATTCATAGACAAATTATTCATAATCAAAATCTAACTAATTGAAATAATGATACGATGGAATGAGTGACTCGGGGATGATGACGATCTCTCGATCTATCTTCAATCCTCGAAGGTGTGGTTACGGTCTTGATCGATCTCTCGAAGTTTCGTGGAAAATCGCTCTTTTCTCTGGTTTCTAGGGTAAAACTCAGCGTGTCATTGTTTGTGGCCGTCCGTGCCTATCGTGCTTCGTTTGGGTCGAAACCTATTTGAAACGGATCACACTGCTTTTTCCCTTGAGAGGAGCATGGGCCGTGCCATATGGCACGCCCGGCCCCGTCGGCCGGGTGCCGCACGTAGTTGTCAAAATTCTGCATGAGGCACGGGCCATGCCAAATGGCACAAGCTTCCCGTGCTGGTATCCGAACTCCATGTCTCCAAGTATAGGTTGAGCACGGGCCGTGCTAGGAGCACGCCCGCCCGTGCTCACCTGTAGCAATGCGTACACGACTATTTTCTTCCATTTTTCGCACGGTTCGTCTGACTTCTTCTCGACTTGACTCTAAACTTCGTACTTCACATCAAATATTGGCGATTGCAATGCTCCGAATTGTTGCCAAAGTGCTACAATTAACGATAAATTCCTACAAAACGCACAAAGCGTAATCCTTTTCCACAAAACAGGAATAAAACCCCTTTTACTCATATAATGCATGCATATCAACACATTTAAGCTAAGATCAAGCCCAAAATACATGTCAATCAAACCCCCAAACTTAAACTGTTGACAGTCCCGGTCAACACTTTATAAACAAGACAACACAAATGGGTAAAGAAGAGCAACTCAAGAACACCGCATCACAATTCATGTCATCTATCCATAGATGTCAAGCACAAATCAACCAAGTTTCAAAGAGCTAACACAGAGCACAAGTTTGTAAAAATCATGGTAAAACACTTCAAATCACACCTCTCAGGGATAAAATGTATACTCTACTCACAAGAATGATAAGGGACGTGTATTCGCTCAAATCATATGAATGTTGAAGAATTACCATATGCTTGCAAATCGTCTCACATCTCCGCCACTCGTTTGAATGCAATTCATAAATCATAAAGGACTTTATTTAAGGTTGTAATGAAGGCTTTTTAGTTAAGGTAGGGAAATATGGATAAAGTGACTCAATTCGAGCGTATAGATTGGTAAACACATAGTTTTTCTCAAACCATTTTTCTACTACAAATCAACTATGTACTCCCAATCGCCTTATATTTTTTCACTTCTCACTTCCTCCCTTTTTTTTCATACACATCATTCCCCTTCGTCTTACATCATACTTTCCAGCCCTTTTTCACTTCTGGTCGACTCACTTATTTGCAGTCGATTTGTCTTTTTGACTCCTTGTGAGTATTCTTCACTTTTTTTCCTCCTTTTTTCTTTTATTCCCAAGCACCCAACATGTACACACTTTCTAACTTTTTGACACCCCTTCATTCAACCCTTTATTCTATCCCTTTTACTCAATGCTATACGCTCAAGTTTAGGGTAGCAGGTATATCAAATTACGGTCTAAGGCTTGAAATGTGGCTATCAAAAATCAGGCAAAAGGTTCAAATTGGCTAACTAGGGAAATCAAATATCATAAGGTAGGCAAAAAGGCTTGAAAGGCTTAACAAACATGGCCTAAAATCATTTTCATGAATGCATACAACATGTGACTTTGACGGAGATACCGGAACAAGTTCTAGAATTTAACTCCACATGAATGACACACTCAATCACAAACAAGACTGCATAATATGAAAACAGTAAAGGCTCAAAAGCTCTGAGACTTGTATGTGCATAATTCAAAAGTATGTTAACCAGGATCCAATAATCACATGCTCCATATTAACTATTCTCAACCCGGTCAACTCACACTCAACATCCAATTCAAAACAACACAAACCAATCCGCAAATGCTCCCAAGATCAAGATCACAATCAAAACACAACAAGCACACAATAGCGGTCAACTCACTCCCTAACAACTAGGAAAACAATAAACGTGCTAAAGCGATAAACATGCTAAAACCATAAAAAATTCAAACATCTAATGCAATGCAACCTATATGCTCGACATGCAACTAAATGAATGCAAACGCCACACCCATCAAAAAAAATACTACCTCCCCCCCCAAACTTGAATGAAATTATAGCGCAAGAAAGAGAAGGTAGAATTTCAATGAAAAGTGTGGATAGGACCTGTATCCTTTGTGGGGGTGGCGGCGGGTAGTGGCCTGGGAGATATCGATTCTCGATCCGATGTAATGTCGCAATATCTCCAACTCCCCGCCGCTCGTGTGCTTGGTACCACAATCTACGGGCTTGGTACCTTTGCTCCGGACTTCTCGGAAAGCACAAGTCGTCTCTATGCTATCGCAAGCTTTCCTCAAAGGCACAAAATCTATCATGTCGATCTTTGTCCCCCACGCTCCTCACCTTGGTGGGAGCTCTGCAGAATATCGGTTCGCCTCTGTGGCCGCCCTTTCAAGCCTCCTGCTGGAAGCCCTGCTCGAATCCCTTCTCACGCCTATCATACTCCTGCGCCTCCATCACCAAGTCCTCTTCATCGGGTAACCCGGCTACCCTTCTCCTTTTCCGTGCTGTCAAACCTTCCATGGCTCGGATATGTGCGTCCGAGTACATGAGCCAGTTGATTTGTTTGTCTACCACAGCAGTGAGCTGTGGGTTAGGAAGGGGGAAAACAAACCCGACTTTTTGTAGAAAACAGAGGATATGCTCCTCTTCGATTATAATCTTCATGGTTCGGAGGGCTTGCATGTTGACGCCGCGATCGCCATCTATAGGCTCCATGTGGTTCATGTCAACCCCAAAATGTCAAGCAATGGGGTGATCATTCCCCCATTAAGATTATCCCCGTGTCTGCCGAGAGATATAAACGACATGGTCCACGAAGTTTGCGGCCATATTATAAGGGGTGCGGGTGAGCATACACCAAAGTAAGTATAGCTCTCTCGCTTGTATACCCCGTTGTTGTGGCGAGCAAACATGGAATGGGTGTCACTTTCTACGAATGTATCGAATATGGGGTTTTGAGTGACGAGGCCTTGGATGAGCGCGCCACGTATTGCATTAGGCCGGTTTAAGGGTTTTAGTCAACATTTGCCGAATTCTCGCGAGTTGTAATTTGCGCAGCGGGAAAGTGCGGGCGTTGATGGTACCCCAAAATCGGTTGATTCGGTGACGGTGATGTTCCTCCAAATGTTGCCCAATCTGAAACTGATTTTCTGAGGTTCATTCCTTACTCGCGTCTCCGTAACGTATACCGTGCTCAATAACTCGAGGGCGAGTGTTTTGAATGTCGGCCACAGCCCTTGCATGAAGGCGGTCCATCCTACTCGCTCAAACATTAGCCACACCTCCTCATGTATCCCGAGAGCTCGGGCACACTCATCGTCGGCATAGCGTGAAGGTGTGAATGTACGAGTGATCAGCCAGTTCCATTTTTCCATCAATTCTGGCTTGGTGAAGGTGAGTCCATAAGCTAAGGGGCTATTTGGATCAATTTCCCGGCGGGTCTCCTCGGACATCCACCCCGACCTCTTTGTGGTTCAGCCATTTGTTTGAATTAGCACCTAGCAAAACAATCGTGAGAATCTGTTCGTTCCAAGTAATATAAGAAACCAATGAATTCATACAACAATTCAACAAGGGTATAGTGTCTCATCTCAACAATTTAATCCACAATTAAACTTTCAACTCAAATACCAATATAATTGAGGAAAATCCTAGCCACTACACCCTAAACAATCTAGCACATATATAATCCATCAAGCAATTAACCACAATCATCATATTTCAACAACCCACAAGGTGTTCGATAAAATGCCCAATAGAAAATTTCAATAAAAAACATGGAAAAAGTATCAAACAAGCATCATATATCAACCCTAATCCATAATACTCAAGAAATTTGACATAAAAAGTGCAATTCATACCTTAAATCCCGAGAATTTGAAGAGAGTTGGATTTTGAGAACCCTAGGTGCTTTCTACCCCAAATCTTTGCTTCCAAGCAATTTCACACGTGAATTTGTGTTTAGAGTAGTGTGGGAGGTGAGTAGTGGTGATATTCTAGGAGATTTTTTCGAAAAAATTGAAGGGGTTCGTCTCTTGTACGTCTGTGCGCGAGGGGGAGATGAATTTGTGTGAAAGAATACCCCTCTGCCCGACCTTATTGTTGCCCCAGCGGATAGAAGCACGGGTCGTGCCAAATGGCACGGGCGGCCCGTGCTAGGGGCTGAACAATTTACTCCTTAGGTGTGGTATGGCATGGGCCAGACGCATGGCGCACGGGCTGCCCGTGCTCGGTGCCGCACCTTGTGTTCGATTTTTCAGTTTTTTTTTTGAAAATAAAAGGGAAAACTTCTAACCTATGAAAGCAATGAAATCCTAACTTAGAAAAGGAAAAATAAAACCAAGAAAACATGGGAATAAATAAAACAAAGAAACCATTGGGTTGCCTCCCAACAAGCGCTAAATTCAACGTCTATAGCTTGACGCCTATTTTGGTCGGTTATGACCCTAGCAAAGCGAGGCGTGTCACCTCTTCCTTTTGATCCTCGACTCAAGTAATGCTTGATCCTCTGGCCATTCACCATGAACGTCTCTCTGTCTCGGCTCACCAACTCCACTATTCCTGGAGGATTTAACACCTTCTTTATTACAAATGGCCCCAACCATCTCGACTTAAGTTTTCCCGGAAAGAGTTTAAGACGCGAGTTAAACAATATGACTTGTTCACCCGGTAAAAACTCTCTCTTCTTTATCATTCAATCGTGCCATCTTTTGGTTCGCTCTTTGTAAATCTGGGAATTTTCATAAGCTTCATCCCGAATTTCTCCATCTCGTTTAAGTGTAGGAGCCTCTTCTCACCTTTGCTTGGAAGTCAAAATTTAACTTTTTCATAGCCCAAAATGCCTTATGCTCCAATTCAATGGGCAAGTGACACGATTTCCTGAATACTAACTGATACGGAGATGTGCCCAATGGTGTCTTGTATGCAGTCCGATATGCCCATAATGCGTTATCTAGCTTTATGGCCCAATTCTTGCGATTTATGTTTACCATCTTTTCCAAAATCGCTTAATCTCACGATTGGCTATCTCTCGCTTGCCCGTTTGCTTGCGGATGGTATGCTAATGCCACCTTGTGCTTGACCCCATACTTCGCAAGTAGAGTGCTCATTAATTTATTCACAAAGTGTGACACCCCATCGCTAATCAAAGCTCTCGGGGTTCTAAACCGAGTGAATATATTTTTTTCTTTAGGAATTTTAGCACTACTCGCACATCATTTGTCTGCGTCGTAATTGCCTCAACCCATTGAGATACGTACTCCACCGCAAGTAGAATGTATTGATAACCCGACGAAGATGGGAAGGGGCACATGAAGTCGATCCCCACATATCAAAGAGTTCAACCTCCATCACATTGGTCATGGGCATCTCATGTCGTCTCGAGATGTTCCCCATCCCATTGGCACCTATGACATCTTTGTACAAATAAATAGCAATCATTAGATAACGTAGGCCAAGTATAATCCACTTTGTAATACCTTAGTCAGCTGCATTTGTGCCAGTCGGACCGAAGTGTCCCCGGAAGATGAAGAATGGCATTGTTGTAGAACTCCCTCCCACTCTTCTTGAGGCACACATCACCAAATGATAGTGTCGGCGCACCTCTTAAAGAGCAAAGGGTCGCCCCACATATAAAACTTTACGTCATGGAAGAATTTCTTCTTTTGATATGATGATAAATCCGGAGGCAAGACCCCTGCAACCAAATAGTTAACAAAATCTGCATACCATGGGAATTTAGCTTGTAACATCAGAAGTTGCTCATCGGAGAACTCCTCCTTAATTTCCTCCGTGCTTTATTTCTCCTCCTTCTTGTATTCCAATCTGGACAAATGATCGGCTACTACATTTTCGCAGCCATTTCTATCTTGAATCTCCACATCGAATTCTTGTAACAAGAGAGTTTGGCATCCATCTTGTCAAATAGATATTTAATTGACGCGTGGTCGGTGTGGACTATCGTCTTAGTTCCGATCAAGTAAGACCGGAACTTGTCGAATGCAAAAACGATTGCCGAGCATTTTCTTCTCGGTGGTTGTGTAGTTTTTGGCGCCGTCTAAGGTTACGCTCGCATAGTAGATGGCTCGAACATCTTGTCTCTTTTCGACCCAATACTGCCCCAACCGCAAAGTCGCTGGCATCACACATTAGCTCGAAGGGTGATTCCAATCCGGAACTACTAGAATTGGTCTTTGTCACCAAAGCCTTCTTGAGAATCTCAAAAGCCGCAAACAATCATCGGAAAAATTGAAAGCAATATCTTTTTCTAATAATCGACTTAAAGGTTTAGTGATTTTAGAAAAGTCACGGATAAACCTTTCAGAGAATCGACGTGCCCCAAAAAGCTTGAATGGCTTTCTCGTTTGTTGGAGGTGGGAGTTTCTCAATTGCCACAACCTTCGCTCTATCAACTTCCAAACTGAGAAGAGACTCGGTGGCCTAAAATAATGCCATCTCGTACCATGAAATGACACTTTTCCCAATTTAAAACAAGGTTAGTCTCCTCGCATCTCGCAAAACTAGAGAAAGGTTATCCAAGCAATGATCATATGAATCTCCAAACACGGAAAAATCATCCATAAAAACCTCCATTATTTTCTCAATGAAATCATGGAATATAGCCATCATGCATCTTTGAAAAGTAGCGGGCGCGTTACAAAGTGATCTGCGAAATGCAAATGTACCATAGGGGCATGTAAATGTCGTCTTCTCTTGGTTCTCCGGGCAATCATGATCCGATTATACCGGAATAACCATCGAGAAAACAATAGTAATCATATCCCTCCAAACGATCAAGCATCATATCAATAAAGGGAAGGGGAAAGTGATCGTTGCGAGTAGCATAATTTAACCTCCTATAATCAATACAAATTCTCCATCCAGTAACTACTCTAGTCGCAATAAGCTCATCACTTTCGTTTCTTACTACTGTCATCCCCCCTTTCTTCGGCACCACTTGTACCGGACTTACCCAAGAATTGTCAGAAATAGCATATATAATTCCAACATCTAACCATTTTAGAACTTCTTTTCTAACGACTTCTTGCATTATAGGGTTTAACCTTCTTTGATTTTGCACCGAAGGTTTATAGACATCTTCCATTCTAATCTTATGCATTACAATAGATGGACTAATGCCTTTTAAATAAGAGATTGACCAACCTATCGCCGACTTATGTTTTCTTAACACCCTAAGCAATTTATCGAGTTGAACTGAAGTTAAAAGAGATGATACGATTACTGGACTCATGTTATTCGCTCCAAGGAATGCATATTTGAGATGTTCGGGCAAAAGCTTGAGTTTTAGGTTCGAGTTGGCCTCATTGGATGGACGCACGGGCTGCCCGTGCTGATGGGCACGAGTCGTGCCGTCTTCGTGTCTTTCGGCTTTTGTTTTGACAACAGCACATTTGTCTGTGCCATTTGGCATGGGCCGTGCCGTCTTGATTTCCCAGGATTTTCTTCGACCTTAGGCACGGGCTGGTCGATTTCTTCAGTTTTCCTTCAGCTATGCGCACGACCTGGGCGTGCTCTAGAGCACGGGCCGTGTGCCTCAGAAGCCCGACTCCGTATGTTTTTCGCTTGTGCTTGCCTCTTGCGCTCCTCGGTAATTCGCATATTATCCAAAGCACAAACGCAATCATACAAGTCTTGGTTATCAATATCAATAGTCAAGTTCGATGTTGAACACAAATGTGTCAAACCAAACTCCAAATTATCCCTAAACAATGTATGATCCGCATACTCATCAATGCAAGACTCAACTACGTCAATGAAATTACAATGTTCCACACCGTCATGAAATTGAAGTGCCTTATAAATAGTAAATAAAACATGCTCATCATTAACCCATAACATGAGCTCTCCTTTTTGCACATCTATTAAGGCCTTCCCCGTAGCTAGTAGGGGTGGGCATCGGGTCGGGTAGTAGGGTTTTCAGGGTTTTGGGTCGGGTACCCGAATTTATTGGGTAGCAAATATAGTTATCCGTCCCCGACCCAATAATATCGGATACCCGACTTTTTGGGTACCCGACTAGCCGGGTTTCGGGTACTAAGTTTGAAAAGATTTTTTTATATCCAATTATCCTTTTCAGATTGCATAAAGCTTCGGTGTCATATTTTAGTAACATTATATATTCTTTCACTCTTTTTTCATCGTTTTCTTATTCAAATAAAACCAATTTTTTTACTTTTTCCCTTCTTTTTATACTTTTCCCTTCTTATAAGGTCTTGAGCCCCCTCCCAAAAAAAAAAAAAAAGCATGTTGTCGGCTAAAGTAGCGAGGCTAGTAGCACATGGGTTTTGGGCACCCAATTTGATCGTTTTTATATATATATATATATATATATATATAACTCTGAAGACAAAAGCTAAGAGGTAAAAAAGACAAAGCTTACCATTTTGCAAATCGCAAGTCTCTCTACTATACAATTACACAAAACACACATGTCGCCGCTTAGAGAGGGGAAGAAATTGGGAGATAAAGGAGAAAAGGCTTACCTTCGCTACCTAGTCAGGCTCACCGCTGCCGCGCCGTGAACTGGAAAGTTAAATCGTAGATTCTCAAGAATGACGATAGAACTTAAGCTTAGCCTCAACCATTGCCCCTTTTATTTGTTCTTTTCTAAAAATAGCCGGTGCACTGATCGGGTGTCGGGTGATAATTACACTACTTGATCCCGACCGCTTCATTAAGTTTGGGCATCGGGTACCCGCTTAACCGATTTTTTTCAAAAATACCCGCTCAAATCGGGTATTACCGATCGGGTCGGGTTGGGACCCGACTACCCGACCCCGATGCCCACCCCTAGTAGCTAGGAATGGACGCTCAAGTATCAAAGGGACATCTTTATCTTCCTCCATGTCCAAAGACCAAGAAATCCACAGGGAATATGAATTTATCCACTTTGACAAGTACATCCTCGATGATTCCCTTTGGATAAGTGAGTGATCGGTCCGCGAGTTGTAGGGTGACCGTGAGACGGCTTCACCTCTCCCAATCAAAGTTGCACGAAAATAGACAAGGGCATTAAGTTAATACTCGCTCCTAAATCACAAAGTGCTTTCTTAAAGAAAACATCACCAATAGCACAAGGAATAGTGAAACTCCCGGATCTTTCAATTTCGTGGTAGTTTTCTTTGGATTATTGCAGACTTTGCACTCCTATGTCGATTGACTGTCTCGAAACTAGTCATCTTCCACTTCTTAGACATAACATCCATCAAGAATTTAGCATAATTGGGCATATGCTCCAATGCGTCTCGCAAAAAGGAATGTTAATATGCAATTTCTTAAAAATATCTATAAACTTAGCAAATTGTGCGTCTAACTTTTTTTTTGAAAATGTTGGGGAAAAGGAAGGGAATATTAAGTTTAGAAATATTAGGGTTAGAGGAAGATTTAAGCTTCTCCCCCTTTTTGTTCAAAGACGATGTTCCTCGGCTCCTTCCTCGACCTCAACCTCGCCTAATTGCCTCGTTTGCATCTCCCAAGCACATAGATCGCCGTTCAGCAGGCCACGGGCTGGCCATACGGTGCGCGCACCGCCATGCCGTCTTGCGATTTTTCGAATTTTACGGTATTTTCGGCCCCTTGTATTCCATTCTACTCCTCAGACGAATGGCTTTACACGCCCCTTTGGATTAACTTGGTGTTGCTCGGAACCGCCTTTCGATCTTTGCCCACCAATAATCATAGCTATTTGACCAATTTGGGTCTCAAGATTCTTCATCCGGGACCCCAATTGGGTGACATGGTTTTCGATTTTATCCATCTTTGCCTCATCCTTGTTGAACTGTTCCTCGCCCCACTCATAAACGAAGTGAACATATCCTCCATGGTGGGCTTAGGAACTGTAGTGATAACACCATTTGTCACATTAAACCCCGGTGGTGGTTGCATCACGTTCTTCGTGTTTGCGCAGGAGATGTTCTCGTGGTTCCTCAAGCCCGGATGGTAATGAGTGGGATTTTGATTATTCCAGAAATTGTTGAAATTCCGGTTATTCACATAGTTTGCTTTATCTATCAGATCTAGAGGAACTCCCCCATTACTTGCACCCGTGTTTCCCTCATTTGCCTTAGTCAAAGCACTTAACCGGTTTGTCAATACGGCCATCCGGGCTATCAACTCTTTTATGGGTGAATCGAGACTTGGCTACCTTTTTCACATTAGTGCTCTCGGAGGGCCATTGATGACTATTCATGGCCATCTCCTTCAACAAGTTGAATGCATCCTCCGAAAACCTCGCAAGTAGCGCCCCCCCTGCTGCAGCATCCACAAACGATCTAGTTTATCCCATCAACCCATTGTAGAAGAAACGAGTTGTTGATCCTCGGAAATCCGTCTTTGCGGGCACCTTCTCAACCAATCCCGGAATCTCTCCAGGCCCGTACAAAGGCTTAGAGTCAAACTGCCTAAACTGAGTGATCTCGCTTTTAAGCTGTAGTGTCTTGCTTGGTGGGAAGTATTTGAACAAAAACCTCTGACTTAGCTCATCCCAATTATTCACACTCCCCTGAGTTAGGGTGCCTAGCCAGTTCATAGCCTTATCCCTTAAAGAGAAAAGGAATAGGCGAAGGCGTATAACATCATCAGTCACCCTATTCATCTTGATAGTATTGCAAATCTGTATGAAATTCGCAAGATGAGAGTTAGGATCTTCAGACGGGAAACCCCCAAACTGATTCTGCTGCACCATCGATATCATTGCTGGCTTCAGTTCGAAATTGTTCGCATTGATTGGGACATTGGCAATTCCCCTATAGTTGCGATTGATTGGGCGAAAGTAATCGCGAATCGCCTGCTGTTGGACGGCCGGAGCCACTGGAACCTCTGGTATTGGTAACTCAACATTGACCCTGTTGGCCGGTTGTTACCTCCGTTTTCGCCCCCATTATTTCCTCCGTTGTTGCCTCCTAAATGCCATAGTCCGTTTGCATTCTTCGTTTCTTTTCGCCCGTTTGGTAGCCGCACTATTCCGCCTAGCAAAAGCCTCAACCTCCGGTATGAACGGTGCTAATTCTCCTTGCTTCGAGCGAGTGATCATGCACTACCTGAACCAACTAAAGAAAACAAGTCAACCAAAGTAAAGGTAGAATTAAACAACAAACTAAAAAGAAAAGAAAAAATGTCTAGATTAAGAATAGTTCTATTTATCGCAATATTAGTACTAAAAATTTGATTGCTCCCGCAACGGCGCCAAAAACTTGTTCGTCTATTTTTTTTTAGCTTCACCGCAAGTGTACGGATCGGTTTATAGAATAGGGTTTGCAAGGTCGAATCCCGGGGATTAATAAATTAATGTACCAAGTATTGGATTATAATAGTCTTATTTTTATCTAAACTATCGAAATTTGAAGGATTGGTTTTGTTAATACTAAAGTAGAAATTATCCTAAAATAACAAAGCAAAGAGTTGATTGAAAGATCAAGTATGAATGGAAGTATTCTGGGTTATGGTTTGATTAATATCCCCTTTTATTATCGATTAATCAAACCAAAGTTAAGCGTATTCTTCTCTATAGACCAATCACCAAAGTAATTTACCTTCTCTCTCGAGATGTATGTAAAAGCGTAGATTGGAATATCTATTTTAGCATCTCTACTCAACTTGAGATATCCAACTCCCAAAAGTTCAAAAGATTATAAGATCTCACAAATATTCACGAGACTTCTCAATCATGCAATCTATTTGTGTTAAGTACTCAAGATCTAGTATTGAAACACATCGGTTAGAATTATGAATCAATACATCAAACAAGTTTAGATCAAAGGCCTTTTGATAAAACAAGAATTAAAGCAAAGTACTTGAATAGAGAAATAAAATATTAACTTCAATTATCCTTAATCATCAAATAAAAGTGTTTATTAACCTACTCCCAAACCCGGGAATCACAAGATGTTTAGCCAGACATTGAAGATAAACAATTCATAGACAAATTATTCATAATCAAAATCTAACTAATTGAAATAACGATACGATGGAATGAGTGACTCGGGGATGATGACGATCTCTCGATCTATCTTCAATCCTCGAAGGTGTGGTTGCGGTCTTGATCGATCTCTCGATGTTTCCGGTGGAAAACTACTCTTTTCTCTGGTTTCTAGGGTAAAAATTAGCGTGTCTTTGTTTGTGGCCGCCCCGTGTCTATTTGTACTTCGTTTGGGTCGAAACCTAGTTGAAACAGATCAAACTCTATTTTTCCCGCAGAGGAGCACGGGTCGTGCGGGTGCCGCACGTAGTTGTCAAAATTCTGCATGACGCATGGGCCGTGCCAAATGGTACGGGCTGCCCGTGCTGGTAGCCAAACTCTATGTCTCCAAGTATAGGCTGAGCACGGGCCGTGCTAGGGAGCACGCCCTGCCCGTGCTCATCTCAGAGCAATGCGCATGGACTATTTTCTTCCGTTTTTCGCACGGTCGCCTCGACTTCTTCTCTTGTACTAATTTTGACCCCGTGCTGCGCGCTGGGTTTTAATCTTGCCGCGCGCTCGATCATGAACGTTCTTTTTCCGCTTTTCAACTTCTAAAATGCGATTTTCACCTTCCAAACACATTTTTCATCGTTTTAACCAATTTCGGCTTCCAAGATTAGTCCCGACTCTCAAACGACAACAAATGACACAAACTCGACTCAAATGACACTAAAATACCCAAAAACAACGCAAAATCCTAGTCTAGAGCACTCAATACATTGATATAAAACCAACTTAACAAATACCATCAAACTTAGACGTTTGCTTATCCTCAAGCAACTACAGGACTCTAAAAGTCAATAAATATGAAGGAAGCAAAAACAAAGACAACAGACTCAAACAAACTAAGCGCAAAACTTCACAACCAAACTCATTCGCCTAATTTCGTTTCACTATCAATCAAGCACGTATTTTCACAATGTGATCATGAAGGTGGAATGTTCATGCCAACCCGTTTTTATTATCCGAGATAGATTCACGCAATCAAATGTTTTCAAAATGATCCACTTTTTGATTATAGAGATGAGATGCTTACCGGACTCCATAGCTTGTCTTTCACACTAATCTCCACTAATGTAGGCTATTATAACACAAGGATCAATAGGACTTTTAAAGCTTGTAATGTGGGCTTAGCGTAAGGTAGGAAAATATAGGAATAAGTGGCTCAAATCACCCAAACACACAATTATTATTTCAAATCACCAATTAGCAACTACCCTTCACTTTTTGACGTCCCCAATGTTTACGAACCTTCAATCCCACTCGATTTTTCTCTTTTTTTCACACATTTTTTGGGGACCCCCAAACTTATTCTTTTGCATAGATGGGGTTTCATATTTTCTTTTCTCGGGCAACTTTATTCAATTAACTACATACCCTTCTCATCATACCCTCCTCAACCTTCAATATTTTTCTATACTTTGTGTGTATGAGTGATGGGTAATTAGGATATTCACATTTAGGCCGTGGGTATTATATTGGTTGCCAAAGAAACGAGTTTATAAGGCTCAAAGGGGGACACTAGGGAAAATATAATACAAAGGTAGGCATTTTAGGCTCTGGCTTGCTCAAAGATGGCCTAAATCACTTCCTTGATGTTACTTCACCTAGGATTTTGCCTCGACTAGTGATCAAACACGTTCTAGAATCCGGTGGGATCATAAATGAAACACTCAATCGCATAATTCATCCCCAAATAAATCAACAGAGTTAAACACATGCTCTCTTGACCGTTCAACTCATATTCAACAAATTCACTTAGTCATGCAGTTTCACAATTTTACTGACGCCCCGACTCAACTCTCGACTCTTTTTTTTCCATTTTTTTTGACTCAAGACACGACTCGATGAATAAAAATAGACTGCACCCCCAAACCTAAAACGACATTTTCCCCAATGGACAGGTGGGAAAAAGGACTTTCTCGGTAGCCGAGGAGCGAAGACTCCTTAAGTCATGTGGTACTACTACGTGTAGGAGGCGTCTCGTATAAGCGCACAATGCATCCGGTGCACAAGCTCGTGGGTGTTGTACGCTCCGAGGTGTGGTTTTTTTCTTCCCATTCGCCTTGGCCCGGGTCCTCTTTGGTTTCGCATCTTTGTAACCTAGCAAGGTAGACAAGAAAACAAAACTCGTGGAACCATGGAATTCGGTTATGGGTGAGAAATCGACAATCAAAGCTCATACATAATGCACCCAAGTAGAAAATATAGTGCCATGTCAAAAAGATAAGCATAGATATGCAAGATAACACTAAACAATATGAAATTGTCATTGGGGCATTTTATCAAACACCTCATATGCATGAATTTGGGCAAAGATAGTGAATGCAATGGATAACTCAATTCAATCCCAAAAATCAACACCAAGCCTAAGTCTAGCATGAGCAACCAATCCACAATCCACAAATCAACAACAATTATCTGAGCAGTACTACAATCCAATCACACCAAAAATTATAAAATGGGGAAAACCATGGGGTGGGGTTTGGAAGTTGCAAACTTACCAAATAGTGAATGGATGAGATGAATATGGTGTGTGTGGTGTTGTAATGCTCCTTTGTGAAGATGGAGTGGGATATGTGGGAGTTGCACAAATAAGAGGGGTGGGGTATGATGCAACTTACTACTCCTAAAAATGCAAAAAATTCAGAAAAAAACAAAAACAACTACTAAACTATATTAAAACTAAGAAAGCAATAAAAGAGGCTTGGGTTGCCTCCCAAGAAGCGCTAAGTTTACAGTCTTCAGCCAGGCTATGTCATATTATTCTCAAGTTGGGGCTCCAATAGGCATGTTATCCACATTTCCTTAGAAACTTCCCAACCTCCAATGTCTTGACTATATTCCCAACCATCCGCTTACCATCATTTAATTCAAGTTTTTGCTTTGTTGGTTGGATGGATGGTGAATACGACTTTCTCCCGGATTTGCCCGCAATGTTAGCTCCCCGTTTCTACATCGATCAAAGCCCCGTCTTTGTAGCTAAAAACGGTCGCCCAAATATGATAGGTATTTTCTTCTCCTCGTTTGCGTCCAACACTACAAAATCCACAGGAAAAACAAATTTATTAATTCTTACCAATATGTCTTCAATGATTCCCCATGGATAGGTGATGGATCGATCGTGAACGCAAAGTGATATTGGATGACTTCACCTCCCCGAGCCCAAACTTCGTCACATTAGAAAGAGATATAAGATTCACACTGGACCCAAGATCACAAAGTGGTTTCTCAAAGAAAACTCCTCCAATAGTACAAGGAATAGTGAAACTCCCTGGATCCTTCCTTTCGAGGTAGTTTACTCCGGACTATTGCACTTCACTCCTCTGTCAAATAGACAATCTCAAAATCTTCCAACTTCATTTTCTTGGATTCCACTGGTTTCGCATAAATAGGTGATTCTTCGGGGCCGGGCTAAATTTTTGCTTCCTTTTTCACGTAAACCGCATTGCAATGTTCTCTCGGATTAACCTCTCAGATCACTCGGGAACTTTCCCTTGCCGCAATGAATTCACGGTTGTAGCCAATCGACCCATTTGTGTCTCGATCAACCTAATGTGCGCCTCCATTGTGCTCATCTTAGTATTCGAGACCATCAATCGTGCCTCACTCCTATTCATTCGATTCCTAGTCTCTCCGATGAATGAGCCGAGCATCTCCTAAAGTGATCGCTTCTTTTCACCTCCGAGTGCATTAGAATGGATGGGTTTGGATAACCCGGAGGTTGATTCAATACATTCTGTTGTTGCTATAAGAGAGATTCTCATGATTGCGAAGTCCGGGTGGTAGTGAGTTAGTAATGAATTACCTCGGTTATTAAAATCCCAATTATTCACATAATTAACTTGCTCGGCCTCATGAGTGGCGGTGCGTGAACGATGCGCGGGTGGAAGTGCGGCTTGTTGTGGTGTGCCACGGTATTCATGATTGCTAATTGTTTTGTCGACTCGAGATTTGAGTGCCAAAGTTGACATTGTATCAAGCTCAAGAACACCAAAGAATCGGCGGCTGACCTCTCGGAGGGCCATTGATAGTTGTTTGTGGCCATTTCTTCAAGAAGTAAGGCCTCGTCGGTGTTTTAGCCATCAATGTACCTCCCGATGCCGCATCTAGATCGTCCTCGTATGCCCATTCAACCCATTGTAAAAATATTGAACTCTCTACAATGCATAACCATGCTATGGGCATCTTCGCAACAGATCTTTAAATCGCTCCCAAGCTTCGTATAACGGTTCAAAATCAATGCATTTGGAATTGGGCTATCTCGCTCTTCGGTTGGAGTGTCTTCTTTGGGAGGAAAAAATTTGCTAAGAATTTTTGAGTCGAGATCATCCCAGCCTCGTACCTCCCAGGGGCGAACGTCTCAGTAACCACCGCCTGGCCTTATCCCGGAGTGAAAATGGGAAAAGCCTCAATCGAATGGCCTCATCAGTCACACCATTCATCTTGATGGTGTCGCAAATTTCAAGAATGTGGCGGATGTGTATTTGGATCATCCACTGGACTCCCCAAACGATTCTCACGAACCATGCTTATGAGGCCCGATTTCAATTGAAATTATTTGCATTAACGGCTGGCGCGACAATTAGGAGTAGTTAAGTTCTGATGCGTAAAATAATCCGGATTGCCCTTTCGTGCCTCAGCCTGTGGTGGCACGTTACGGCCTAATTTTCGTTATTCTCATCGCCCCCCTTCCGCCATTGCTTGATTCTCTGCTCGCTTTTCGCTCGAATTGCTCAAAGTGTCCTTTCAATCTCTAGATCAAAAGGAAGCAAATTAATATCTTTGGAATCTCGCATAAAAGACAAGTCAAATGAGAAAAATGAAAGGAGAATTTTAAAGTACCCACTATGGATAGTGGGTACTTGTTTCTACCCAATAAGATAAAAAACTTCTTTTCTACCCAAATTGACCAAATTATCCCTCCTTTAAGTTGGTATTTTTGAATTTTGAAATTCAAAAACCGTATAAGAAACCGTATAAAACAAAATAAGAAACCAAACGTCCAAACCCATCCCCATTTCGTGCCCCAACAAGTCAAAACAAAAGAAAGAAAAAAAGGCCCCCATTTCGTGCGACTACAAGAAGAAGAAGAAGTACCAACCCCCCATTTCGTGCCCAATAAGAGAAGAACATGGACTCAATCGTGCCGTCGACGTCGACCGCCTCCACCTCCGCCGCTGCCGCTTCCGCCTCCACCTCCGCCGCTGCCGCTTCCATCGCCGCCTCCGCACCATCCTCCATCGCCCCTTCCGAACAGGTAAGCATATCAATCGTCATTTAGGATTCATTGATTTAGGATTTTTAGTGTTCGATTTTAAGTTTTAAACTCTATTTATGTTAGGTTAATTGATTTAGGATTTTTAGTGTTCGATTTTGGTGTTTAGGGTTTATCAATTGGGTTATTGTTGGATAAATTTGTGAATAAGTTTGATAAATTTGTGTGTTGGGTTATTGTTGGATGTTGGTGACTTGGTGTAGAAAGCCTGACACGCGCGATTTGATGTAGAAGATGAAGCGGCACGATATCGTGCCCTGTTATAATTGGGTACGATATCGTGCCGCATATCGTACCTAGGTATAACGGGCACGATATCATGTCCTGTTATAATTGGGTACGATATCGTGCCACATATCGTACCTAAGTATAAACGCGATATTATATGCCTTGTTATAATTGGGTGCGATATCGTGCCCTAGTTATAAATTGAACTAGTTATAAATCTTGGTACGATATCGTGTCTCAGGGTTTTTTTTGTATTCTTTCCATGTATTCTTTGCCTATATCGTGCCTAGATATCCATATCCATATTGTCCCACATCTTTTTTTTTCACTACGATTCGCAATTTTTCAACAATTCATCTTAATAAATTGAAATTTATTAATTGTTGTAGGTCGGTCCACAATGGAATAGACCCTCATATCATCGAGAGAGGCCCACATCGCGGGATACGTTCGATCGAATATTATTGAGACCATCGAGATGAGTTCTTTGGAGATCGTGATGATTTATATAGTCGGTTTAGACGATCGGCTTTCGGGTATTTTATGGATTTTGGGTATGACGGAGCCGTTGTAATGCGGCCTTGCATGCATTAGTTGCGATGGAGGTGCATGTGCCGGGACGCTCCGGAATCGGAGTGTTGGTTCCACGTCGGAGAAGCGGACTATC
>JABTTQ020000078.1:0-170000 GCA_016081115.2 Rehmannia glutinosa
CCTCCCCTCCAGGAGCACCAGAGGAGGTTTAATTTATGAGGACTCTTCGAGAGGGAGCCTCTCCCCTCCTAAAGTATCGGAGGAAGTTTAATTTATGAAAACCTCCTCGTAATGGAGCCCCTCCCATCCAGGAGCATCAGAGGAGATTTAATTTACGAAGACCCTCTTACGAGGTAGCCCCTCCTCTCCGGGAGCGCCAAATAATGTTTCATTTATGAGGACCCTCCCGTGAAAGAGCCCCTCCCATCTGGGAGCACCGAAGGGGGTTTGTTGAGAAAAACACTCGAATAACCATGGATTGCGGCCGTATTCGGCAATTAACAGCATGCAGGTTATCATGGCAGAAAACTTAAATTAATTCATTTATTATTCATAAAGCAATAAAGTTTTACGCCCCATGGGCGGAGATAAGCTGAAAATAGAAACAATAATGTTTAACGACTAGGACGGAAATAAACTGAAAATAGATAAAAATTCGAGAACTGCTGGAGAACGAGGAAGAACTGGTATTTGCGGGAGCTAGCGAGGTCCGCGGCTCCTAAGGTGGTTTGGAGCTCTCACTGTCTGGTCGAGGGAGCTCACTTTATCTTCAATGTGGCCATGTAGTGTTCCTAGGTAGTCTTGACATCCCCAATGGTCTTGCTCATTCCCTATTCCATGGGGAACTTCAGCTTGAGGTGTATTCTGGAGGGAATGGTCTAGGACTGGTCCAGGACTAGTCGCCCCAAGTTCGTGTCGCAGGGGTAAGAAGCACCCATGTTGTTGGACCATCCTCACAATGTGGTTTGAGACCCCCTCCAAGTACCTTCTTTTGGGTCAGGATCCTTGTATAAATTGCATCGATCTACGTACTCTTGCAGATGGCCCTTCTAGATTAGCTTTTTCTTTCCTTAGCTGAATACAGGTTTCGATGGTATGGCCCCTGCTATGGTGGAAGGGACAGTAGAGGTCGAAATAAAGTAGCGAGGGATTATATCTCATCTTCCGATGAGGTTCTATGATTTCATGCCCTTGGCGGCGATCAACACTTCTTTCAATGGTGCATTCAGGGGGGTTGGTGTTTCTTCATAAATCCCTATTTTGTTGCTTTAAGGCCGAATCTTGTCATTCTCTCGGGTCTTCCGCTTATTCCTATGCTGGCTCAATAGCCCTATCCATCTGGAAAGGTGCTCGGTACAACCTCAGAGTCTCTCCGGAGTGGTAAAAAGTTCTTCTTCCAGTGGTTCAACGATATGTCCTTTGGGAATGACACGTTGCTGGGTCCTGGTCAAGTTTCCCTTTGGATGTTGGTAACTTCATTCATGGTCTCCGCAAGTTGTCCCATATAGCACTGCAAAGGTTCGCCCACCTTGAGTCGAAACAGATGTGTAATGGTCTCTTGGTTCGCCTTGCTGGTGGAGAATTGTTGCACGAAATCCTCAGCAAATTTATGCATCATGGTGATGGAGCCCATCGGGAGCTGATTGAACCAAGTCAGGGCCTACTTGGTTAGGGTGATTTGGAATGCCATGCTATAGGCATCAGTCGTCATGTCGTAGAGATATACTTCGACATGGAATTTGTCTAAGTAATCCTAGAGATCTCCAGTTCCATCATACTCCGGGAGGTTGTAGGTCTTGATTGCCAAAGGTAGTACCTCGGTCAGGATTATAGGAGCCAATGTGTAGGTCCCAAGGGGTGAGTGGTAAGGTTTAGAAGGGGGGTTTGAATAAACATTACCAAATATTCGAATTTAGTCCTTTTAAGTATATTCGAGTTTTTACACAAATTAGCTTAGTCCTGAGGATCAAGCAGGTTGGCTTACTCAAAGAAAGTTACCCACTCAACAACCGACTCAACTAAGCTGATGATAGTATAACTCATCTAGTATCAGCTAACACTTAAAATAACAGTTGATTTGGTTTTTGTTCAGTGGAAGACTTTTCACCCTTGTTGTTTTAAACTTGTTTTACAACACTTGTTTTAGCCATAGTTATTATCAGTTGAGTTCAGCAATTATAACTTAACAGCATATATGAAAGATATGCAAGAAATTAAAGTGATGTAAGTGCAGTTTTTATAGTGGTTCGAGAATGGGGTAAATCCTCTAATCCACTCTTCTCCAACTCATGGAGGAATCCACTAAATAACAAGATCTTAGTTACAAAGCAGTAAATAGTCCGAGTCAGCTTCGATCACACAGCTAGCTGCTCCTAGGACTCAGCTTCTTCACAAAATAGTTGTCTTGCTACTTCAGCTCCTTCAAACTCTTGGATTTGATCACATAGCGCTCCAATGATTCTAAAGCATTTGGTTTGAGCTTGAACCTCACTACTTCTCCTTCAACCTTGGAGAGTAGACCATTTTGTTCTTTAAATGGATTTTTTCTCTCCAACTGGTGAAGTAATCTTTCCTTCATTGAATGTGTTGGATTGAGTTCCTTTGAATTTAGACTTGAGGATATCTTTGAAAACTTGAGAGTATTTGCAAGTTATTGCTTGATTGCTTGTATGTTTGTAATGAACTTCGTAATTTGTAATCTTTTTTTTTCTCACTTGCTTCCTCAGCCTTTTATAGTGTAGATTCAAAATTATGTCTGTTGAAGAGATAGGCATACATTTCAAATTTCACTCGTAGGTTGTTGGCTTGTCTTGTCCTTGAAGCATTAATGAATATTGTACCATGAATTCAATGCTTTGCAGCCTTTCCTTAGTCTCTGCAGGTTTTCAGGTACATCCCATTGGTTCCTTGCTTTTTGCACTCTTTCAGCAAAACAACTTTATTGTTGGCAGCCTGGCACAACCCTATTTCCAGAAAAACCTTGACTTGTGTTGACAACGAATCTTTTTCAGCTTTCTTTAAGTCTTGTCTGTTGCATACCCCTTTGACATTCTATTCCAATCATTTTAGAATGACTTAATGTCGATCCCTGACCGAGACAAATTTTTATGTCACTTGACCGATCCTTCACTTTCTTCACATAGCCGATACATGTACCGGGTCTTTCTTCAATCATCAATCGACTCTTGTAATCTTCAACTTAGCTGACTCCAACTCAGCGTATTCAGCCCTATCTATTACAAGTTGAGTTACATAGAAAATGGGGTGCCAACTTCCTAATCTAAGTTTTACATGGTATCATCAAAATCTAAACATAAATTTTCTTAACAATTTCCCCCTTTTTGATGATGCCAAAACTTAAATAAGTACAGAAAGTAAATAGTGCAGTAACAAAGAATGTATGTGTAGAATATGTCAATTTTATTTGAATATATCATTCTTGTACTTTACAAACGCACTTTACAGAGTTTTTACAAAGTATAACCTATACAGTGTATCAGAGTTATATTATCTATACAAATGTATCAGAGCTATGACCATTTCATATAGATGTATCAGAGCTTATTACAATTTTGTACAAATTGTATTGAGTATGAACTTAAAATTTACAATAGGTATCAGAGTTTCAAGGCTTTACATAATACATACAAATTTTGTATTTATAGCAAAGTAAAATACATTTGAAGGGGTTTTACTCGTCTTCAACACCTCGGCTGTTTCCTTCTTCTCTCTTCATCCTCAGCTCACCTTCGGTCTTCTTCAACTCTTTTTCTCTTTTCATAAGCTTGTTTAGCAGCAGGGTCTTCCCTTCTCTGCCTTTTAGCCCATTCATGGTCGAGCCTTTCATTTCAGCTTATTTCCTCCTCCTTGCCTCTTCATTCTTTCTCTGCACTTCTATGTTAGCGAGAGTGTCGTACCCAAACCAGTAGTTGACTCCCTTCTTCTATGGATCTAACATATATAACATCTATAGGTCTTGGTTGTGATGGAGTACCTCTGCATCTTCCACCACTTCCAAACCTTCCCCTTCCTCGGTATGACTCAACTCCTCCTCTAGGAGTGCACTGTACGGGTGTTTTCCCAATAGACTGACTACTTGAACTTTGCTGCCTCTCAGCTGACTTGCATAAGTTGAGTGTTTTCTCCCAATACAAGTCCCACGCCTGGGGTAGAGTCATGTTCTTGAAGTAATCTTTTGCAGCTACAGTTTGGAACTCCTCTAGTGATCTAGGTTCAGATCCTGCATCAGAAATCATGATCTAGGTTCGAACCTTACTTTTATGTCTTTGATTTTTCCAGAGTGCTTCTCAGCTACCTTCTCGAATTCAGCTTCAATGGCTTGTCTTGACTGTTTGTATGCCAAATCACCTCTCTCTTCTAAGGATAGTTCTTTCGATAGTTGGCTGAGAATGGAGGCTGCCACTTCGCCTTGCTATGGGGTTTTAGCAAACACAATATTCAAGGGTGGCTTCTTCACTTCATTGTCTTCCCCCTTGCTTGCTTCCCCTTTTCTTTCCATCCTTATCACTCCTTTGTTGTTCTTTACTTTCTTCTTCCCCTTTTTTGGCATCATTACCAAGGGGTAGAGCTAACGGAGGGAATACTCCACCTAGAAGTAGATCAATCTTTCTATTTGTCATGTCTTGCTTGTTGTGAGTCGTAGAGTATGATGCTCGAAATCCAGATCTCAGAGCCATTATCTCGGCTGCCATCAGTTTAATCTCTGTTTGGAGCACCTTGATTTGTTGTTCCATATTGGCCTCCATCTTCTGGATTTCTGACTTATGTTGAGCCTTGAGAAACTCCATGTCACTCTTATGATATTGATCTATCCTAAACATATGGTCCCTTTGACGCTGCTAGAACTTGGCGTTGTCTGAGCTCCAGATCACCATTTTTGCGAATAAAGATTTGAAGTAAGTGGCCTGCTCACGCCTTAGTGCTTTTGTCTGCCCAATCCATTCCCCTATTCTTAAAACTGCTCCTCGGATATCTCCTGTGATGTTTGCGTCGCGGTTGTCAAGTCGTTGGTCTAATGCTGCAAATCCATGCTCCATACGTTCTATTTCTGCACAAATGGCTTTGAAGGCTTTGCAAAAGTCGGTTGCACCAGCGGACTGCTCTTCTGGCCATACATCATCAAAATCGAAGCCAATCGCACAATTGTAGTATCAGCAGGAGTTCCAAGTTCTTCAGGTGGGACTTGGATGGTGTATCTGGCATTTTCTGCAGCAGGCTCAGCTTCCAAAGGCACATGTACCTCGAAGGGAAAGTATTCAGCAAAAAGATCTTCAGGAAAAATGGGAATTTGCACGTCTTCGACTTGTGGAGCTTTTCTTTTTTCCTTCAAAATTTCTTTAGCTCTTTGTGCCTTAGCTATCTTAGCGTCATCAAAGATCTTGTGCAAACTATGTTAGCTCATAGAGTCGATCGATCTCTACTGTCTTAACAGCTTCCGGCATCGATTGTGTCTTCCTATTGAGTAGACTTGTCCTTGGTTGATTTATCAGCGTCATTGAGGGTAATGGCAGCCATTTCACTCGCTTCCCTCCTTTTTGCATGTGCCTCCTCAGCAGCTTTTTCCTTGAATGATTTGTCAATGGGGTTGGACTCAGCTTCATCATCAGTTCCCAAGAACTCAACATCTACGTTCTCTTGGGATTCATGAAGCACTGATCTCCTCTTCTTCAGTGATTTCTTCATGAGGGGCAGGCACTTGTTCAACAACTTTCTTACCTAGGGAAGTCTCAACTTCCTCTAGGCTTTCATTAACCTCAGCAGTCTCAACCGCTGATGGGCTTTCAACAATCTTTTTTGTAGTCTCAATTGTAGCACGGTCTTCGACAGTTATCCCTTCAGCAGACGAAGCTGCTTTAGGGTCTTCGGTGGCATCCTTTGGAGTCTCAACTCCTTGGATTGCATTTTCATGGCCAAGAGTCTCAACTCTCGTGGCCTCAATACCATCTTTTGCCTTGGCTGCATCAGCAACTTCATCGGCCTGCATGGCAACTGAAGTTTTAGCTGAGACAGTCAAAACCGTCCAAGCTTCGTCAACCTTAGTCTGCTGAACTGTCAGAGTCTCATCTTCGCCTCCTAATTTCTTTTGTGTTTGCTCTCCCATAGCCTTCTTCAACCCGACTGTGGTTGTTTGAGTTTCCCCTTCAGTTGGCGCACTAGCTGAGTCTCGAGCAGTGGGGTCACTCAAAACCTGAGACACGGTTGTTTGTCCAATTGAGTGTTCAGCCGTCCGGGCAGGTGTCTCAACACCTTCTTCAGGGAGTGGCTTGGCGAAGTGCCCTCTACATCACCTTCCTTAGCTTCATCGCCAATCTTCCTGGAACTGTCATCCTCAGAGTGCACAGGAGATGTGGTGGCATCAATGGTTCTCACCATCCCCATTATGTATGAGCTAGGAGTAATCATGATAGATGAGGATTCTCTTGGACCCCTTGTCATGCGTTGCTCGTGAAATTCTTTGGATTCCCTTATGGCTTGCCTGAACTCAACTTTCTCTATTACAATAGCAGGATCAATCTCATCAACATCGTTGTCACTGTTGTCAGCTGGTTCAAAGGCATATTCAGGTGCATCTTTGAAGGCACAAGAATGAGGCTTCTTCGACTCTTCAACAACCTTGGACTTCTCAATAGCTCTTAGCTTCTCATCGTCCTTATTTTCATACAATATAGATGTACAAAGATCTTGGTTAAGGGCAGAGCTAACTGAGATGTTTTCCAAGAAGCTTAGAAGCTCTTTTTCCTCCTCAATAAATTCCGGACTCTGGAATTAATGTCTAGCATAGCTTAACTTCCAATGCCTCCAGATCCTTAATCTTTCTTGGATGTTAGGGTAGGCAGGGGACAACATTTCAATATCATCGTCCTCCTCCTGGATAAGCGCATGTGGAGCTTGTTCCTCCTCAATCGTTCTAGCATTGGTTTGAGAAGACTTAACAGCTAACTTTCAGACTGGTCTCAACTCGAACTTCTCCTCGTAGGAGTAGAGCTATGATAAGAAGAAGGTAAGCTTACATACTACAACAAAGAAGACCACTTCATGTGTTAATTTCTTGTTCTTCAGCTGTCTCAAGAACAGTTGTCTCCCTTTCAGTCTGCTGACCTTCATCAGCAGTCTTCCCGACTTCAGTAGTGGTTTTCTCACCACCTACTACTTCCTTAGACTACTGTTCTTTGACTTCAGTAGTCTCCTGTTCGACTTGAGTACCAGACTCAGCAAGCTTTTCCAAGGCAGATTTCCTCATCAATCGCCTTCTTTTTGTTTTGACAAAAGGAATTTCTTCCTCTTCAGCTTCTTCGATGGCAACTGGCTCCACCATCTTTATCTTCTTGGCCGCAGCTGGCTTGCGAGGCACAACTGAGTGCTTTTTCTTCACGACTGGAGAAGATGTTGTGGTATTCTTCTCAGTTTCGGTAGCAGGGGTAGGAGTAGATTCTTGGACGGCTGCAGGGGCTGGTGCTTGGTCCGTGACGGCTTCAGGGGCAGGAGCATGCTTGGCTGTTGTAGCTCTCTTCTTCTTTTGAATAGGCTTCAGAGATTGAGCTTTGACAGTTGCAGCAATGTCCTCGGGGATAGGATTAGTTGACTCACCTTTGCTGGTGTTAGCTCTTCTTGCATGTGCTTGCCTCTGAGCACTGTAGAGATTTGCTTTGAGCATCCTCTTGTTCACGTGGAAAGGCTTCCCATGTCTGAGAGGAATCCCCTTTACCTCCATCAGATGGCCAATCACAAGGCCATACCACAGCGAGCTCACAAATAGACCAGCATCATTTATAGTCTTGTTCATGACATTTTGGCAGATTCGGCTGAAGATGAACTCAGCCCAGTTCACCTTCTTCTCTTTCATTATTGCAGCCATGACAGTCAGCTTCGTCCTAGACAGTTGATTGAAACTGCCAAACTTCATGTCCACGCATTTGGACACCACATCCATCAATTTGTGATAGTCTTCCTTAATCAACGACTTCTTGGTTGTGTAAACAGCCTTAGCAACAGACTTTGGCTTGTGATCTCCTTCCATGCCACAGTCAGGTTCACATCTTTCTCAGAAATATCCTTCATCCCACTTGAAGGAAGGTGGCAATGAGCAGCTAAGTCCGCAGCAGTAATCTTGATGTCTTTGTTGTGGACAGACGACCTTATTTCTCCATCATGAACCTCAGCATTCACGTAGAACATCACAACCTCCTCAAGGTATGTATGCGAGAATTCCATGGTGAGAAATCCCTTGAGGCCAGATTTCTCTAACTTAGCAGCAATCTTCTGGGCTACAGCTTGTTAACTCCCTGTTTCACCAAACCCTCGAAGTCCACTATAGAACCAGAGTGAATCTTCTCAGCCATCTTAACAAAATCATAGTTTGAAGCCATTTCTCAAAAATGAACGGTGAAAAACTTGTATATTGAACGCTGTAAGAACTAGGGTTTTCTTTAGTTGCAGAGAAAAACTTGAACTTGCTTGAGAGAGACGGGTGTATTATGAAGAGAGAGAAAATTGAATTTTGGTATATAAGGGACGTGAGAGGACGATTTTTAGAATTTGAAAAGGTTGTTCAAGATCAATGGTTGAGATTAAAAGCTTGAAACTGCATTAATTTACCCGCATTAAATGCAACAACATTTATATTAAATCCTAAGCTAAATGTGTATAGGCTTTATTCTGATACCATAATTATGCTGACGTAATGCCCAAAAACATTCCCGCTCGCAGAAAACGACTGTGTTTTATCACTTAGCTCATAAATAACTCAGTTGTCTTCCAAAAGTGACTAACTCTACTTCTCTCTTCACATGATGATCACTCAACTGTCAGCTAACTCGATACAGTTGATTTCTCGTCTTGGCTGTTTCATTTGGCTGGAAAATGAAACTTTGCTGATTTTCATTTCTCTCTTCTTTGACTTTGCAGATTGAGTCATCTGAGTCTCAAAACTTAACTCAATCAAACCTAGCTCATTCTTAAGCTCTTCATTCACATAATGGCTTAGTGAATATGTCAGCTAATTGTTTATCAGCTGAGATGTATTCCAATGTGATGTCTTTCTTTTCAACATGATCTCTTATTAAATAATATCTGACATCAATGTGATTTGTTCTTGAATGCAATACTGGATTTTGTGTAATTGCAATAGCACTAGTGTCATCACACACAATTGGAATCTCCTTTTGTTCTATATCATAGTATCTCAGTTGTTGCCTCATCCATAGAACTTGGGCACAATAGCTGCCTACAGCTATGTACTCTACTTCAGCTGTGGATGTAGCTATTGAGTTTTGTTTCTTGTTGAACCAATAAACTAATCTATTTTCAAGCATTTGACAAGTACTTGATGTACTTTTCCTATGCATGCCCAGTGTTTGATAAAATGTCTCTATGAAAATTTCATCGTTGCATGAATCTCTTGATTATAAATGTCTTATATATTAATGGAGATCAAGTTTTATCCATCAAATGAGCTGTTAGTCCAAGTGGCTACGATAATCTAGAGGGGGTGAATAGATTATGCCGATTTTTCATTTTTCGCCCTCTTTTTCTAATGATCAAGTAAAGACAAGAATGAAGGTGCGGGAAAGTAAACAACACGCGTCGATTTATAGAGGTTCAACCCACCTAGGGCCTAGTCCTCTACCACCCCAGTATCTCCGGGATGGATTTAAAAAAGAAAAAAGGATTTCATTAATTACCACAATTAATATAAATCACCTTACAACACCTCTTTGGAGATTACCACAATCTCCCTTGAAGATTACCATAATCTTCTATGGAACCTTGTTAAGATTACCACAATCTTCCAACTTGAAGAACACCAAATTCTTCAACACCTCAAAGAGCACCAAACTCTTCAATAAGAAGATTACCACAATCTTCTTACACCTAACACCTAAGATCACCCAAGTGTGTTCTTACCACAAGAACACTCACACGGATATCTTGTGTTGAATGACAAACCCAAATTCAAGATTACAACTCGATAAAGAATTATACAACTCTGAAGTGCAAGTGTAATCAATAATCAAGCCTAGACCTCAAGATGTGAAAGTGAAATACTTAGGCTATTACAACAAGAATGTTGACAATAAGGACTTAGACAAATTTGCAGATTTCTTGTTGTGTTGTGTTGTTTTCTCTCTTCTTGTGTTGTAGTCTTGTTTGCTTCAAGTCTTCCTCTATTTATAGGAGAGTCTTCAAGATTGGATCTCCAACATAGGCTCCTCCATCTCCACTTTTGTCTACAAAAAGAAGATCACGAGATGTAGAAATATTGTACAAAATTGTTAAAGTAAATCTTGCAAAAAATGGTTGTCCAACGGTTTGAATTTTGCTGTCAAAAACATAGGTCGACCGGTCGAGTAGAAATAGAAATTTGAAAATAGATTGCACTATTTTACACAGGGGGACCGGTCGATGGGGGGTCCGACCGGTCGACCCCCTGTTGAACCGGTTGAGGTCTTAGAAATTGAATACAGAAAGTTTTCTGTAATGTTTCAATGTTCAGACACCGGTCAACCGGGTGGTCGACCGGTCGACCTCCCTTAAAATTTCCCCGGTTTTGTTTCTGTTTCAAGTTTCAATTTTCAGGTACGGGATGCCCACTAGGGCGACCGGTTGACCTCAAAACAGAAGTGTTGTCCGATTTTTGTCCAAAATAAACTTCAAGAAAAACTCCAAAAATTAGTAAAAAAATTTTAAATCAATTGGGAGTATTTGGACAACATTTAGGGACATTATTTTGGTGTAAAAACTAAGTTAAACAAAATCATCAAAATCATGATAAAAATATTTATCTAACATGAGCTTCTATAAACTTTCTCCTAAACATTTCCCTTACAATTTGGAATTCTAAGTTTTTTATTCAAAAGCATGATAATTTGATTCGATGTACACTTTGATATATATTTATGATGTTTTTGATGATTCCAAAGGGGTAGAAAAATAGAATAAGCTCATAAGCTTATGTTTAGATCAATGAAGTTAGAAAAAGCTCGCGAACCAAAACTATAAGCTGAGGATAAAAAAGCCATAAGTTGTGGATGGATTTTGGTCCAATGGATACATAATGAACTTCTATTTATGACTAATGAATTATTTTTGACAGGAGGAGCTTTTAAGCTCTTGAACTTCAAGCTATATTTGTAAAAGCTGCGCTTTTAGCTTTTAATTGATTGCTTCTATGTCTATTTTTGTTTAGCATGTTCATATGGGGAGCTTTTATAAAATATTTTGAAAAATATTTGCTCCTATCCTTATGATTTTTAATCATGAAAAGTGTCGCTTATTTGTAAAAGCTGAGTTTTTAGCTTTTAATGATTGCTTCTATACCTATTTTTGTTTAGCATGTTGATAGGGAGAGCTTTTATAAAATATTTTGAAAAATCTTTGCTCCTATCCTTATGATTTTTAATCATGAAAAGTGTCGCTTATTTGTAAAAGCTGAGCTTTTAGCTTTTAATTGATTGCTTCTATGCCTATTTTTGTTTAGCATGTTGATAAGGGGAGCTTTTATAAAATGTTTTGAAAAATCTTTGCTCATATCCTTATGATTTTTAATCATGAAAAGTGTCGCTTAAAATAGATAGTTGTTTTTGACCGGAAAAACGTTTTCGTTTTTAAAATCGATCTCCTAAAATTATTTTAGTTTGTATCATCAAAAAGACGGAGTTTGTTAGATAAATATTTTATCGTAATTTTGATGATTTCATATAATTGGGTTTTATACCAAAACAATGACCCCAAATGTTGTCCAACTACTTCAAACCGATTCAAAAGATTTTTACTAATTTTTTGGAGTATTTCTTGAATTTTATTTTTGACAAAAATCGGACACCACCTCTGTTTTGAGGTCAACCGGTCACCCTCTCCACCCTAGAGGGTAACCCATGCATGTATGTCGAACTTTGAAATAGAAACGAAAGGAGAGATTTTGGGGAGGAGGTCGACCAGGTGTCCGAGTATTTGGAAATTGCAAAATTGGTTTTGTCTCACCAAAATTGAGGGTGACCGGTCGAGGGAGGGCGACGGTCAAACCCCGGTCGACCGGCCCACCCCCGCACCGGTCCGGCCCCTGTTTAACTTTGTGTTTTTATATTTCAAACGTCTTATTCGTATTAGAGGTCAATCGGTCGACCTAAGGTTTTATCAACAGAAACTATCTGTTGCAGTAGACAACTTTTCATGAAATTGTGAGATTGACTTCTACCAGCTATTTTCTCCATTTGATTTGCAATTTTTTACAGATTTCCAATCTCCATGGAGTAGCCTATGCTGATATTCAAATCCAAGAGCTCTCTTATAAATACTTGAAGGCTTGAAGGATCAATATACAACACAAGCATACAAATAAGAAGCAAAAATCTGAAAACTTTTGCTCTTCACTTTCAATATATTTGTTGTATTTAGCCTAAGTCATACACTTGCATATCTTAAGTATTAGACTTCATTCCTAATTATACTTGCACTTCAAAGTTGTATACTTCATTTGAGTTGTAATCTTGAATTGGTTTAAATCATCCAAAATAATACATCCTTGTTAGTGTTCTTGTGGTAAGAACACACTTGGTTGATTCTAGGTGTTGAAGAGTGTGGTGCTCTTCATTATTGTAAGAAGATTGTGGTAATCTTTATAGGTGGTGTTATAAGAAGAGTGTGGTACTCTTCAAGGTAATGGTTGTAATAGTTTGGTATCTATTAATAAACATTTTCCTTTTCGAAATCCATTCGGATATACCGGGTGGTAGAGCACGTAGTCCCTAGGTGGGGTGAAGCTCTATAAATCATCGTGTGTTGTTTATATTTCTGCATTTTTATTTCTTTATCATCTTCTTATTCGAAAAAGATGGCATAAATCGGAAAATCTATTCACCCTCCCCTCTAGATTTTCGTAGCCACTTGGAGTAACAACAAGTAATTATTATTATCTTAGGAATATAAAAAATACATTGCAGTGGAGAGAGAGAGTTAGCAAATAAAAACCTGACTTTTCAACCAAAGGACTTAATAGTCATTTAACCAAGTAACTTTCTGTAAACATTTGAGCCAAGAAGAATTAAGGTCTCATTATTTCTTAGTGATAAACAGGTGATGTACATGGGGAGATCCGTGATGGATTCGAGCTATATTCAGCTACTAACTAGTGCCAGCATTCAAAGAGAAAAACCATCTCCTTATTGTACCAAGAACATATTAATTTTAACTCAAAAAAAAGAACATATTAATTTGAACATATATTTCCTACATATATATATATATATATATATATATATATCTTTTTCTGCAGTCAACGAATATTTAGAGAGTACAGTTTATTATGATCAGTTCTGCTTCGCAGGTTGCTGAAATGGATCAACCCAACATTCATCTTCTCTCACAGCTTTCTTCCATCTATTTTTGAAGTTATCTAATTCAATGAAGGACTCTCTTCGAACCTGCAATAGGTAAGCCAGAAGAACAATATTTGATCATCCTCAATGTATAAAGATGATGAGATTCTTTATTATAACATAAAGATTAAAGCCATGTTGGTTTTGTTATCTGAATACTTTGAGATAAAAGTGGAACTCATGAGGTTACGGATTTTCAAAATTTGAAATCCAACTCGAGCAACTACACAAATCGTATTTTTTTTGTTGGAGAAATTTCCGTTCCAATTCTGAATTCCACACATGCAAAACAAACAAAGAAAGTATAGATAACTCACATGTCTATGTGAGTATATGCGTGTGTGTGTGTTTCTTTATTTTTCCCTTGAAAAAAGTTCATGATCCAAAACATATTATCAAAATATGTTTATTAACAGCTAAGGCCAGTCAAAACGTGAAATTCAGTAAAAGGGCAAATAATAGCAAACCAAAAAGAGAAAACAAGAAATATCTGAAGCATGAAAAAAAAAAAAAAACGGTTCAAGCAGAGCCGATTTCATGGCAGCAGAAGCAATTTGTAAAATACGAAGAGTGAACTGATGCAGGTGGAAGCGTGCACAAAGATACAACTTACCTCGTACATTGATTCTATAAGAATACCGTAAGAGAGACAAGAATTTAGGAATACCCTAATTCGGATTTTTATTCAATAATAATCAACCTCCTAAAAATAATAATAAAGCAGACATTTATAAAACTCCTGCTATAGTAAAATTCCTAACTATTGAAAACTCTTAAAAGATAATAAAATAATCTACTAAAACTAATCCTAACAGATATTTAGATCTTATGTCCATCATGAACACAACTTACAGCATTTCTATCATCGGATTGCTCCAATGGAGAGGTCACCTGCAAATTCACCGCAGCAATATCACTATGCAATGTAATTTTTCTAAAAGAGTATTAATAATATTAATCGTATCTGGCACATACCATCTTCCCAGTGTTAGGCAACTTTTCATTTGGAGAAGATTGCTTTTCAACATCACCATTTGTCTGCATCAGTTTAAAAACAAAATTCAACCATAGGAACAGAGTTGGTCACATGTAATGAGGGAGTAATATATTAGTAATTCCTTTTTTTGACTAAAATATATTAGTAATTCCTAATTGAATGGAAATGGTCAGAATGTTGATGCTTAACCTCCTATCCATTGTTGTGATGTTGTTAAGATATGTTTTATCCTAGGTGTCTTCTGATAAAATACAAATAAGTCTTTTCTAGGAATTCAAAGAAGAAATTAAAGGCTGGTTACAAGCTCTTAGGACTCGAAATGTAAATTCCATTTATATACCTTACTGCCTCCTGAGCCTCCAAGCGTAGGAAGACCTAAGTGGATTACATACTCAGAGTCGACAATTCCAATATTTTTGGTCCTATTATTTCCCTGGCACAAATGTACATCACAAACTTCAACATATTTTTCGGAGAGAATAGAACCAAAGATACACTGCATCATAGAAATTGCAAACCTGTGCGCAGTATCCAAGCTGAAAATCCAAGCCCCATGCATGGACTAGGTCATTCTGTTTTAAACAATAAAGCAAATGAGAATCATACTGTTTGAATAACTGACATGCTACACAAGTTTTCGATATCAAAATGCCTTGTGGTCTCATACGGAGATTGTACATGATAACATTATTCAATATAGCATGAAAATGAGTGAACAAAAACAAAACGAATATCCATCAATTCAATAACTCAAACTTATAATCCCAAACCTGAATCATGTACCATGCGCAACGCCACGATGCCCTTGAGAAAACAGGAGCCATCATCTCCACAAATCTGTGTTATGTACAGAACTTATTTTAATCATTTTTTAATAAAATATTACTATGATCCCCTTTGATTCTCTTAATCTATGGGTGAACTTACCCTGAGCATGGAGGTTCCATACTATTTTCATAACACCTCCTTCCTGGACCGTGTAGATTAATGGCCCTTCTGTAAGCACATAAAAAACAGAGCCCTCCCTCAGAATTATTTGAATAAAAACACTCAATACATAGTTGTTAACTACAAAAATTTGGCATCTGCATTACGAATGATGCTGTGGATACAGTGTAAGTTTTCAAGTTCAACAGTAGATACCGGTGCACTTTAGAACTTATTTCCCGTGCCGTAAGTTTGTAATGCACCTCGGATTTGTCAGCATCGATTGCGGGCTGTGATATCTGAAGTCCCTCTTCTTGAATAATTGACAGATATCTGCATTAAAACAAAGGGATCAGTTCGCTGTATGTTTCTAAAATCTAAATATTGCCAACCTGAGAAAATCAATTTAAAAATTTCTCGAACTTCTTATCATTTCCATAACCTCAGTAAAACTCACTTAAGATTTCAAGTAAAACTTATACAAGGTAATCTCCACCGAATTCCCAGATATGTACATATAAGCTGTTAAAGGATCATTATTGAAATTCTTCTAGTCTGCAATAAGCACACACATCTTAGTAATGATGCTCGTCGAAGCTAACATCCTCAGAAACACAATACAGACAAACATAAAATTGATTCTTCCTATTTTGTTCAGTGCACTGGTTTAAAAGACCAATAAGCACATTCCAAGTATATGCACACACGTACTGCCTGGTGGAGAACTTATGGATGAGGAATTTATGATTGATCCCAGAATAATAATTTGCACAAGCACGACATCATTTGAAAATACAGCCACTCATTTGCATGTACTCAGATAGATTATAGGTAGATTTACCTTCCAGCATGAAAATTTTCTACTCCAAGATCCTCATCCCAAAGGAAGATATAGGCATATGATGCTACAACATCTGGATGTAAGAACCGCTTGGCAAACCACCTAAGTGGAAAAACAGAGACATGAAAGTCAAACACACGACATATAATTTCTAGCATATCTGGCAAAACGTCTAAACTAACAGTGAAGAACAAATACCACTTAGTTTGGTTAGTGGCAGAAACATGTATCACACTACTGCTCCATTCTAAATCTTTCCAGCCATCAACATTGCCATCGTAATGAAAAAGCATGATGGCAAAATCATTCAGTGGAAACTGAAAATAAGGTAAAATAAATATTCAAGCCCAAGAAGTATGTTTAAACAACTGAAGCCTGGGTTCTTTCGATATTCTTACCTTTTTAACAATTTCATTTACATTTTGCTTTTGCTTTATTCCAACTGCAATAGCCAATAAGTTCATTGGTAACTTCAACTTCTAAAGCGGGAATAGAAACAGAAAACAAAGCATCAATCAGATAAATCAAATGAAGAGCCTAGTTTCTAGGATGTTGAGATATTATGTAAACTTCCAGAAAACAACAAAGTTGAGTACATTCAGCATGTCATTATAGGCAAGAATGTTGGAGTTGAATAACTATTGATAGGTTTGCCTTCCAACATTGGGAATCCCAGGTCAAATTAAAAAATAATAAACCAGAATCTTCCATTATCATCTTCTTTAGGAGATCTAAACAGCTGGGAGCAAAATTTAGCATCAAAAAGATCTTTATCACATTTTAGTAATGATGCGCGTCGAAGCTAACATCTTCAGAAACACAATACAGACAAACATAAAATTGATCCTTCCTATTTTGTTCAGTGCACTGGATTAAAAGACCAATATCAGATATAATAAGAGAATAGTGGTACCTTTTTCTTAGGAGGGCCCCAAAGCGGCCGCATATCCAGATCAGTAGTTCTAGAAACAATACCTCTAGGCAATGTTTCAGTGCCTTCAGGCCTGCACTCATACTGATGATGCACAATAAAGTAAACAATAAAACACAACCAGCATCTTATACATGCTCAAAAGTAGAGATCTATACAGAACATAACAAACCACCATTTCAAGCTGTACACACGTCATTGATGAAATTCTTACAAACCTCACAAATCTTGGGTTTTGTAATTGTAGCCTTGATAGGATAAAGATTACATCCCAAAAACCTCTGCAAGGATTATTGTATACAGATTAAAGCCAACAAGAAAAGGATTGCTTTGCATAAAATAAAGGGATAATTAAAAAAAAGTATCCAAGAGGTTTAGAAGAAAAACAGTTAAACTTTTAAAACTACAAATATCCCCATGAGGTTTGTAGTTGTTATACAAATTACCCCCTTCAACACCCCCTAAATAGATGCAATTTGTAAGATAGAAACATATATAACTGTATTCTTTTTGTAATTAGGCTAAACCTCAAGGGTCGTATTTGTAACTATCCATAAAATAAACTCTGAAGAAATTATCAGGATTAACTAAGCACACAGCACCAAAGATGAATCATCAAGTTTAATCAATTCCTCAATTCAAAAGTGAATAAGTACTTGAAATTATGGGACAACCAATGTATATACAAAATTTAAAGTTGTAATGATCAAAGATAAGCCCAATACCTCTTTATAATCAGTAACTAAGAACGAACTCCCAATGAAGAAAACTGCTGAAAGGAGAATTGCTGATGGAAGGCAACTGCATATGAAAGACCTCTTTTTCTTGGGTTCAATCATTATATCATTAACCATCTGAAAGCACAACAAATTTATTTAAAACATAATTACCCCACTCGGCTTAATTTCCAACAATCATTACAAACATCAAAATTATGAGACTTAAATAAACACATCAAATTGACATCAAATAGTTTCAATTACGGCATGACCTGACATCACTTTTTACGTGAGTTTAAAAGTTTCAACAGTACCGATAAAAAAAAAAAAGAAAAAAAAAGGTTCAACAGCTATTGATGCTGTAAGAAAAAACAGTATATTAGTAACTAAAATAATATTGATCAGTGCAAAACCACTAACGTTTAACAGTGATGATCAGAAACCAAGGATCACAGGGGTGAAACGAAGACTTGTAGAGAAAATTTAGCAGAATCAGTTGTATATATAACTTCAAGTAGATGGATATATACATGATACGTAAGCGTATATATATATATGGTATAAGGTCAACTGAGGGTAGTGGAATCTTGCTTGAAAACTTGAAAAAGTTGAATAGAAGACGCAAAGTAGAAGAAAATGTTTGTGCTAAATACGGAGCCATTAGGAGATGTTGCTCATTGCTAGGCGTGATTATCGAATTGTTTTTACTAATTTCAAACCAAATTATTCTATGGTATTATTAAACATTAATTTTAACTTACGCTTTCATTAAGTAAAATTTAAAATGTGATAATTAAAGTTGCAGTTTAAGGTTGATTTGGTGGTTTTACTAAGCCAAATTACTAAATGTCATGTTATTAAAAAATAACTAGTACGCCACCCGTGCGATGCACGGGATGGGATGCGTCGTTGGGTCTGAATTAGATTTGTTTGAGATATAAAGGATATAAGAAAGGGTAAAATATATAAAAAGATATTTAGTATTACAAATTTTGGAATACTTCTTTGTATACAACATTTTTTGTCGGTTTGTTTTTTGATTTATTGTCGCTGCAAACTAAAATTTTCAAACCCTGGCGATTGGTGACTCTGGAAACAGCAACATATAATTGACCATGACTGAAAACCGGATTTTTCAAAAAAAGCCCGACATTAGACAGCGATTGTCCTTGGCTCTTGTTTATAGTCATAGCGTTAAACGATCGAGAGAAACCGTCTCGCATTTGAAACTTGAAGGGTATTCGAGGTCGGATGGAGTTAACGTCATTCTTGAATCAACACCTTATCACCCGCATTGGCACCAGTTAGAATCTTAGATTCAAGTACATGCTTCCCAAGTCTCGTTATAACCAATCTTGTATCGTTACACAAACCATAGAATGGTCTATGTTCCTCAATAGCATAACCAGAGTCCCAACCTTCAAATGTAATTCATGATTAGGAACGCCGGAACATTTTATTTCGTTTAGAAATTCCGACGTGTGCAGATCATGCAAGAAATCAACATTGGCGTCCGGCTTGCATGTGCTATCAGAACTCAAAAATGTATGTCCCTCCGATGAGTTCAAAGAAGTCATGTAGTGATTAATGGACTCGACAACATCAAGCGTAGGTGCCAGAATCGCTCTGTCCTTCAAGTAACTGGGATCATCTATGGCATCTGTAAACATTGGGTACGTATCTTTAACAATAGTTTCAATTGGATCATCGAGCTTTGAGCAAAATATCTTCAGGAATATCAATAGTGGCACCACCATCTTCTTCTTCTCCAATAGTTCCATCTCCAATACTGGCTAACCATTCCAAAAATTTAACCAAATCAGCATAATCATCATTTTGATCGAGACTTTGAAGACGCATGTTCTTGGTTAGCCACAGAACGGTACAATTCTTCCACAAATGCGATGCATTTATCGTTGCATTAACAATATCCTGTCGACTCCCCTTCAGTACAACAGGCAATATCTATCTGAAGTCTCCACCAAACACGACTGTTTTCCCTCCAAATGGAATATTATGATTATCTGGGTTCTCAAGTTGCATAATATCTCGTAATGTTGTGTCCACTGCCTCAAAACAGTATTTGTTCATGCTTCATCCCAGATTATGAGTTTACAACGAACAATCAATTCGGCAAGTGCACTACCTTGACTGATATTGCAAGTTGATCCTCCATGTGGATTCAAGGGAATAACAAATCGAGAATGTGCCGTCCTTCCACCGGGCAAGAGAAGAGATGCTATACCACTCGATGCCACGTTCAACACAATGTTTCCTTTAGATCTCAAGCCAGAAGATGAAGCCCTCCACAGAAAGGTCTTACCCGTACCTCCGTAACCATACACAAAGAACATACCACCTTTATTGGATTCCACAGTGTTTGATAAATGGTTTTATCATGATTTTGATGATTTTGTTTTTATACCAAAACAATGGTTTTAAAGGTTGTCCAAATACTCCTAAATGATTTAAAATAGTTTTAATATTTTAGGAGTATTTCTTCAAGTTTTATTTTCGACAAAAATTGGACAACACATTTAATGATTTTTGTATCAATGGGTTTTTACATCCAAACTATGTTCCTAAATGTTGTCCTAATACTCTGATTGGTCTAAAATGTTTTCACTATTTTTCGGAGTATTTCTTGAAGTTTATTTTCGATATAAAATTGGACAACACTTTTGTTTTGAGGTCAACGAGTCGTCGTATAGGGCAAACGTGCACGAAAGTTGTGCAAAATAGAAAACTTCATGTTTGTAGAAAATGGTGAGGGTGACCGGTCACCCTATAGGCGCCGATAGCGTCGACCGTCGACCTATAGGCGACCCAGGTACCTAAAGGTTGGTTCAAATTTGCAAACTTCTCTGTTTCGATTTTTGAAGAGGGCAACCGGTTGGACCCTAGGGTGACTGGGTCGGACCCCGTCGGCCGCCTGTAAAAATGTGTTCTTATTTTCAAATGTCTATTTGTGCGCGACTGGTCGCCTATGGTTTAATGACAAAATTCTAACCGTTGTGCAAAGATACATCTTTTCCTAAATTGTGGAATTAATTTCTAAGAGCTATAATCTTGATTTTAATTGCAATTTTTTTGTAGATATCAGATTCCAAGAGGAGCCTATCAAGTATCAATCATCTACTATAAATAGAGGAATATTTGAAGCACAACAAAAAGAGAGAACAACACAACACAACAAGATATACTCAAGCAAACACTTGGTCTTCTATTGTCATAATTCTTGTTGTAATTTGTCTAGCTTATCACTTTCACATCCTTGAGGTCTAGGCTATTCTTGATTACACTTGCACTCAATTGTATAATTCATTATCGAGTTGTAATCTTGAATTTTTTGGGTTATCATTCAACACAAGATATCCTTGTGAGTGTTCTTGTGGTAAGAACACACTTGGGTGATCTAGGTGTTAGGTGTAAGAAGATTGTGGTAATCTTCTTGTTGAGGTGTTGAAGAATTTGGTATTCTTCAAGGTTGAAGATTGTGGTAATCTTCACAAGGTGCCGTTGGAGATTGTGGTAATCTTGAGAGAATTGTGGTGGTCTCAAAGGTGGTGTTGAAGAAAAGTGTGGTGCTCTTCAAGGTGTTGTTGGAAGTTGGTGATGTATTAATTTTGGTAATTAATAAAATTCTTTTTCTTTTTGAAATCCATCCCGGATATACTGGGGTGGTAGAGGATTAGGCCCTAGGTGGGTTGAACCTCTATAAATCGACGTGTGTTGTTTACATTCCGCACCTTTATTATTGTCTTTGAGCTTTCGGTTCGAAAAAGAGGGTAAAATCGAAAAGATGGAGATAATCTATTCACCCCCTCTAGATTATCGTAGCCGCTTGGACTTACAAGTGGTATCAAAGCCAAACTCTTTGGCAAGCTCGTTTCACATCGCGAGTGAAGAGGAACGATCGTCTTCTGACGAAGCTCATCTTACAAGCACCTCCACCACCAAGCCACCACTATTTGATTCCAAAAATTTTATATTTTGGAAAGAAAGAATGGAATGTTATTTACAAGGTTGCGGGTTCGACATTTGGAACACCGTCATAAATGGAGAATCCATTCCGATGAAAGACACACCACACACCTCCAAAGGCCACAAAGAGCTAAATGATGAAGAGAAGAAAATCATCTCCTTAAACGGTAAAGCTCTCAATATTTTGTATTGTTCACTTACTAATTTGGAATATGAACATATTGTAGGAATTCAATCGGCTCATGGAGTATGGAAAAAATTAGAAGCCATTCATGAAGTATATTCAAATGATAGGAGCAACTCAAAAGCATCTACTTCTCAAAGGGATACAAGTTCAAATCTAAGGAACAAGCCTTTTACAACTTCCAACTATGAAGTAGTCGAACATTGTCTTATGGGCATCGGAGAAGAAAACGAGGTATGTCTTAAACCCTCTACTTCCTATGATATTGTCATTCAAAATGATTATAGTGATTTGCAAAATGATTTTGATGATCTTCAAAATGAATTCCAAAATTTACTTGTTAAGTACAAAAATTTGAAAAAGGAATTCAATGTTTTGAAAAATAAAAAGGATAGTTTATTTACTTCTTATGAATCACTATTATGTGCTCACACCACCACACTTGATAAGGTTAGAAACCTTGAAAAACAAAATAGTACTCTTGTTGAGGATATTAATTGCATGAAAAATGATCTATCAAAATCCAACTTGAGTACCAATAAATTGCCCAATGTTGTGAATGTTAATGGTTGTGATAGTTTGAATAGTGAACTTGATCATGAGCCTAATATTGTCAAGCGTATGAAAAAGAATCGAGTTCCTATGCATGTTAGTAATATTACATGTTTTTATTGCGGTAAAAAGGGTCATACGGTAAATACTTGTCGGGCTAGAAATAGCTCAAATTATCTTTGGAGACCTAAAAGTCTCAAGACTAATCCCAAAGGACCCAAGCACTTGAGGGTACCACAAAACAATGTTATATTAGGTACCCGGCGAAATAATAATCAAAGAAAATTCATACCGCCAAGAAAACATCAAATGACCATTTCATTTGATCAAAGGAGAAAACATTTTCAACAAAGTCATTTTCCAAGAAGAGGAAACAATCAAAAATGGAATGAACAAAATCCTTGGAAATGGCAAAGACATCATCAACAAGATGATTCTTCAAGAGAAAGACACTTTCAAAAATGGGAAGGCCACAATGCTTGGAAATGGAGCAATTGGAGAAACCATCATCAACATGAAGATTTTCAAACGGGAAGATATCATCAACAATGGGAACGACACAACCCATGGAAATGGCGAAATTGGTAAACCGTATCTCCCTATTTAAATAAGCATTTTATTTTTTCATGTTCTTATTTGTGTTTAAATTGCAAAATGAGTTTTAAAATTTATAAGGTCCTCAATAAATATTTGTGTTTTTAAATCCTTTGAAAATGAGACCTTACATGTTGTTTTTAAACTCTTATGGATTTCTATAGCATTAGTATTTTTATTGTGATATCTCTTATTACTTGGCCTACACTTGTGCTATTATATCTTGTGCAAAATTTGTTTAAAGAATTGTGTAGGACTCATATATATTCACAAATGGCTATCTACGTCATAATATGTCAAAAGTGACATAAACTATCGAGGTACGCACATCATTGGTATTTATCTTATAGACTCGATATATGTTTGTCATATGCCTATGTGCTTATACAAGTGCCATTAA
Source organism: Rehmannia glutinosa (assembly GCA_016081115.2). NCBI lineage: Eukaryota > Viridiplantae > Streptophyta > Magnoliopsida > Lamiales > Orobanchaceae > Rehmannia > Rehmannia glutinosa. The sequence goes on from JABTTQ020000078.1 coordinate 23,344, forward strand.
GAGGATGTTTTAATTTTTGAAAAGGCATTATTTGACATAGTTTGTTTTATCCAAGATTTGTAAAGGACTATATTTTGTTTTGATAAAACAATTGATCTACAAAGTTATGCATTTTATTGCACATATAAATGCCACTATTCTTGGATACTTATGTCAAACCTCTTGTTCATATGATTCTTGTAAATGAGGTTTCAACTATGTGCTCTCTTATTGTCAAATTTCAAAAGAGACCTTATGTAGCTTTCTTAAGCTTATTTGAACTTGAATGATTTATTAGACTCTTGATGATGCATAGTATGTGGTGCTTAAAATAGTGTATCTATTATTCGATATTACTATGCTCGTGTGCAAAATATCTTGTTAAGATTTTGCAGAAATTTGTGATATTTCGCAACAAGTTTGATGAACAAGACAAGGTTAGTAGCTCAATGATATTGTCAAGAAGAAGGTAATGATTTTGATGTAATATTTGCACTCATAGCACATTTAGAAGTTATTTGCACTTTACTTGCCCATTCTTGTTTTGATAAAATTTCAAGCTTTACCAAATGGATGTTAAATCCAATTTTCTAAATGGTTTTATTCAAATAGAAGTCTGTCGGAGTTTAAAATTTTTAGGCCAAATGATTTTTATAAAAAGGCCTTGTACGGTTGATACAAGTACCCCGTATATGGTTTGATAGACTTAGCTATTTTTGCAAAATAATTTTACAAAAGGTAAAGTTGATACTACAATTCTTGTTTTGAAAAATGGCAAGGTTGTTTACTTGTGCAAATTTATGTTGATAATATTTTTGGTGCTACTAATGAATATTTGTGCAAGATATTTTTCCAAGTCAATGCAAGGTGAACCTAAGATGATCATGATGAGGGAAGCTCAAATTTTTGATCATTGGAATTCAAGTTCAACAATGCCAAGAAGGTGATTATATTCCACACTCAAAAGAAGAAGTGAGGCATTGAAGAAGAAAGAACCATTTCAACCTATATGGCCACAAATGTGAAAATTGACAAAGGTTGAGGTAGACATGTTGATTGACAAACGAATTTGAGGTATGTTTATTCGTTTATTACTCCTTAGACTCGACATTCTATATGACTTATGTTTATATGCTCGACTTAAAACAATCCCAACGAATCTCTTTAAAGTGCCGTTAAAAGAAATTTTCAAATACTTGTAAGGCACTTCTTCTTATGACTTGTTCATCCAAAGTTTTAAAACGTTATTATTTTTCGGGATAACAAGTCCGATGTAAATTTTATTTTTCAAAATATGGTTCGTCATAATCGAACTAAACATATTAAGATTCGATATTTTTTAAGGGATTGCATGTTTTAACAAAAACTTGAGATGTGTTTAATTCCATCTCAAAGATAACTCGCGGACTTTTTAATTGCTCACCGCCTAGTATATTACCTCATTTCGAGCTTGATTATGACATAATGTATATTGAATTAGGTCTATGTTTGCATCTTGCACGTTTTTAAAACTAAGGGGCGAGAAATCGGTTTTTTGGATCAAATTTCGGTCTTTCAAAAAGAAGCAGAGAACCGGTGGCTGCGGGCGGCGGCCGTCGCCCACTAGCTCGAGCGGTCGCCCATGCCTATGACCGGTCGCCCTTAGCTATTTATTGGCTTAAATTGCATTCTGTTTCCAGACTTTGGCATTTTGGCCCTTTTAACTCTATGTTCGTCCCTTTCGTAAATTGCACATAAATTTCACTTCAAATGAGTTTTGTTGCATAAATTTTATATTTTGGGGATTATCTAGCTCGATTATCATCTTCATTGCTCGTCTTTACCGATTGAATGGTAAGAATTTTACTCCTTTATCTCAATTGGGTTGAACCCTTGAGAACTTGGCTTATATGTATATCTTTTGATGCAATTCTTATATATTTGTGATGAGCATGATTACTGTTGATGGATGATATTTATAAAATTACTTTTGGTGATGAAAAACTTGGCTTGATTACATTTACAAGGGCTATATACATTGTATTTATTATTTGATGCCCGCCAAGTGTTCGATAAAATGTTTCAATGAAAAATTCATCACATACATGATTCTCTCGTTTTCAAAAGTCTTATATATTTATAGAGATCATGTTTTTGCAAATCAAATGAGTTTTCATAAGCCTCTACAAGTCGTATGATCGACTTTTTCCCTCCTATTTGATCTATAAGCTTCAATGTTCAAATAACTCGATACATCGGTTTAGTTGCGCACTTTGATATGATTATATGATGTTTTTATCATGCTAACATTCTTTTTGATGATTCCAAAGGGGGAGAAACAGGTTATAAGCTTATTAGCTCATAAAAGCTAAAATAAGCTCGAGAAAGAAACTATAAGCTATGGCTTCTAAAAGCCATAAGTTGTGGATTATATTTAGTCCATTTGTTGTATTATGGACTTATATACTTGTCTAATGATGTTTTGTTGACAGGGGGAGCTTATAAGCTCTTGTACTTAAGAGCAATATGTAAAAGCTAAGCTTTTAGCTTGTGGATGATTGCTTTTACACTACTCGTGTTGTGCATATTGATAGGGGGATCTTTTGCTATATATGTTTAATATCTCTACTCTCATCCTCGTGATTATATTGCGTGGAATGTTGTCGCTCACAACGGATAGTTCCTTTTAACCGGTAAAATTGTTTTGTTTTCAAAATCGACCTCGTTAAAATTGTTTTGGTTTATAATCATCAAAAATGGGGAGATTGTTTGATAAATGGTTTTATCATGATTTTGATGATTTTGTTTTTATACCAAAACAATGGTTTTAAAGGTTGTCCAAATACTTCTAAATGATTTAAAATGGTTTTAATATTTTCCGGAGTATTTCTTCAAGTTTTATTTTCGACAAAAATTGGACAACACATTTAATGATTTTGTATCAATGGGTTTTTACATCCAAACTATGTTCTAAATGTTGTCCTAATACTCCCGATTGGTCTAAAATGTTTTCACTATTTTTGAGTATTTCTTGAAGTTTATTTTCGATATAAAATTGGACAACACTTTTGTTTTGAGGTCAACCAACCGCCGTATAGGGCAACCCGTACTGAAAGTTGTGCAAAACAGAAAACTTCATGTTTGTAGAAAATGGTGAGGGTGACCGGTCACCTATAGGCGACCGTAACGTCGACCTATGGGGCGACCGTGCACGAAGGTTAGTTCAAATTTGCAAACTTCTGTTTCGATTTTTGAAGAGGGCAACCGGTTGGACCCTAGGATGACCGGTCGGACCCCGTCAACCGAGTCGCCTGTGTAAAAATGTGTTCTTATTTTCAAACGTCTATTTGTGCGCGATCGTCGCCCTATGGTTTGACAAAGAAAATTCTAACCGTTGTGCGTGAGACATCTTTTCCCTAAATTATGGAATTGATTTCTAACAGCTATAATCTTGATTTTAATTGCAATATTTTTGTAGATATCAGATTCCAAGAGGAGCCTATCAAGCATCAATCGTCTCCTATAAATAGAGGAAGATTTGAAGCACAACAAAAAGAGAGAACAACACAACACAACAAGATATACTCAAGCATACACTTGGTCTTCTATTGTCATAATTCTTGTTGTAATTTGCCTAGCTTATCACTTTCACATCCTTGAGGTCTAGGCTATTCTTGATTACACTTGCACTCAATTGTATAATTCATTATCGAGTTGTAATCTTGAATTTTTTGGGTTATCATTCAACACAAGATATCCTTCAACACAAGATATCCTTATGAGTGTTCTTGTGGTAAGAACACACTTGGGTGATCTAGGTGTTAGGTGTAAGAAGATTGTGGTAATCTTCTTGTTGAGGTGTTGAAGAATTTGGTATTCTTCAAGGTTGAAGATTGTGGTAATCTTCACAAGGTGCCGTTGGAGATTGTGGTAATCTTCAAGAGAGATTGTGGTGATCTCAAAGGTGGTGTTGAAGAAGAGTGTGGTGCTCTTCAAGGTGTTGTTGGAAGTTGGTGTTGTATTAATTTTTGTAATTAATAAAATTCTTTTTCTTTTTGAAATCCATCCCGGATATACTGGGGTGGTAGAGGATTAGGCCCTAGGTGGGTTGAACCTCTATAAATCGACGTGTGTTGTTTACATTCCGCACCATTATTATTGTCTTTGAGCTCTCGGTTCGAAAAGGAGGGTAAAATTGAAAAGATGGAGATAATCTATTCACCCTCTCTAGATTATCGTAGCCGCTTGGACTTATACACAGCACGAATTATTTTTGAATACACATGGTGGTGTTCATCAGTCATTTTTGAAAGGAGATTGGCGTGTTCAGCAGACAATGCCATACGATCATATCTCAACTCATCGTATATCAATCTATTCTGATTATTTTCATACTATCAAAATCGGGAATGGCATCGAGTTAAATTGCGTGAGACTCCTCCGTGACTCCGCAATAATTTTTCAATCTCTGCCAGCGCTAGATTCTTGATTTCATTCTCAGTCAGAGTGAGCTCTATCGAATAAAAAAATAAAATGAAATGTGAATGTTATAGTAGTTAATAATAAAAAAATATCAAAGACGAAACCATTGTATTAAAAATACATATAAATTAAAATAAAATTTCTTAATGTAATATCTTCATGTTGTAGAAGCAGACGTTGTTTATACAGAATATCATCAGAAAGATATTCCCAACATTTATCCCATACTTTGTCTGGCATGCTCAAGCTATCTGATGACAACATAGATACAAATATACCCCTAAGATTCTCTGCAGATGCCCAGTGACTTGCTTTGATGATGCCATCAATATACTCTTTATCGTCTTCCAACAAACCTAAAGCATAGCAAGCTTCACGATACGAAGAGTGTTGAACACCATTGATCCTTTTAAAATCATCGTGACACGTAGCACCCCATTGTCTAGGCACCCACTTTCTTAATTTTGGTTTCCATGTAAACTTCGTGGGAGCTTCAGCATAAGTTAGCTCTCTGGCTTCAGGATATATTTTATTTGCTTTCATCCATGCCAAAAACATGTTCTCCTTAACACTATTCCTCCTAAGAACGTCATCTATTCGTTCAGAATCATGAAAAATAACGATTTGTTCATTCTCAAGATGAAAACTCAATCGTTCAACAGGAGGGTATTTATATTGAAGTTCAAAGCCCAACAGTCTCCATACAGCCTCACAAGACGAAACATATCTACAATCATAGTACATGCTGACCTCATCGACAGATTTACCCGATTCTTCTTCGCCAGTACTCTTATAGAATGATGCAGTTACACGATCATGTCCCTTATTCACATATTTGAACAAATAGCTAATCGATCTTGATTGAATACACCATTCAACATTAATGTGAGCCCCATACTTTAGTAACAATCGGTGGTTATGGAGAACAACATATCTGTTGTCAAGGGGGACACCATTTTTTTCAACAATTTCCCATTGTCTCTACGTTTATAACGTGGATACCCTTGTTCATCAATAGTAGTAGAATCAACAAATTTCTTGGGAAAATGTTTGGTGCACTGACCTTCCACCATGCAAGGCGAGTTTTTCCTAACTTCACCACATGGCCCATGGATCATGAAATCTCTGACTGCAGCATAATAACAGGGATCCATGGCTTCATCGGGTATTTCCGCTGATATTATTCGATCAATATCGTTTGGAGTTGGGTATTTGTCATCTTTTGCCAGAAATAGCAGCATATGAGCATGAGGCAGCCCACGTTTCTGAAACTCTATCGTGTATATAACTGTAATGAAAAACAAAATATAATTAATAAAAGAAATAATGAGTAAAAATATTTAAACTATAATTAATAATATATAGACAAAAAATACTTCAAAATATTCACAACCTGCTATTACTTTCCCAAAAATTTTATTTTGTCGCAAATCTTTGATTAAAGCATCAAGTTTTACTTTAAAGATTCTGCAGACTATATCGGGCCGGTCCTCTGGATTTAATTTATTTTTCTCAAGAAAATGAATGATCTCTGGCCATTTGGGATTGGAGGTGAATGTTATAAATAAATCAGGATAATCCGCCCAACGACAAATAGCCATTGCATCCTGATAATTTTGTATCATGAAGCGTACACCTCCTGTAAAACTCGAAGGCAATATAACACGTTTTCCCTGAGTGCTGGGATCGATGTCTCCATTCAATACAACATCTGTCAGGCCCTTATATATATCCCAGTGCAACTTACTCTGATGTAAATGGATATACTTCAATCTAGCCGATTCTACCATCGTATATTTGATTCAGTCATCACAGTTTCACTATTATCATCAAGGGTGAGATCAATGATCATTGTTTTAGAAGAACTGGTCTTCGAAGATAGCACCGATCCATCACCAAATCCACTGCTAACACAATGAATATTTTTCTGGGATTTGATTCTTGTGTAACAAACTGCATTTATGAAAAAGCCAATAAATTATATTAATAAAAAACCAACTTTAGAAGAAATAATTATTTAAAATTTTAAAAAAGTAACATACCATTTGTGATGTCGCTTAGTGGGGTGTTTGAAAATGGATAAAGAATATTGTTGTGAGTAACTTGCAAATCATTTTTCTGAGACGGATTCGAACATGCACCTTGTATTATTCGATTTTCTGCAAAATGTATAATAATTAACATCTAATTAAAAAAGATTTCTATAATAAATAAAAAAATCTTTCTGAAAAAGGTTTATTAATAAATAAACAATAATAAAAATATTTTTATAATGAATAGTAAATAAGTTTGAGATAAATTTAAACACTGCAAAAAAATAGGTGGCATCACTAAATAAATTTTAAAAATATTTATTGTGATTTTATAGAGATAATCAAATATTGATCTAAAATATAGTTTAATTGTAAAATAAATTACATATTATGAACACTAAATTACATAATTAAAAAATTTATTTACGATTTCTTAAAAATGATATATTTTAAGTTTATATATGTTTAATTAATAGAATAGATATTTAAAAAATATTGCAAAAAATTTAAACAAAAGTGTAAATAAGTAAATCTGTAATATATACAAACCAACAATTTTTTTTCTGAGCCCATTAAAAATCAAAGCCCAATATGAAAACAAAATTAAACAAATCCACATAAATAACCCAGCCCATTTTGGAAGCTTCCAGAACACATAACCCACTTTCATTTTGTCCAAGAAAATCGGTCCCAATTAATCCGAGCCCATTGTGTGGACCAAGCCCAAGTCTAATATCTAGAAATTACCCAACCTTGAAAACATCACTCACTCTGGCAAAATATGACCGCACGATTTGATCATGGGATACAGATGGATGGCTGGGATTAAAGCCAGAAAATGCTAACCCTTTCTATTCATTTATAGGGTTTCATTGAAATGAAACCCTTCATCTCTCCTCCAGCATCCTACTCGAAAGTTCTCTGTTATTTTGCTTTTTCAAACGATTTTTCTTAAAATGATTTCATCTACGATTTCAGATAAAAACTGGTATATATTATTCGCAAGGTTTTTTTTTTGACGTTTCAATTTTGTTTCGATATCAGATTTCATTTTTTACAACGAAATTTATTATTGTTTTTAATCGATCCAATCGATCTGCGGGATGATTTTGGTTGTTTCTGAGTGGATGTAACTCAGTTTCGAAATCGTGTATAAGTTTATCCATCATTTGTTTGATCGATTTTGTTAGATCGATTTTGGTTGTTACATAACCCATAGATCGACCAAAATCTGAACCCAGCCGTCCATTTTCATGGTAAGTTTGTTTTTTTTAAAAATTTTATTTGTTCTCATTTGTAGAAATAACATTTACATATATTTCTCTTTTTTGCATGTTTATAAAAAAAATTCGCTGATAATCTTGGTGAGATAAATGGACCAGACGGCTTCAGATCCATTAAATTAAGTAAATAACCTGATTTTAAGCTTAATTTATTTTTTGGTATTTAGTTGAAGGAGGAATATTTTTTAAAAATATGGATTTACTTTGCTTATAGATATCAGGGTTGGGTAATTTATGTTATATGTTTTTTTTATTTTTTTTTTACACATAAACATCCTGTAAATCTTTAAATTAATTATTTTGTTTATCTTTTTCAGGTAAATTCCTAAATTTCTCAAAAAGTTTCATATTTGACTATATAATGTCTCTAAGAAATAAGTTTAATTTATTTTTAACACTTGATACTTAAACAAAATCCATTTTTTCATGAGTTTATATGAAACTTTTTGTGATTTTTGTTCGAACTCATTAAATCTACATGGAACATTTTGTGATTTTTTTGGTGATTCTTAGTCCTTTTTTCACAAAATTTAATTGCATGTCCTTCAATACATGTCATACTGATCTTGAGTTTATATGAAATCTTTTGTGATTTTTGTTGTGTCTCATTAGATTTATATGGAACCTTTTGTGATTTTTTTTTTGTGATTCATAATCGTTTTTTTTACAAAATATATATGCATGGCCTTCAATACATGTCATACTGTTTTTGTGAGAACCTAAAATCAGTAAGTAGTATTTAAAATTAACAAAGATTTGTGATCATTCCTGATATTGATGTGATATCATTTATACCTTGACTTTCTGCTAGTACATAAATTTATTAATACTGTCTAAATTTTTTATTGCTTTATATGTATAGAACATTATTGAGCTTGTATTAATTTTGTTTCTATGATGGTCATGCAATGGATGCTGAGTTCCTATAAAGGATCAAGAAGACAAAGAATAACTGAACTGTTAAAACTACCTGTATGCGGTAAGATAAGTCTATAACTATGCAATTTACACAGTATTAATTTATCTATTAATAATTTTTTTTAATCTGTTCATTGATATTTCACAGGAAATAAGAGGAATAGAACTACATGCCAGGACTAAATAGACGGACGAAGGACAGTATATATAGATAAGTAGATATATTTCATATTGTCCTTACAAAATAGATAAAAGAATGAACATAAAAATACCTCAGCATACAAAATATAGAAAACTGATTAATCACATTGCACAGTTCACAATAGTTGTGAAGCCCCGATTTTTCCGAGCTATTAATTGATCCTCATTGTCGTTTATACTTTTGATCGACTATTTTACCGCGTCATTTTGACGGGTAATTTTTAATAATACATATATTTTGTACCTTATTTTATTTTATTTAATTACTTGTGATCGTGATTTTTATTAGTTCTATTTTGCATTTATGATCACTTGATTGATCATTATTACTATTCTTGTATTTATTAGTCACCTTAGAATTTTAAGAGACTATTTATTTTAGAGATTTTTACCTTATAGAATTAAGAATTTGATTTAGATTAAGTGATCATGAGACTTACAAGTGATCAAGGAAATCACTAATTATTTTGGAGATTGATATATTTCATCTATTATCATCAAATTTGGGACAAAAAAAAAAATATGGAATTACCATAATACCCTTGAAGTGGACGGCCAATATGGATATTTTGGAATAAAAATATCATCCAACCCTTGTACACCTATACCATATATTAGTCATCTTGTGTATAATTATACCATTAATTCAAACATTATACATATCATCCCTCACATCACTTCTTTAATATTTTTTTTGCCAACATGTTGGAAGTTCCAACATTCCATTCAAACCAAGTCTTGCCCATACCTTTGACCTTCAAATTGTCTCCCATGCATGAGGCAAAATGCAAGACATAATTTGAAAAAATTCCTCTCCCCCTCTCTCACTAGGTGGACGGCCATGAGGGCCATTTTGTGCCAAAATTCCATTTCATTTTTTATCACTAACACATTCATGTCCTACACAAATCCTCATCCTCTCTAAAAACTCCCAACTTCTCTCTACTCTTCTTCTTATTTTCTTCTTCTATACTTAGAAAAATTTTCAACATTTTTCTCCTTATACTCCATAAAAATCGAACCAAACTATACCAAGGTAAGAAATTTTATCTTCAATCCATTTTTGATATCACATTGTTCATCTCTTCCACTTTCTTAACTTAAGTTTGAATTTGGTTTGGAGGTACATTTAGAAGACTTTGAAGATTAGAGCTTGACAACATTTTTGAAGAAGGACCTCAAGCTTGAAGAGAAACTAGTAGAGGAATTTAGACTACTAAGGTAAGAATTGAGTACTAGACCCATTCTTTCCTACTCTTTCTATTTTTTCAAATTTTAACACCCATTTTTCATTTTTGAGAAATAGGGCTGACCTTAGGTGATTTTGGAGTTGAGCCAAAATTTCCAATTTTTAAGCTTCAACTAGTCTCCAAACACCTACTACACAAGGTAAAGTGTAGTCCTTCTCCTTTCCTTATTTCCTTCTTTTTATCCTTAATTTTTCTTTCATTTTTCTAACTTTAAATTTTTGATATTTCTTGACTTAGGGGCTGACCTAAGAAGCCTCATCCAAAATTTGTGAAATTATCCTTTTATTTCACAATTTCCAATTTTAAGGTTGGTGGAAAAATATTTTCCAACTTTTAGGTGTTTTGATTAAATGCATGTAGAAAATTTGATCATGAGCCTTGAGATATATATAATCTATGTATTGCATGTCAATTTTATGTATCAAGTCATGAAAATTCTCAAGAGTTGCTCAAAATTACTATTTATTGAATTTTAGGTGCATGCATGTACACTTTAATGTTCTATTTGATGAATTCTTGTATGTATTGGACATGTATGTGTATGATCTTTAAAATCTATGTTTTAGATGCCTTGTAACCTGGAAAAGTCGAGCATAATTGATTAAATTTCAATTTTGGACTTAAAAATGGAAAGTTGGTGGACTAAATTGCAAGAAAATAAAAGTTAAAGTACCCCTCTGCAAATTTCGAAATTTTGGATTGTACTCATGTTCAAAAATGACTTTTGGACATTTTAATAAAATTTTAAGAGTTTTAAGATAAATAGAATCAACTTTTAAAAGCCCAAGGACTAGATTGTAAAATTTTGTAAGTTTAAGGGCTACTTTGCAATTTTAAAAGCTGTACGGACCTAAACTTTAAAATTTGAAATTTTTACTCTTAAAGTCTTGGGAATGACATATTTTAAAGGTGTTCCAAAATCCCAAGTGGTTAGGGCTTGGAAAATAATTTTTCTAAAATAGAGGGACTAATGTGTAAAATACTAAACTTGAGGACCCAAATGAAATTTTCGGGACTTATGCGGCGCATGCATTGGAAATACTAACTTAACTATAACTTAATTATATTTTGGACCCAAGGTTCAAATTTCATAATAATTGGATCCCTAAAAGCCTTAAAGGCAATTATTTCAAAATGGGACAAAAATGGTATTTTTAAAAGTTAAAGCACCTACACATTTTTTTTAAAAGCTGTTTTTGTCCCAATATCCTACTAACCTTAGTGACATTTTTCAACTGGAATCATATTAAAAGCCCTTCAGGTTTGTGAGTTCCGAATTTTTAAAACTTAAGGTCCGAATTGGTAATTTTTACAAATTTGGGGCCAATGTGAGAATTTTGCAAAATCTCGACCTCAAAATTTTAAAAAACCGAATCTCTGGACAATTTGGAGAATTTAGGAACTGATCTCTTAATTTTTCATGGTCGGGATATTTATTTATTCAATTTTTAACCCCAAAAGTGTTAGTTTTTACAAAACGGGGCTAAATTACAATTTTTCTTTTATAAAGGACCTAACTCAAATTATTTTCTCTTTTACTAAAATAGCCCTGGACCCTCCGACTTGGAGATTTAATTAAAGTATTTTACTTTCCAAAAACCCTTGACTTATCGGATCAATTTGACCGATTAATAACGATCGCGAGCGACTTCCTCGCTTTTGCGATTTTGAATCTATAACGGGACTCATGTTCCACCTAATCTTTCAAGATATCGAAGATTTTTATCCTTCCGATGATCATCTTCATCCAAATACTCCACCAACGTCATAATTGCCACTCGCGTTTTTTAAAAAATTTCTAAAAGCGCTCTGAATCAATAATACTCATTGCCCGTTTGATGCTTGTACTTGTAATTACTTTCTGCTCGAAGTCAACTTGGTGTGTCGAGCTCACGGTCGGAATGGATACGTCGGGGATGGGCAAGCGACTGATTTGCTATTCCACTCTTCCGCCCCATCGTCTAATCCCGCAATCGAGGGACGGAGTTTGTCAAGGGAAGCGGGTCGTAGTACTTGAGGTATAATCATGATTATGACAGATCCGAGCCTTGCAAGCTCCACTGTGGATTTTGTCTTTGCCTACGGAGCGATAAGGTGCACGGTCTTGGACCATCCGACCGGGAGTTACAAGGAAGAACAAAGGAATCATTTGTCGATCCACACGATTAGGAGTTATCGGACCGTTTTGGTTGGCATTACATTTTACGCAACCGCTACATTTTTTTGCATTGGTTGGCGCTACAAATCCGTATGCAACCATTATTTGCCTTGCATTGGGATTGGCGTTACACTTCCGCACGCAATCCTACATGTCTTGAATGAATCTCATAGTATGTGACCATGAATCAATTTTCTGAATTGTATAAGTATATTAATTAAATATTTTATCACGACGCTGCGAATCGTGTGTGTGAATCCATGCATCATACTCACGCGTTTTTCATATAATTTTTTCTCCTTTGAGATTTGTCTCATCCCCACCTATTTTCTAACCTTAGATGAGGATTTCGTTGAAGATCTTGAACCAGAAGCTCTGGATTGAGACCTTGTACTCCGCTTCTTTGGATTTACTATTTCTTGTTGTTGATTGGACTCTTTTCTTATGTTGTTGTCGGACTTTTGTATTTCGTCCCATTCCAGTTTTGTAATCAAGGTCGTAGGACCCTTTGACTTTAAGTTGCTATATTTTGTTGATTTTCGGGTTGTAAAATGGATTATGGATTGTAGATCGTAAGTTGTATTCGTACTTGTTATTTATTTCATTTGCTATTTAGACTCTGTCTCATTGGGTTCTCGTTGATATTTTATGCGATTTGTTTGGTTATTGTATTTAAGTTGTGGATCGTTCGTCGCGTCCCGTTTGGGGCGTGACAATAGTTTTGTCCCAAATAAATTGAAAACATATATATGCAATCTACATAGGAAGAAAAACAAGAAAATACACTAACATATATCTATATACATAGTTTTGCAGTGACGGAATACAATACCGTTGTAACTGGTTTATTAAATTTTGTTTTATAAGATATTATACAAAATAGAATGCCAGTGTAATATATAATTTTCCATATGGGTTTGAAACAGATTTTAGTTTCATATATTATTGGTTTTAATTTCACACTAAAGAAGAATCCCGAATTTGAAAATCGCTTGACCCTACATCGTGAGTGTAGTGGAATCCTGTTGGTGCTTGGACTCTTCATTGTATGATGTTTTCCATTCCCTCTAATCCTGTTTATTGGTTTGAATTATTTTGTATCAAATCTATAAGTTAAAATATATATCACACTGGTATTTTACATTGTATTTGAGATATCTGGCGTATTTTTCTAAGACAAAATAGAATGTTGTGATTCAATTTTGTTAGTTGGGGATTCTAAAATCTCGGCCGTGCATCCGTTAAATATGTAAATCTTGTGTCTATTGTTTATTTCAAAATATTATGCTCCAAAGATAAGGATTTTTTAGATATTGGACTTGGGCCTGGTTTTACACATTGGGCTCGGTTTTATAAAAATTATAATTGAAAAGTTAAAAATATTATTTTTATTTACTCATAATTTTTTATAATTTTCGATTTTTTTTATCATTTCCTATGGTGAAATTTATAAAATGATAAATAAAAAATTCAGAGTCAACAAAAAGGACTAACACGAATCAAGAATATCAAAAAAATAATTCAGTATGAAATCTTATTTCCCAAATGCAATAGATACTTCAAACAACTTAACATTGACAAAAAAAAACATTATATTCAAACCAAGTACTAATTGTTCTAGCAAAAGAAAAATTCTAAAAACAAAAAAATAAAACTAACTCTTAAGTAAATAACGATTACAAAATCCTATATAAACTTCAATCCTCTAGGTAACAATGTTGGCATCTTCTTCTTCAAATTTTTCGTACAAAACATATCTTTCAGCTGCTTGAATCCTCGATTAAATATGTGCCATATCTCTGAAACTTTAAAGCAGATCCAACATGCACAATCCTGAAAAAAAAATTAATTAATAACCAGTGTTGACAAAATAAATAACTTATATGAATAACAGTTTTCAAAGATGAAGTTCTACCTTTTCCGTATGTTTTAAATCTATACGAATAAGCATGAAAAGAATCATAATAATAAAAAAAACCCAATAATAATTAAAGGATGTTGAAAAAATAATTGTTAAAACAAAATATGTAAGTAATATATTAGTTCATCAAACCAACATAGGATTAATCTAAAAAAACATTAAGTTCTAATCAAATAATCCAATGGGATGTAAATTCCCAAAACCAACAGATTGTCCGAAATGAGTCCCCAAAAAAAACAGAAGAAATATCCAATGTAACTGAAAAAAACAAAATCAAATAAATTGTTCAATGACTTCATAATATCTCCTCAATCCTCTAATTTTTAGATTCATCCTCCAGTTCAATTTCTTTCTTAAGCTTTTTGGTTTTCGATGTAGACTCTTCAAACAGAATTCTCTTGGGAGTAGCTTTATCTTCTGTCAGATCCTTCTTCTTTAGTTTCTTGTTTGGCGTACTGACTTCGTCTCCAGAGGATGATTGTTGTATAAAATTAAAATAATAATATTATAATTTTATTACAAATAAGAAAAAAAATTAATATATAATTTAATTCACCTTATCATCATCACGTTCCTCTCCCACCAATTTAGACAGAAAATCAGATTCCTAAATTAACAAAAAAATGATTAAATGTAATTCAAAAAAATAAATATATAATTGAATTAATTTTAAGACAAACTTACCTGACTCGTAATAGAGAGGGTAGAATATCTCTTCAGCAAGTTTGGATCCGTGGTCAACCTCATAATTAAAAACGCACCGGTAAAATGCCTAATTTGATTCTCTCTAACCTGCACCTTGAAAAGGACCCTTCGATCTACCAAAGAAGCCAAATCATCTGGTAGTTCTTGCCAATCTCCCTTCTGTTAATTATAATCATGTTAAAATCATATAAGTATATATTAAGTAAAACATGATCTGTATACAAAGATGCTAAAAAGTTTAAGTATATACGCCAGTCATCTCTCTCTTTACTACTGAACACTATTTTCCAATAAGAATCTCGCATTCCCTATCCCAACACAGAAGCTGCGCATTTACAGTATCATCCCCGACTTCGAACTGAATTCTATACCTTTATGGAAAAAATAAACAAATTTATCAAACTAAATTTCGGGAATAGGGCAGCAATTAGAATACATCAATGATACAAATAATATAGTCGACTCAAAATATACAATTTATCCACCTGAAATTTCCAGTTTGATAAAATTTATCACATCGTTCACAGTAGAACTTCTCTCCAGTCCTTGTCAGTTTTTTAGGACACTTCTTGCATGATAAATACCACCAATCCCCAATAATATTTAGAATGGTAGCACTTATCCAAAAACTTCCAACCTATAATCATTAGAATTAAAATTAATTAATATGTTAATAATATAGATAATAGCAAAAAAATATAATAAAAAAGTTACATATATATTACCTTCGCATTCTCATAAAGGTGGTCAACCAAACGAAAAGGTGATTCACCAGAAGCCAAATCATCGTCAATTGATCGATTAGCCTGAAAAGAGACATGACTAATGGAATCTGTTGTTGTATCCACGGTGACAATCATATTCCAAAGGGTTAAAAAAGACATATTCAGTTTTTTTAATATATTATAAAAATGTGAACAAAACAATTAATCTATGTAGTAAGAAACAATGTAAATCGCAAATCTCCTTCGAAAGTCGTCAATCTCCTCAACACCGCCAGCATTTACAATTAGTTTTGTAATATGATAGGTGTTGGAAACCTTACTTGATCTGTATTTCGAAAAAAAATCATCCCAAAAATATTACAGACATATATAAAGAAGTCGTTAGATAAAAATCAACGTCACTTTTTAAATGATAAAAACATTTACCTCGGTAAACTTTGGCTCGACACATTTGAACAATGACGATCAAATGTTCAAAACTATGATCCTCCAAGTATGACAATATTTCATCAACATAATTCTCCCACATAGTGCAGCAGATGTGATTGTGTCTGAAAAATAGTTGCAAAAATTAAATACTAAACATTTATATTTAAAATAGAACAGGAATTGGCTAGTAGTGATACTCCAAGTCTTCAAGTGTTGTGTCTATAAAATGTGTTATTTTTCCAGCTAGTTCCATTGTCTGCGCCGACTGCATAGCAACAACTTTTCCAATAATATCTGTCAAAATAAAAAAAATCATTGAATTAATAACAAAATAGATTATATTAATAGTTTTTATTATTTATTAAATTTGCAAACATATTTTTCATACCAAAAAGAACCGTCTCGTCCACTTTTTGCACATCAGAAAGTTCTGCAAAGCTCTTGAAATTATACTTCAATATTGGAAAAGATGCATCTTGAATTTCCACAACATGACTTTTGCCATGAAAAATTATTTTGTATCTAGTGGTGGATGACCTGTACTTGTCTGTATTATAAGACACAACAAAATCTTTTATGCCATAAATTCATCCCTCAACAAATATTTTTTTGAACTGAGCCATATTAGCCTTTTTAATACTACCCTGGATCCTATCTCCCTGCCAAAAAAAAGAATGATGTATGAGACAATTTAAATTCAGTAATTGATCTTTTCATTAATCAGAAAAAAAATTAAAAATACCTCTGAGTCGTGGAAGATGCATTCCGGACTCGTAATGTTTGCGTGATCATTAAAAACGGGCTTCTCAAACATACGGATCGATCAAGCTTCAATATCCATTTGGATTTACTTGTATTGATATCTTTGATCAGAGAGAGCATTGGGCCATTATGTCTGCAAAAATTTGGTGCTCGGAATATATGTTTGGGAGATATCAAAGTTGCGCAGATTCGAAAGCTGATAGTAGTGAAGATGAATGCAATGATGACTCAATTTATAAGATTTCTGTACTGATTTTTTTAGGAAAATATATATTACGATTCAGCCAAATTTAATAGATATTTAATTATGATATGTTTCTTATGCTAAATACGGTAGTCACTGATTTGATTTTTAAGATTCTGTACTAAATTTCATTCAAAGTTGTACAAAGTTAACAATTTTTTGGATTTCGGTCACTATTTTTTCGGACATTAAAATCCTATTTATATTATTTTGATCAGGCCAATTAATTCTTTCCATAAACTAATCAATTCGATTAAATCCGTAAATAACTCAATTCAAATCAATGTATATAATTCTGTGTTAAATAGTTAATTTTCGTAAATGTAAAAAATAATTAGTCAACAGTTCCATAAATAATGAAATAGTAGTCAAAGTTTACAAAATTAATTTAATTGTAATTTAATTGCAATCAATGTAATTATTTTCAGCTTTCTTAATATAAGATTACCAAATTAATTAATATACTTAAATCGTTGTGCATCTATAATAAAAATCGAAAAAATTCAGTGAAAAAAACGTGATTACTATTTTTAGGAGGTACATTTAGGCGGGAAAATTTTGGGCTACTATTTATAAGTGGCTTGCTTATTATATATACATAAATAACACATATTTTCAGGTTATTTGAAAAAATGGTAATAAATTATAAAGAAAAAACACTAAAAATAAATAAAATTCTCTTTTGCAATATTAAAAACAGAATGGAAGTGGCGAATCGGATAGTAATCCAGTTGTTAAAACTCATGATGATTTGATTTTCAACTGATGCTATTTTTTAAAGCAGATCACTCCAAGACTCCAAGTCATGTAATTGTAGCTTGGTGTTTAGTCTTTTTCATTTTTTCACAACTCCATAGCCCAATAATTTTCCCCAAGCCTTAATCATTTTCAGCATTTTATTTAGGGTTATTGATTTTTTAGTACCTGACCTATAGACACTTTGTTGGTTTGGTACCTGACATTTCCGAGTTACCAATTTAGTACCCATACTTCACATTTTTTTATAAATTGGTACCTATTCACTTGTAAGGACGAAAATGTCTCCATGAATTTTTTATTTTTTGTTAAAACGTTAAATTTTAATAAGAATTATTAAATTTAAAAAATAAATTAATTAAGAAATGACTTATTATTATTTAAATTAGATTATTAAATTCTTAATTTTAAAAAATAAAATAAAATAAAATAAAATAAAATAAAATAATTATTTTTTTAAATTCGATTAACAAACTAATTAAAAATTAATATATCAATAAAAAATTGCTATAATTTTTTTATTTACTATCTTAATTTTAATTATTAAATTATATAATTTCATTTTAATTTTTAAAATTAGTTAACTAAACTAATTCTTTTTTCGATTGATTAAATTTTACTTTATGTTTATTAATTTACTAATTTAACGTTATTAATTTTATTTTTTTCTAAAAAATCATTAATATTTTTAGAAAATTCATTTTATTTTTAATAATTAAATTAATTAAAATTTAACTAATTTTATAATTTAAATAAGTATACTCAAAGATTCCATTTGAGTATGTTTCTTGGGAGCACTTTCGTCCTTAAAAGTGAGTAGGTACCAATTTATAAAAAAATATAAAGTATGGGTATTAAGTTGGTAACTCGGAAATATCAGGTATTAAACTAGCAAAGTGCTTATAGGTCAGGTACTAAAAAATCAATAACCCTTTATTTAAATAGCCCAAACTCAAGACCACATTTTAAATTTTATTCAACAAATTTCAGACCAAAGTAAGAACCCAATTTCATATTTAAATTTTCAGCAATTTTATTATACTAAAGCCCACACCCAAGGCCACACCTAAACCAAAACCCACCCATTTGACACACCTTTAAATACCCCAAATCCTAACCCTAACTTCATTTTTCAGATTTTTACACACACTCACACACACTTCTAGGTGCAGCTCCTCCTCCCCTCTCTCTCCACACTCCCCAGCAGCGCCGCCTGCCGCCCGTCGCCGGCTAACATCCACCGGCGAACAACCCTCTTTCTTTTTTCTTTCTCTTCTTCTTCCCTCCCTCTATTGTTTTTCTTTTTCGGCCACCACTGCCGGAATCCTGCCGGCCACCAGCCACCCCTCCCCATTTTTATGTTATTTTCATTTTTTCCCTCTTTCTCTTACCACTTTGTTCTTATATTTCTTTCTTTTTTCGGCAGCCAACCACCGCCACCCAGCCACCGCTGCCGTTGTCCTTCGCCGCCGGCCACCGTCCCCCAGTGTATAAAAAAAGTAATTTGTTTTTATTTATTTTTTTCCTTTCTCCTTTTTCCCATTGTTCTTCTTTAATTTATTTCTTTTGGTTTAGTTTTCCGGCCCATCGGCGCCACCATGTGCCACTGCCCAGAACAACTGTCTCACACGGCCGAGGCATCTTGAACCGCTGGAAAATGCCACTGCCTAGTGGCTTATATATATATATATTATATTTTATTTTGTTATGTATTCTCTCTTTTATTTACTTTTCTTCATTTTGTTGTTTTAGTATTTGCTGATTTCGGGTTTAATGAGGCAAAAGCCAAGATACCACGAATTTGGGTTCATAGTGGTTGAGGTGAGAGCCGAAAACCTCTTGCATGATGTTAGTGATAGTAGATCTTGTCATTATAGTAAAGCATTGTTTTCAGTTTTGTTATATAAATTTATTTTATAACATTTTAATAAAAGGAAGTATGTCTATGTATATTTTCCGACAAAACTCTATCCATGTATTTCTTGTTGATTACAATGTGTGATTACAACGGAAGCCTTCAACAATGGCATAAACAGAAAAGAAAAATTACAAGAAAGAGGAATCTGACAAATACAACATGTAAAGATAGAAACCGAGTCGAGAATAAACTCTTTCTACAAGGCAAATACGTCCCGGCTAGTGCTCACGGTACGACGTTGTCCCCAAGATAAAACAACTTAACCTCTTTTGTGTACAGTAGAACCACTGACACAAAAGCACCTTTCGAACTTAAAAGAGTGAGAACTGGTTGCTGGACTCGAATGCAGAATGAAGTGCTCTTAGAAGTATTCTTCAAAATGTTACAACACTTTTAACGAG
The DNA here is from genome assembly GCA_016081115.2 of Rehmannia glutinosa. NCBI lineage: Eukaryota > Viridiplantae > Streptophyta > Magnoliopsida > Lamiales > Orobanchaceae > Rehmannia > Rehmannia glutinosa. The sequence continues at coordinate 43,488 of JABTTQ020000078.1, forward strand.
ACCTTCGAAATATGCAGAGAGATATGCAATTTTTCTGTGTGTAAAATCTGCAATGAAACCAGACTATATATAGGCACCAATATCCAACCTGCAGGGAATTAATCCTGGTAAGTTAGTGCATTAACCTTCCTTGTAACAGCCAGATGTTACATCCATAATAATGACCATTTTCTGGGGAGTTATAACCCCATCAATGCCACTATCTGAGGAGTTACATACTCCAACAGACACTTATGAATCTGGACATCTGTAATGTCTAGGTTCATCCGACAATCACTTGAATTATGGCCAAGCCCATGAGTGACAAAAGTATAGTGGACCTGGACCCGGGCCTAAAGGAATGTCCCGACCCAAGACCAAGCCCATACCCAAGCACATGCCCATGCCCAGGCCGAGGCTGAAGCTGGGCCGGGTGGGTGTGTGCACGGGCGTATGGCCTACTTGTGATCATCCACTTATGTTATAGTATATTCCAATGTTGTAAAAAGCGCTAGGCGCTCGCTAAGGCAGAGTCAGATCGGGGCCTAGCGCTAATTTGAGCCAAAGGCGGGACTTAGGCGGAATTAAGCGGACCTAATCGGAAAAAAAAATCATAGGCGGACAAGGGGGGCCTAGCGCCTAGGCGGGGATTAATCGGAGCTAGGCGGGGATTTTTACAACAGAGGTATATTCAACTAATAACATCTTCTAGTATTTAAACTAGGATAAACAAAGCTTCATAATCTATGTGGGATGAAGAAAAAACCTTTCAAATCCCTTTACATATGTCCATTCGTGTGGCCAACTTCGTGTATTAATTTCTCACTCACCGAAATTTGGTTTTGAGAAATAAAAAATACTACGAACATCTACTCGGAACGTAAATTAATAATATATAATTTAATTCCTCCAAAATTAAATTCTTAACTACCGAAAATTTGGTCAAAGTCGGGTCGATGCCCACTTTCTCAAAACCAAAATTTCCAACATTTCTTTCACCTCATTTTCATTGAAAAACACAAATTACTTTAAATTTCAGAATTTATTTCAAATCTATTTATAGTTTACAATCATGTATGTAAAAGTGCTTATCTAATCCAACTTCTCAATCTTTGCTCCAAGGGTGCCACATTTTGGCATGTGGCATTACGTGTTCAGCTTTTCTAGTAAAGTTCTGTGGTTATAACTCGGTCATCCTGCTTACTATCTTTTTGCACATTCTTTAAGCATAAAAATAGCATTACTAAAGCAAGACTAGCGGGTTTTATTTTTTAAATTAAAATTCATTTAGAAAGGAAACATATCTATGTTCTTTCACGTATCAACATGAGACATTAAGCCATTTTATGTATTTGTAGTTCCACTGCAAACAATGAATCATTTCTTTACCTTTTAGAAAATTAAATAAGAACCACTTTGTGTATTTGTACAAACACTTTATCGACGCATTAACCTTGTTTTTTCATGATTTCTTTTTTCTTTTCCTCCTGAACTACCATCAAGAAGACTTGATGAGTTTTTATTTTCAAATTCAATGTAAGAAATCGTGTTTTTCTGATGAGTTCTTGTTCGACCACCGTCGAGCCGCCGCTATTCGCCGACAGTCGCTACCTTGCCCCCTTTTCCTATCTCTCATATTTATTGTTTCCTTAACTCCTTTACTGTACTTTGATTTTTAGTTTTGGTTATTTATTAATTTATTTAGGGTTAATGAAGATAATCCCAACAAGACTACATGAGTCCACTCTTGAGGCTGAGGGAAAAGCTAAAACCTCATTTACTTGAACATAGACTTTTTAAAATAGATAGCTTTAAATTACATACTATTTTATGATTTATAACTTGAGTTAGGATCCTAAAACAAGTGTTTGAACCTCCTTGTAGGAATTTCAAGAAGCTACTTCGGAGTTTTAACCATTTCATGGAATCAAACTATATGGGTAAAAGTTTATTTGAAAGTTATTTTAGTGGGTAATTTTATTTAAGTGAATGTCATTTTTAATGGGAAAACATGAATAATGGCATGTTGCATTCATCAATTTCGTTTATGCTTGGTTTCGTTAATTGCATGGGATTTGATATATTTGATTATGAAATTGCAAATTGTTTTGTAGGATTGTTGTTTGATAACCAAGTTAGATTAGATAATAACTAAGGATTGAACCTAGACTGGACTCACTTGTATTGCCCAAACATCACGAGTTTTTGGAAGACTTTAAATTTCAAATCTAGGAAACACCTAAAATTCACTTGTACTTAATCTAATTTGTTAAATTAAAAGAATGATCTCCACTAGTTGAAAATATCTCATTTAGTCAATCCAATTAATCAAATAACAACATTAGTATTTGACTAAACTTGGAACTAGAGTCGTGAATCTTTTCAATAGAGTTTTGTGTTAATTTTCATAAAGTACGTAATTTGTTAGAACTTATGTTAATTAATTTGAAAGAATATATATACATGCAATGTGTCTTTAATTTTAAATTTAAAGTTGTTTTGAAGAATTGACACAATATTGGACTAAATTGTATTTTAATAAATTGGACAATATTGTATTTCCCTTGAAATGAAGAATTAACCCTAGTCAAGATGAAAATAAATTACTCATGTAGCATCTTCACTTTTACAAGAATTAGAGAACTCACATGCGAGATAATCAACTTCTATAAGTAATTGTTAAGATTGAAAATTATATTCTTATATTGTAATGTGAGCGAGTATTTTAATTACTCTAGAACCTGTCTCATTCACAATCAATAATGATGTGTATTGTTTCCTTGTATTGAAAGTTATTAATATTTTATTGTTATCATTTGTTGTTATCGCTATGACCCATTTCCCGTTTTCCCAGTCTTGTAATGAACTGTTTGGCGTGTGTGGTTCAGAAATCAATCGAACATGTCACCTATTGATGTTTACTCGACTACACATGTGCTTATTCTCATTTTTCCTGGTCGGGCCGGAGGCGGCGTAACTTGGGTCGTAGTATTGGTATATTTTGAAATATGACGAACTCTAGGTATACCCACAGCTAAAGAGTTATCAAGCCACTCGGAAGAATAAGGTGCATGGAAGGCTTCGCCCAGTGCGTGGAGAACGCAATAGGATGCGGTATTTGATCAACATCGCCTGCATTTATTTTGTGTATCCCTTGATTTTTAAAATGGGGCATAGAACAATATCCATTTTAAATTCGGTTAGAATCTCGTAATTTGTTTTACCGTATTTATGTTAATCCTGTATTTGATGCATCAACCTGAACATCGTGGGGTTAGTACAATTTATGTTTTGTTTCAATACCGTTGTAATATTATTTCTATAAGTTGCTTATTCGTGATATTGCCTACTTGTGTAGCATTATTTATTTGGTATGTTGTGTTGTGTAATTAACATTAGTCTTGTTAATTTTGCATTCATTTGCACGCATGAACCCATTTTGTTCACTAAGTAAATAGCTAAGAATCTCTTTCAAGTTTTTATTAATAACTCTTGCATTCCCATTCCCCTGCCCACTGAGCTCATTTAGCTCACTCCACGTTTTCCTAAAAAATTTTAGAGATCAACGAATTTGAGCCCGTACACCAATTCAAGAGTAACGCAGAATTCGAATATTGTCGTGTCATTGCTCTAATTTTGACATAAGTATTTTGAAACATAATTGTATTAGTTCTGGTTTCTATTTGTTTTGATGTATTATTTATCATTATAAACTTTTTGTAAATTAAGACTTCCGATGTAATATTTGTAATATACTTAGTTTGAGTAATTGGGTTTACTCTGTAATTTTTTTGGTAGACTTAGATCCTATAGTATTATAAGTTTAAATTTTCGTACTTTTGGACAAATACGCTTGTGGAGCTTAAGTTAGTAATTATTCAGAGTATGTTATTCGTTAATCGAAATATTTTTGACTATTTTGGTTTATTAAATTTGGGGCGTTACAAAATCTCTAATATTCAGCCCATCAACAAAGAGGCCCAAGTGTGCAGTTTGGAATTCTTTTTTGGCCCAAAAATATTGTCACTGCTGGTCGCCGCACCACCATGCTGGAAGAAAGGAAGGCTATTGTGGGCTCAACATTGCCGCATTGACAATGAGCCCGCCGGTTGTACAGTGAACGTGCAACCAAATCTTCACCACAGTCACCACAGAACCACCTTGGAAACCAAATTTCCGCCGCCACGAGAATCGAAGTCCCAAATGCGCAATAGCAGTGCTCAAGGTGGTGCAATACGCCGTGGATTGCTATGGCAACCAACTTGGTGTTCATGATTGTCCCTTTGGCCATGGTTCGAAGTCCCTCAATAGCAGTGCTCAAGGTGGTGCAATACACATGAATAATCTGTTGGAAAAATTGGGTTGGTGTATATTGAAATGGCTAAGGAAATTTGAGTAGAGTAACTGTATGAAAATAGAAAGTCGAGGCAAGATTTATACTCTTTCTCTTTAAGACGAAATTGCCCCGCTCTCGGTATTTATGGTACTTTTGGAAATCGCCTCCCAAGATACAATGACTTACATCTTGTGATAGCAAACTACAAATCACAAGATACTTCGAACTTTTGGTATTTTTGAACTCTCATAATTTATGCATAATGTATGATCAATTTCGAATTTTTCAGATGCTAAATGAGTTTGGGGACTCCTATTTATAGAGCTATGAGTGCCCCTTCAGACTAGGTGTAACCCTTGGTTCGGATCAATCAAGACTATCAGATCGTGCCTTCTGATCAACAGTCGTGATCTGATGATCGAAGGTACATATCCTTCGCACGCACTTGTATATCGATCGTGTCTAGTCATGGTACCCCGTCAGTGAACAGATGCGTACAATCAGCGTCACTGCCTGCCACATGTCGCCTTCTAGACGACTCCTACCAAGTCACTACGACCTAAGCTGCCCTGCCATGTCACCGAGCCACTGGACCGAATCGTGGTTCGAAGTGCAAAGTACGCCTCTAAAGCGCCCAATCGACTAAGTGCAATGTGGGATGTGTCTTTCCACATTCCCACCCTTTTATATTTCCATATATAAAAGATATTTAAGTGGCTTACTTAAGCATTAATTTCTCATTCACCCGATATTGGTTTTGAAAAATTCAAAATGCTAAACTCATCTACCCATGGTGTAGATTACGTTTATCTCATTTATTTCCTATAACAAATAAGAACCCACTTAAATAATTGGTCAAAATTGAGTCAAACCCTCATTTCAGTATAATCCTAATTCTATGTGCAATAATTAAAATATAAAGGTAAATTATGGAGACGCAATCTACCACTTTTGTTACAAAACTCGAAAATACAAATACAGATTTCACAATCAAAACTAGGGCCATAAATTGTTTAACAAATAAAACTCATTCAATCTAATAACAAAATAAATCACATAATCCTAACACCGCTCAACTAGCACGTGCATAATATGAATTAATCAATTCAAAATACGCAAAATAATATCAAAACTTAGGTCTTGATACCAATTGTTGGCCGATACGGAGATTGCTCAATCAAAAAATTGATTTAATGTGATCCGAACAATCCATAGTAGGATCATGAATCATAATATGTAATTGAACAGGAACTGATTAATATGTACAACAAGAAAAAAAGGATTACCCTTATAGCGTGCTTTCAAAATTCTTTTACAGAAATTCGACACTCCAAACCTTCAAGCCTTCTTCGATGTTCTCTAAGAACTCAAGAATGCAATATATCTTTCTCTCTTGTGTGTGGGCACAAAAATGAAAGATAGATAGTAATTATGTAGGATGGAATAATTTAAGTATGGAAACTTTGCCAAAAGAAAAGTATTACTTTAAGCAATACTTTGATTGGAAAATCAAATCATATTCAATCATATGATTTCTCTTCTTTCCAAAATTATCCAATCAGTCCACTTAATTAAATACATTGCACAAATAAATTATAACTCTTATAATTTATTCCAGCTCTTTTTCTAGAGCCACCAAAGGGACCCGATCGGACCCAATTAGACTAAACTCCAATAAATTAATTTTGATCCAATCAACTCTTGATCAATCAAAATAATTTATTAATCTTATTCCATTTCACTAAAGGGATAAAATTGCACTCTTAATCTAATTGAAATTACTGAAGCCAATAATTAAATCCTCTGATTTGTCGATCTTACATGTCATCCTCATTGATCAACTGAATATTAGAAATAGGATAAAATGACCAAAATCCACTTTCTAATATTTATAAATCTCAATCCTCATCTTATATCTGACAGTCCCATGTGATTGCCATCACATCATGAATTCAACAATAAATATTGAATTACTAATCAGATCTACTGTCTGTTAGAAGAACACATGAGATCATGATCATGCCTATTAAATATGTGACATATTCCATATTGTAAATATATGTTCCTTGTTGTTTCACTTTAATTCCCAAAGCATCAAAATATTGATCACCAATTTGATCTCACTCATTGACGCCTCAAAGAATTTCAAGTTAGTAATTAAAGTTCATTACCCACTTAGGATTAAGGTGTCATGTACGATAATCAAGTGAAATTAAATATCTATTGGTCAATTAAATATTTAATTTCATGTGGTCCAGTCCGATACATATAGAAAATGTATTCTCAATTTTATCACCAAAGTTAAGATAATCTTCAATTAAATTGAGACGATCTTAACAAAATTAATTGTCCGTATTTATTTACCGATCGTGGACTTTAATTCTTTTGAATTGAATTATAAATTGAATCTTTCTGTATTTAACAACTTAAACATTCAATTTATAATATCAAACAATCCATGGGCATACGCAAGCTCAATATATATGAAAATAAATATTTTATTAAAAATATCAATTACACGATAATTTACTCGTAGGCACAATACTACCAATAGTAGTAGTCAATTAAGTTTTGTAACGTTAATCAAAATAATTATTCATATTTAATAAATTTAAATATGAATGAATAAGAGAATTAATATTCATATGTAATTAGTTTAACTATGAATTTATATTCCTTAATTACTTTATTATGTATATTTATTTACCTCGCCTTTTTAACTTCCATTTACGCCTATAAATAGAAGAACATGGAGAAGTGAAAAGGTACCCAATTCTCAATTGCTTTTCTCTTCTCTATATATAACATACTTATTTATGGTGGTCACTATAAGGTATCTTGGATTGTGGATTGAAATTGTTCCCCAATTTCGTGTTACGATCCTGACTCGAGTGCTTTGAGGAAAAAAAATACTTTTTTGGTCATCTAAGTAAACCAATTCGGTGATTTAGTCCTCACTTTTTTAATTTTGAAAATTGCTCCTTTAAATGATTTTTTTTCAATAGATTTGATCCTGTGACCTGCTACAACGGGTAAAAATATTTGTTGAGCTAACATGAAATTTAAATTTAAATAAACTAATTTTGAACTTTAATTGGCGGCCTACATGGAGTTTAGGATGAGAAAACAAAAAACCATATTGGCATTTAGGACACATTTGCACATTAAGTGTCCTAATTCTTTTCCCTCTAATTATTTAATTAAATTATAAATATTTTACACCAATATAATAAATTATTTTAATTTCAAATTCTATAAAAAAAATTACATTTCAGTTAACATTGCATTCTTGATTTTTTAAAATTACAATTAAACAAAAATAATCATATTAAGTGTTGAAAATACTAAATAATTTCATAATTTCGAAATTCAATAATAAATTTTAAAATTAACAAAATAATAAAGTTAATTCTTTAATATTTATAAATAAACCTATACTTAAATTATTTCCAAAATATATTTATTTTAAAATTACAAGTTTTCATAATAAGATTATATTTTTTTAATATATTTAATTTCTCAAAAATATATTATATTTATCATAAATTTAAATAACATTAACAAAAAAACTATTTTAAAATTAAGTACATATCATTCAAATTTTAATTACAATATAATTAGTAAATGTAAATTTAAAATAAAAAAAAAAAAAGAAATGAGAAATCGTGCTTCTTACCCAACCCCTCCCCACCCATGGTCACCGCACTTTCCCCCCCCCGCTTCGATTACGCCACCGAGTTCTCCTAGTTCCTTGACGGTAGAGGATATAGACTAATATTTGTGGGTTTGTGCACTAATTTCTCGAAAGTAGAAAGTGAAAGATTTTCTTGTCAACCCACATCGAGAAAAAGAACAAAAAGAAAAATGAACGGCTAGCCTCAATGGAAGGGCGAGGGTCGAGACAAAGAAAAAGAAGGCTCAAGTTTGGCGGTGGCGAGGAAAAAGAGGAGGAGGAGGAGAAGGACAATAAGAAAAAGAAGGGAAGAGGGGGCGACATCAGGCAACAACTCGACGACAGTCGTAATGGGTGGTAGGGTGAGTTACGATGGCTGAAACTCAAGAAGAAATAAAGAAGAAGAAGGTATAAAAGGAATGAAAATAGGAAAATATGGATAAGAGCGGAAAGAAAAAAAAAAAAATAAATAAATAGAAGTTAGAATTTTTTCTTCTAAGTCAAACATAAGCTGCCACCTAAACATTTTTGTCTTCAAAAATTTTGTTATTCTAAACTAAATTCCATTTCATCTCAACAGGTAACTATTATCTGTTGTGCATGTCACATGACCAAATCTATGAAAAAACTCATTTAAAGGATCAATTTTCAAAATTGAATATATAAAGTGAGGACTAAATCTTTGAATAAGTCCACTTAAAACTAAAAAATAATTTTGCCCGCTTTGGAAGTACCTCAATTATGCACACATGGTTATCTATCTTTTGGTTATTCGTTGTAATCTATGGCAACAACTAATGTAGAATTTTCTATTCAATTACTTACTAGTACTTTCATGGTTTCTAACATGGTATCAGAGCCATGTATGACATATTTCATTTCTTTTACTATTTTATATTCTATGAAGTGAAAGTTATTATGATATTTTTTTTTATCAATGTGTTGAAAGTAAAAATTCTATGGTTTGAATATTGTTTATTTGATATTTCTTGTAAAATATCAATATGAGAATTATTTGAGAATTTATTAGAATTTTTTTTAATAGATGCTTTTCAACAATAATATATATCCACATGTATAATGGTCTTGGAATGCGGATGCACATACCCAACAATTATATATATATATTTATATATATATATATTCTCATATGTTATAATCTTGAATTTATACTTATCTACATAAGTTGGAGCATACATATTTACATGTGTCTTCCATTGACTTTTATTCCATGATGATAGTTTACAAAATAAACCAGTAGTAAATAAACAATAGTGTGAAGTATGCTCGGACTTTATATTCAAGATTCTTGATAATTTTCTTCTTAGTAAAGTAAATATTATATTTCCAGTTCTTTGTGAATAAAGGAAGATAAATTTTCCTTTGTAGGAAAATGGAAGACACTGTTCATGGGCTTGAAAGTATTGATGAAGTCAAGAATATGAAAGATGGAAAAAAGTATAAAGTTAGATAACTACCGAGCAAGATCGGATGAGGACACCATAAAGGATGTCTCAATATTGCTTAGAAATAAAGCATCCTTAGATCTCGACATGAATGATGATGGAAAGATTTAAATCTTAACCTCGAAACTGTATGATAGATAGATATACATCATCGAAGAAATATGGGTCGCCTAGTGGCCTAATACCTATAGATCTGTTATATGGGGTTTCATCCACATATATATGAACATGAGATGGGCAAGAGAATAAAATTTACCATGCTATATTTACTGATTTAAGCGAACAAATAGCATATGATACAATTTATGTTGTAATACAAAATATAGAAAATCTAGATTTCTAATTCGTATTATATGGTGTATTTGAATTTTTTTATTTTGTAAGATGCATTTTAAAGTAGGTATTAATTATTTTTAATATTTATAATTATACTGCATTCCCATTTTATATTATGCAATAAAATATAATAAAAAGAAAATGGAAACTTCTGATTATACTTCATCATTCTCTACCCACTCTACCAAATGCAAGCAACCTGATAATGTTTTAAATATGGGTCCTCTCTCAAACATCCTAGTTAAAGTTACTGGATAAAAGGCAAACTCATTCCCAACTAATTTTGTTTCGATTTAACAATGAGGGGCGAGCACCGGTCTCGTACGAGCGCAATGAGTATCATTTGTTGGAATTGTTGAGGACTAAAGAACCCTCGAACAATTCATGAGCTGCGTGATTTTATTTGTAGTAAATCTCCCCACCAGCTATTCTTGTGTGGAACAAAATGCCGGCAACTAATTTTGGAAAGTAAAACACTCCCTCAATATGTTTGGTTTTTCTGTTGATGCAACGGGTCGCTCTGGAGATCTAACTCTCTCATAGCGGAAATATACCATTGTCTCTCTTCTTTGCTACTCTGAACGAGTTATTGATGCAGATGTAGATTTACTGGGAAAATCTTCCGATTTACAGGAATCTATGGGGAACCTAACGTGGCTCTAAGAAGACAAGATTGGAATCATCTCCAAAATCTTTCCCCAACTCAGATCGACCATGTTTTATGTGGTGACTTTAATGAAGTCCTCATTTAAAATGAATTCCAAGGATCTAACCTCAGTGCGGATTGGCAAATAAAACTTTTTAGAGACACTATTGCTCATCTTAGTGTATCTAATATGGGCTATGAAGGGCCTTAATTCATTTGGCATCGCCTCTCCATCAGTCCCCAAACACAACGTATGCGTTTAAACCGTGCACTTTGCAACTACCACTTGAAGCGTCTGTTTTCATGGAGTCGTGTGAATCACTGTCCAACCTACTTTTCCGACCACGCACTACTATATATCCAGCTCAAAGAACACAATCCGCTCTTTCTTTGGGGACGAAAAATATCTATTTTGTGGTTTGAAGCTCTGTGGGTCCATTTGGATGAATGCAAAAAAAATATTAAAAACAACTGGAACTCGGATCTTAATACCCTTCCAAAAAAATCGAGCATTGCTCTATTGGGCTGTTACACTAGGGGAAGCTTTACCAACACAACTTGTCTGATAAACATATTGCCAAATTGAATCATGACATTTCCACACTCCAAACAGGGTTAATCACAGATGACACAAAAAATAAACTGAACAAGCTTAACCACCGCCTTGAAATGTCCCTTGATAAAAGTGGATTTAAAATAGAGACAAAGGGCAAAACAACATTGGTACAAAGAGGGCGACCAAAGTACGCAATTCTTCCATGCGTATCTTTTGCTCGGAAGTGTTTTCTTGTATTTTGCAAGATCTTCAGTGTTGTAAAAAGATTAAAGGGATCGCTATTAGTCGCTCAGCTCCACATATTGTACATCTCTTTTCACGGATGATATATTTTTATTCGCCAAACCACACCAACAGAGGCCAAATTCTTTCGCTATGCCGTTATCCTCTACGAAAAAAAGTGTCTAGACAACGACTTGTGAATTTGTCAAAATGGGATTCTCTTGATGAAGATGTTACACAATCTACAACATATAATATTCTTAATATTCTCGGATTTCAGCGCGTTGCTTCTCATGGAAAATATCTTGGTCTTCCAAGTCTCATCGGCGAGAAATAAAAAGGAGATTTTCGGCCAAATAAAAGAGGAATTTGGAAGTGTATCTAGGGCTAGTCTAATAATCACTTCTCTAAAGGAAATTCTCATAAAGACGGTGCTTCAAACAGTTCCCACATTTTCCATGAGCTATTTTGAATTCCCAGATTCAATTATTTTGGGCATTGAGTCTATGGTTAGCAATTTTTGGTGGAGTGGCTCGCAAAGCACACAAAAAATTCATTGGGCCTCCTGGAATTCAATGGCACGGAGAAAAACTAATGGAGGCTTGGGCTTCATATCATTTCTTGATATGAATTTAACTCTTCTCTCCAAACAAGCCTGGTGCATTTTAATATGCCCATCTTCTCTCCTTGCTCAAGTTTTCAAGTCCAAATACTACAATCATTGCTCTTTTCTTGAGGCTCTTTTGGGACATAGACCATCTTGGATATGGCAGAGCATTTGGGATAGTCGATGGTTCTGAACCTTGGGTGCCTAAAAATTATCCAAAGTGGGGCCAACACTAAAACTTGGGGAGAGCAATGGTTACCTAAACTATCGTATTACATAACTTCAGCAATCCCCCCTCGCTTCTCTCCGGACTCAAAAGTTACTTCCCTTATTGATCCTGAGGCCTCAGAGTGGAATATACAACTTCTCAATGATCTGTTCCCATCTGGAATTGTGTCTCTTATCACCTCTATTCCTCTAGGCCTCCTAAAATGTCATGACACGTGGTCTTGGTGCCTTAGTGTTGGGAAATTTATTGGTTAGATTTTGATGAATGCCATGTAAAACTTAGAATAGGAAGTTGGCACCCCATTTTCGTTATAAAGCGCATTGTAATAAATAGGGCTGGTCAAGTGAGTTAAGTCACTATGCCTAAACATGCAAGAAGACAATGGAGACTAGAAGGAAGACTCTGCATGCAAGACAAGTGAGTATTGCAAAGAAAGAAGAAGGGAACTCGATTGAAGGAGCAATGGTGATGATGCGGAGAGTAAAGTATCATCAAGTCAACTCAAGATAGCCAAGTCTCAAGTTGAAGTGACGGAAGAGTCATCCAATGATTGGAAGCGACTCTAAGTCACCTGGGGAAAGCAAGGAAATGCGGTCAAGTCGAGATAATCTGGAAAAGATCCGTTGCACATAAATCAAGGGAATTACTTAAACAAGTAATACCTCCATACTACCTTTCTCGAAGTGCTCAATCCTTGAAGCGTGCAAAAGGAATAAACCAATGGGAAGCACGCACCATGTCGAACTCCGAAAAGTCAAGAACAATTCATACGAGGAAGTGGCAATTCCAAGGATCGCAACAAGACAAGCCAACGACCACAAGTGACTTTCAAAAATAAGCCTATCTCTTCAACGGGCATGATTTTTGAAAGATCACTATAAAAGGCCGAGGAATGACTACGAGAGAAGGTTACAGAACACGAACATTCAAGAAAACATTTGAATCAGAACCAAAAATATTCTCAAATCATTCAAGATTAATCCTCAAGCCTACATTACGAAGAAAATCAATCCAACACTCACTGTGAAGGAAAGATAACTTCAATCGGTTGAAGAGGAAATTATTGAAGAATCAAGGGGTCTACATTCCACGGAGGATTGTAGGAAGGTTCAAGGTCGAACAGTCTTAAGTTTTGGAGGGCTTCGTGATGAAATCCAAAGAGCTTGAGCAAGTGGGTCTGTAGTAGCAAAAGCGTGCCCTGTGAAGAAGCCGAGTCATACGAGAAGCCATTTGCGTGACCAAGGCATCTCGGATCGAGTCCCAAAGGATCAAGTCGGATGTGTGATCAAGACTTGATCCGGACCTCATTACCACTCGTATCGATCAATACTTAGTGGATTCCTCCGGGAGTTGGAGAAGAGAGGAGTAGAAGAATTACCCCATCTTCGAACCTCTATAAAAACTTATCGTGTCATTTACATTTCAAAGACTTTAATTCCCGCACTTTATTTATTTAACTCTGTGATAAATTTGCTATCCACTTGATAATCTCTAAGTACTAAAACCAAGTATTAAATCTCTACTAAACCAAATTTAAGGGTGTAAAGTCTTTGTGAAAACAAATCACAATCGAGTTAAGTCTTTAGTCAAAAGCAATTTGAGTTATTCTATCAATGCTCGATCAGTCTCAGTTGAGTAACTAACTCTATTTGATTAACTAACTTAGTTGTCCATCAAGGACTCATTTTGTGAAGTATTAACTCGAATATTTAAAAGGACTAAATCGAAAAGTTGGTAAGGTTTATTCAACCCCCTTCTAAACCTTACACTCACACCCCTTGGGACCTACAAGTGGTATCGGAGCGGTTGGTTCATTGAGCCTTCCGACATCGGTTAAGTTCTTGAACTAGATTTCCAAATTTTTTTCAAAGTCGTTTTAGTACTTAAGTTTTCAAAACTCTTTTTATCATCAAAAGTTATTATCATGGAGATATGTTCACATGCTTTATCTCAGAACTAGTCATTGGAGATATAAGAGAAGGTATCAAAACAAGATCCAGAACTCAACAAGAAGCTATGTTCACATGCTTTATCTTAGAAATAGAGCCTAAAGATGTGTCACAAGCATTGGATGACACACACTGGATTCAAGCTATGCAAGAAGAGCTGAATCAGTTTGAAAGAAATAAAGTATGGGAATTAGTTCAAAGACCCACCCATCAAAATGTTATTGGCACTAAATGGGTGTTCAGAAACAAGATGAACGAGGAAGGTTCAGTGGTAAGAAACAAAGCAAGATTAGTAGCCAAAGGATATTGCCAAGAAGAAGGGATAGATTTTGATGAAACATTTGCCCCTGTAGCAAGATTGGAAGCTATAAGGATGTTTCTTGCCTATGCGACTCACAAGAATTTTATTGTATATCGATGGATGTAAAGAGTGCATTCCTCAATGGTTTATTGGAAGAAGAAGTGTATGTTGAACAACCTCCCAGGATTTGAGCGGGAAGACTCTTGGCGATAAGGTATACAAACTCAAGAAAGCTCTATAAGGATTGAAACAGGCACCCGTGAGCATGGTATGACACATTGTCACAATTCTTGACTGGGAACGGATTCACAAAAGGAAAAGTGGATAGAACACTCTTCAGAATTCAAGATGCGAAGAGTATATTGCTTGTTCAAATATATGTGGATGACATTATTTTTGGATCCACAAACAAAGAATTTGTGTGACAAATTTTCAAACCTCATGCAAAGCAAATTCGAAATGAGCATGATGGGAGAGCGACATTCTTCCTGGACTCCAAGTGAAAGTGAAGGATGGAACCTTCATAAGTCGACAAAATATACCGAGAGATTTAATGAAGAAATTTGGTATGGAAGAGAAGTCTTATGTGAAAATACCAATGAATACATCATCAAAATGGATATGGATGCGGATGGCAAGCTCGTAGATCAAACAAGATCTGAGCACTTATTGGATCATTGCTTTATCTCACAAAGAAGGCCATACATCACCTTTGTTGTAGGTGTATGTGCAAGATTTCAATCTGCTCCAAAAGAAAGCCACATGACCGCAGCCAAGAGAATCTTGAGATATTTGAAAGGAAGCCAAGAAGTTGGCTTATGGTATCCAAAGGAAAGTGGATTCAAGCTAATTGGCTATTGGACTCGACTATCTATGGATGTAGAGTTGTGGGAAGAGCACCTCGGGCACATGTCAAATGCTTAGAAACAAAGCTAATTTCTGGTTTAGCAAAAAGCAAAATTCAATAGCCACCTCTACGGTGAAGAAAAATACGTAGGCTGGGGTGTTGTGCCCAAGTCCTATGGATGAGACAAAGAAATTTGAGAGACTATGAAGTTGAAGAAAAGAAAATTCCAATCATGTGTGATAACACAAGTGCAATTGCAATCACTCAAAATCTTGTGTTGCACTAAAAAACAAAGCATATTGATGTCGATATCACTTCATAAGAGATCATGTTGAAAAGAAGGACATCACCTTGGAATATATTTCAAGCGATAAACAGGTTGGTGACATATTCACAAAACCATTATGTGAGTCAAGATTTGAAGAACTCAAACATGAGTTAGGGTTAATTGGTGGTGACACTTAAGACTCAAAGAAAAGAAATGAAACACGAAAAAGGAAAAAAGAGTGAACTCTCAAATCGGCTAAGTGAATCACCACATCGGAAAGACAAATTATGCATCGAGTTAGGCGGGTGTGAGTCACTAGGAGAAGCGTGGAGAAGAAGAGTTAAATCGGCTAAGGGATGTTTCGAGTCATTTATGTGCAAAGGGACAAAAACGCAGTCGTTTTTACTAAGCGGGAATGTTTTTAAGAATGACGTCAGCATAATTATGACGTGTACAGGCAAAAGCTGCACACCAAGCTTATGATTGGATATAAATGCTGCCGCATTAAATACGAGACATTAAATGCTAATCGGCGTGCAAAATCTAAGCCGTTGATTTCGATCACATTTCAAAAACCACCCGCACGTCCTTTCAGGAACCATACTTAAACCATTTTCGTCCGTTTCTCTCACACATTACCAAAAATTGTTCACTTTTCTCTCTCAAAAGCAAAGGCAAAAACTCTCTCAAAAACCCTATCAATCTTCAAATCATCTTCTAAGTTTCATTCGGTGAAATACTGAAAAATGGCATCTACTCACGATTTTGTCAAGCTAGGAAAACAAATCCACACCGGGTCTATTGTGGATTTTGAGGGTATGGTCAAACAGGGGTCCGATGACGCCCTCATAAAGAAGATCGCTGAAAAACTCGAAACGACTGGGCTAAAACCATTTCTGACGATGGACTTTCCAATGACCTATGTGGAAGAGGTCGCATGAGTTCTCACGTGAATGCCGAGATTCACGATGAGGGATCAAATCCTCGTTCACGGGAAGGAGTTCATCATCACCGCCAAGGATTTGGCGTAACACCGCTTTCTTTACCGGCGGAAGGAGCACTAGAAATTAATGAAGCTGATGTTGACTTGGCTGCCGCTTGGAAGGAAGTAGCCAAGACCGACTATCTTGAAAAAGATAGTCTACACTGACTAACAAAAGGTCTTTGAAGGAGGACTACCACAAATTGTTGGACATCGTTGCCAAATGCATAGACATCAAATTTGGCGGCTTTGACCAACTGTCCCAAGCGAAATTGATCGTAATGGTTGCGATCATTGAAGAAAAGAAAGTGAATCGGGCTGAGTTTGTCTACTGACAAACCGCTGAATGTAGGAACAAATCCTTCAAGGAGAATGGAGCATTTGGAGGATCCCCGGGATACGGTCCAGTGATTGGCCGGTGATGGAGGTAAAAGGAGTCCCTCTTCGACATGGAAAGTTGTTCCATGTAAACAAGAGGATGTTCGAGATCAAACCTCTCTCGGCGCATAGAAGAGAGCCTACGCTAAGAGAGCGATCACGAGTGATGGGGAATCGGTGACCAAGAAGATCTGTTTGTCTCCTCTCCACCAAAGAAGAAGGTCGCTCTGCATTTGCTAAGAGAAGCTGTTGCCCTGCAAAGAAAGAAAAACAAATCTGCTCCCGCCCCACTGGTGAGTCACCGCCTCGCAGCAGTGTCTCCGCCCCGCAACCGCGGCTTAGAAGGAATCTCAAATACCTTCTCCAGGTCATCAAGAAGAGGAGAACGATAAGCCAAGACGGCCGGTTCCTCGTAAGAAAAAACAAAGCCCGGCCCCTGTTTGCTCAAGACTCAAAAGAAACCTTGTCGAACCGAGTAAATCCCTCTGGTTCAAACAAGAAGAAGGAGAAGAATTTTCAAGCATTCCGAGCTTGAGAAGCCGGGTGAGTCAACCACTCGGTGGAAAAGGTACCGAGACTCGCTGGAGAAGTAGAGTCTCGAAGTGCTTGATGAACGGCCAAGTCTCGGGCGGATCAGAGAGGCAACTTGAAGACCCAATGTAGTCGAGCAATTTGAGGAACAAAGAATGGTGAGACAATCGAGTCACTGTTGTGATGTGGTTGTTTCTCCACCATGTAAGAGGCTTTGAAGGTGTTGAGGAAGTCTCGCTACCTTCAATACACTGGAAACGAAGGCCGGCAAGAGGATGATGAAGACGATTTAATCATGCACTCTCCATTGTATCCGGACATCCAAAATCGTCTCGCGAGTGAGAAAATGGAAGGCGAGCCTATCCAGTGCGTTTCAATATCCGAGTTCATTCTTTGAGAAGAAGAACTCTTCATATTTCTTGAGGTGGACACGATCTTTGCAAGCCCTTGACGAGGATAATTGCATAAATATCTTTGGAAATTCGAAAAGAAAATGAACGGGCTAAAAGCGGTGAGGACACAGAGGCACGTGAGAAGGCCAAAGATCGCCCTATCACCGGCACCCACAGAACATACACATCCTCACTTTGACGCCCTATCATAAAGTGATGAGGATCTGGACCCCTTCGCCGCCCGAGAAGAGTTGCAAATGCAAAGAAGCAATGGAAGAATCCTTAATCCTTCATGAGCAAAGGATGATGGAGGGACAGGAGAGTCCTCCAAAACACGAGTGGAGATAGACCCAATGGGAGTGGTGCAAAGATATTGCATCTTGTTGTTCCGCCACCACTTCCCACTCATTCGGAAGAAGGAACTAAGGAAGGCTGGCGAAACCGGGATAGTGGGGACCCCGGTCGAGCCAACCCCTAATGAAGGTGTCTTACCACCGCCCCAACTACTGAATACTCAATGGGAGCAAGGAGAGTCCGAGACGAGTGACCCCATTCCAAGTCACTCGGTGGTGTGCCACCGAGGGGAAACTCCTCCACCGCAGCAAGGTCGGAGGATCTTGCGGTGACTCCACAATGAATCTAGGAGGCGAAGTGGAGACGGAACAAACACAAAGTACATAGCAAGTTGTCATCAACGAGTCTCGAGGCGATTGAGACCTGTCTCACCGAGGTGCCAAATGCTACGAAGGCTAATGACGCCGCTGATGCGATCGAGGCACAAGAAGGAACAGCCCGGGGAGTTAACACTTTGGGCGATGAAAGTGTAATCCATGGAGTTGAGACTCCAATGGATGCCACGAGAAGACCCTAAAGGCAGTGACTTTGTCGAAAGGGATGTCCAAGCATCACCGTAGTTGAGATCGTAGGAGGTAATGAAGGCCAACGGGAGGTTGAGACTTCCAGGGTAAAAAGAAGTCAAGTACGAACATCCCTCCTGCTATCATTGATCCATCGAAAAGGAGATAAGTGCACTTCACGATTCCCAAGATAACCCCGATGTAACCTTTCCGGGATCGGAAGGAGACGATGAAGCCGAGTCATCCCCGTGGATCGAACCAAAAGACTCGGTGAGGATGTTCCAACCACGAGTAAGTCGACCTCAAGTCTACTCGTCAAACTTTCAACTTTGATGAGCCACCCATGGAAATCTCATCATCATCCGATGACGCACGATAAGGCCGAGGATCGGTCAACTCACGTGGAAAAACTATTTGAGACCAACGGTTGTTGAGACAAGTTGAGGCTCGGCAAAGCCGGGTCAACTTCACACCAGACCAAGTGAAGTCCAGTCCGCGTGCGGGCTCCCCGCAAGCAGTTCGACTCCACAAGGAACTTCACGAGCACCACTCATCATTGAACAAATTCCATTTGCTCGTGATGATCCCTTTGTAGAATCATTTCCCTTCTCTCTCGGAGGTACCCGACCTCCCGAAGAGTCGAGAAAGAGATCGCGAGCGCTTCCACTGACACAGATCCTGTCATCCCATCAAACACCATCGTTCGGTGACTATGATTTTGACGCTTGGCCGTCACCGCAACAGAGGGAACAACTGAAGTTCGGGAGGTGTTCAAAGCATTATTTGCTGAAATTGAAGCGGATGGAGAGGCACTAGGCCTCGATGGACATGAGATTGGATAAGAGATGCCAACCTTATGGCGACTTGAGAGGCATAATAGTCAAAATCCGGGAGTGGTGGCAACAACAAGAAACAATGCGTGTGGAACAAGCTAGATATTTTGAACATTGTTTAACAAAGTTGTTGGTATGGCGGTGAGAATGTCGATGCAAAGACAAAATTGAGAGAACACATTGAGCACATGCATGAATCTCACATCTTTGAGATAAAGCTGCTGCGTGAGCAAAATAAGAATGAGCTCCTGCGTATGGAAGAAAACATGGATCGAAAATTCAGCCTTCTCATGGTGAGATGAAGTTAATTACTGGTGAATCCAACGCTACTCGCTCGAGTTTCGCGCCGCATACTCCGCAGACTGACTAAGCAGACTTGGCTATCACAGACTCGACTTCTTGCTTGCTAGTTTGTTTCAGGGTTCCTCTCTCCTTTGATGATGCCAAAAAGGGGAAGAGGAATACCTAAAAGCACCGAAAGGATCAAGTTGAGAAGGAGGGAGCAAAATTTGTGAAGGGAAAGACAGTGAGGAAGTTTCAAGAGAAAAGAAAGGGAAGTCTGTTGAGGGGAAGGATCGAGAGATGTAACTTTGATGATTACAAAAACCCCCAACAAGGTCTTGTCACGGTGATATTATCGGCAAACTCCGATGACTCTGCCACTCCAACACTCTGTTTGTACCTATGGCTAACAAGAGAAAAGAAAGTGAAGCGAGGGATGGAGGAAGTGGAAGGAAGGATGAATGCCCGAGTTATGGATATTTTGAAACAACATGGAGGCATTCCAAAGAGAGAGACACTTATGCCATCTCGAGATCCTGAATCGAGCAAGATCAGTTGATGAATTTAAAACGCCGCATCTCGAAGGATACTTCGCAAACATGTCCATGGCTCAAGCACTGGGACTTATCTTCGGGAAAAGTGGTCTTACACTATGTGAAGAAGTGACAGTGCAAAGGACTCCGGCGATCGCTCTGGTCACTCGCCGTCACTCGGTGCAGGGAAGAAGAAGACCCAAAGACAATACACGCCCAGAGGAAGAGGTAGAGGAAGAAGAAAGAGTGGAGGAAGAGGTTTGAGACCTAGACCTCCGCCCAAAAATATTGAGTATATAGATCCAGGCAAGAAAGGTGGGATCTCTTGGTCTGGTTTTGACGAAGTAGCCAATCCGCAAGTGGCTAAGAACAATGCTAAGTATGTGAAAAGAATTGAAGAAGAAAATAAAAGACAAACTCGGCTATGGGAGGAGAGACAAGAGAGAATAAGAAGAGATGAAGTGCCCGGAAGGCGTATGAAAAGAAGAAGAAAGCGGTGAAGATGAGAAAAAGAAAAGAATACGAGAAGATGACAGAGTGAAGAAGAAGAAAGAAGGAGGAAGCGAAGGAGATGAAGTGTTGTTGTCCACCCCTTCATGTATTCTACTATGTAAATACATTTTATGTAAGTGTCTTCCGTAATAAATCAAATTCTCTATTTTTGCGTAGACATAGATGTTTGCTCACGATACACATTGTAAATGCAGTTGATTGTGTAAAGGACAAGAATGTTATGATCAATAAAAGGATTGATTCTACGCATACATTCTTTGTGAATGCACTATCGTATGTATCTTTGCTATTTACATTTTGAATGTTTTAAGTTTTGGCATCATCAAAAAGGGGAAATTGTTGGGAAATTTATTGGTTAGATTTTGATAAATGTCATGTAAAACTTAGAATACGAAGTTGGCACCCCATTTTCGTTGTAAACCGCATTGTAATAAATAGAAATGGGTCAAGCCGAGTTAAGTCGCCTATGCCTAAACATGCAAGACAATCAAGACTAGAAGGAAGACTGCGGTGCAAGACAGGTTGAGTATTGCAAAGAAGAGAAGACGGAACTCGATCAAGGAGCGGTGAGATGCGGTGAGTAAAGTATCGATCAAGTCAACTCAAGATAGCCAAGTCTCAAGTTGAAGTGACGGAAGAGTCATCCATGATTGGAAGTCGACTCTAAGTCACCTGGGGAAAGAAAGGAAATGCGATCAAGTCGAGATAATCGAAAAGATCCGTTTACGTAAATCAAGGGAATTACTTAAACAAGTAATACCTCCATACTACCTTTCTCGAAGTGCTCACCAGGAAGCGTGCAAAAGGAATAAACCAATGGGAAGCATCGCACCATGTCGAACTCGAAAAAGTCAAGAACAATTCATACGAGGAAGTGGCAATTCAAGGACTCGCAACAAGACAAGCCAACGACCACAAGTGACTTTAAAAAATAAGCCTATCTCTTCAACAGTGATTTTTAAAAGATCACTATAAAAGGCCGAGGAATGACTACGAGAGAAGGTTACTCGAACTACGAACATTCAAGAAAACATTTGAACGTAACCAAAAATATTCTCAAATCATTCAAGATTAATCCTCAAGCCTGCATTACGAAGAAAATCAATCCAACACTACTTTGGAAGGAAAGATAACTTCAATCAGTTGAAGAGGAAATTATTGAAGAATCAAGGGGTCTACATTCCACGGAGGATTGTAGGAAGGTTCAAGGTCGAACCAGTCTCAAGTTTTTGGAGGGCTTCGTGATTAAATCCAAAGAGCTTGAGCAAGTGGGTGTGTAGTAGCAAGGCGGTGTTTGCCTGTGAAGAAGCCGAGTCGTCGAGAAGCCAAGCTGCGTGACCAAGGCATCTCTCGGATCGAGTCCCAAAGGATCAAGTCGGGTTGTGTGATCAAGACTTTGTATCCGGGTCATTACCACTCGTATCTTGATCAATACTTAGTGGATTCCTCTAGGAGTTGGAGAAGAGAGGAGTAGAAGAATTACCCCATCTTGAACCTCTATAAAAACTTATCGTGTCATTTACATTTCAAAGACTTTAATTCCCGCACTTTATTTATTTAACTCTTGTTGATAAATTTGCTATCCACTTGATAATCTCTAAGTACTAAAACCAAGTATTAAATCTCTACTAAACCAAATTTAAGGGTGTAAAGTCTTCCATGAAAACAAATCACGATCGTGTTGAGTCTTTAGTCAAAATAGTCGAGTTATTCTATCGGCTCGGTCGAGTCTGAGTTGAGTAACTAATCTCTTTGATTAACTAACTTAGTTTGTCCATCAAGGACTCGGTGTGAAGTATTAACTCGAATATTTAAAAGGACTAAATCGAAAAGTTGGTAAGGTTTATTCAACCCCCCCTTCTAAACCTTACACTCACACCCCTTGGGACCTACACTTAGTAAAAATAGAAAATTTTCGATCAAGTCTGCTTACCACTCTGTCATGGAAGAACCAAGTAACATTCCAAAAATCCATATGACAGGTTGCACGAGTTCAGGACCTTCCCTTATTTGGAAAAAACTCTGACCTCTCAAACTCCCAACTCCTGTTTTTCATTTCTCATGGAGGCTACTCTCTTGTACATTGCCTGATCCCCAAAACCTTGC
This sequence comes from Rehmannia glutinosa, assembly GCA_016081115.2. Lineage (NCBI taxonomy): Eukaryota > Viridiplantae > Streptophyta > Magnoliopsida > Lamiales > Orobanchaceae > Rehmannia > Rehmannia glutinosa. The sequence goes on from JABTTQ020000078.1 coordinate 66,310, forward strand.
ATGTAGACACATCATCAATTATGACCCCCACTGCACGTTATGTTCTGCTCCAAATCTCACTATGCGTCATCTCTTCTTCACTTGCCCTTTTACAGCGCAAGTATGGGTTGTTGTTGTCCTTCACGAGACCATCGCTCTATTTCAACAACCATGTACTGATCTCTGGGCGCGGGATTTTCTGTTAAGCAGTCCTAGACACATTGCAGAATTTTTTCTCATGTTATGCTTCAGAATCTAGACGAACAGAAACAAAAAAAAATTGAAGACTCAACTCAGGCCCCCACATCACTTATTCTTGCAACAAGTCAGTCCATATCCCTCTTCCATCATGCAAATGTTTGGCTCGAGCACTCTTCAAAACCCCCTTTTGATCTTCATCTTCTTAAGTCAGCTCCACCAGGAGTTCATGTTTTCTTTGATGGTGATATCTCATCATCTAGAAAGCTGTCTTGCGTATTATTGGTATTTTCATCGAAATGAGCACAAATATTTCATTAGGGACTTGGCAAAATCCTTCTCGGGCATCATCAACCCTGAAACTGTAGAAGCTCTGGCACTCCGTGAAGTCATCAAAATTACACTTGAACTTGAGTTATCGAACATATCGCTCATGGGGGACTCAACCATAGTCATTGAAACAACTAGGAATGTTTCTTCTTCCTCATCAGAATGAGACTCTGTTCTTGGTGATTTTACTTGTTATTTAGGTTCTTTCAATTATCCTTGTTTATTTTGGATCCCCTGGGGTGATAATGTCGTTACCCGAGCTTGATTCTTTTGCTGAAAAATATCTTTGTACCGTCAGCTTGTGGACTGAACCCCATGATTTTTTGTGTCAATCGGTACTGGAGCTTTTCCAGTAATCTAATGCAATTTCTTTTCAAAAAAAAAAAGAATTAAGAGTGATTATAAAATTTGAAAAACTCTCTGAACCACCGAAACATATTCGATTATTGACATAAATCACAATACCACCTAATCAGTCTTATCGGCTTTTACAAGTTTAGTGTATTTTTTTTTCTTTTTAGTCAAACAACTTGGCAAATGGATTGAAAACTAATCCTAATAAAGCATGGTTTCAGATTTATAAAGAAATGCACTTGCTTTCTCTTATTTTTTTTTGTACAATATCCTGGGTGGGAGAGTGTTGATGTTGGGGACAAAAAAATATTTAATTAATTAATATATAATTCAATTTATATATTTTTACTTAATATTAATTGCCCAGACCACAGCAGAAAAATAAATTTAATATTAATTTCCCAATGAGCTCTTAATAAATAAATTGGCCCAATAGTGTTCGAGACTGGCCCCTAGGTCGATTTCTCCTACGCAGAGTGGCCCATAGGCCGAATTCTCCTACACGGCCCATGGGGCACATCTCCCAGGTATAAAAAGGTCCATTCAATTATCTGTAAGTTAATTATTTCATAATCCTCTTACGCATTATTATTCAATATTCATTTACTGTATTATTCTCTTATTCACCGTGCTGACTTGAGTGTCGGAGGGGCCTCCCTAGGACAACACCTGGGACCCTCTAACGTTTGCGCATGTGTGCAGGCAAGTTCCTAATTGACGGATTTTCAGCTCTCGGAGAAGAAGACGTGAAGACTTCCCCCTCGGGAAGAGGAAGACATGAAGACTTCCCCCTTGGGAAAAGGATTGACATGAAGACTTCTCCCTCGGGAAGAGGATTTTAGTCAACCCAGTTGACTTGGAGTGATCTGCCCTAAAAAACAGCATCATTTTGGCACCATCTGCGGGAACCAGCTAAAAGCACACAAAGATGCAACCTCAATCGCCAACTTGTAAAGTTGGATCTCAAGCTGTAGGCCATGGTGCCGGAGACCAGCAAGAAGGAAGATCACCAAGACGGCAAGAACTTTCCACCGGAAGGGCGCCCCCTCTTCCGCAGGAAAGAAGGGCGCCACCGCCTCCCTCTGGAGGCGCTCCACTCAGCGAAGAAATTCATCTAACCAAGGACACTCTCTGAATCCTGTTAGAACAAGCTGCACGGAATGCCTTGAGGCATCAAGATACTGTCGGAACCATGGGAGCACTATCCCGAGCTCCACCCATTATTGAAGACCTTGACCTAGAAGGACAAGGAAAAGGAGATGAAGGACGCATCAAGAGCCAAGAAGAGCCGCCAGTAGCTGCAAAGTCTCCAACAACACCGTCCAGTCATACTCATTCACGAGCTACCGCTTCGAAGAAAGGGAGTCCATTGAGCCCCGATATCATGGCGGAGCAGTTACTCCTGGGAATTAGGACATCTAATCTCCCATAATATAATGGAACTGGAGATCCCCATGAGCATTTGAACAAATTCTATGCTGAGGCAGACCTCTATGAGATGACGGATGCTGCCTACTGCAAAACCTTTCTAAGTATGACCAAGCAAGCCCGGGCTTGGTTTGATCAGCTCCCGGATGACTCTATCACTGTAATGTACAAGTTTGCTGATGCTTTCGTACAACAATTTTCTGTCAACAAGGAAAACCATGAGACCATCGCAAACCTATTTTAGCGTAAGGTGGGAGAACCTTTATGCAGTTTCATGGGACAACTCGTGGAGGCTGTAAATGAAGTCACCAACATCTACTAAGAGACATTGACAAGGATTCAACAACGTATTGCCCTCAAAGAGCGTGCTCAGGGCGTGACTAAAGAAGGATCTCTCCCCACTCTAGGAAAAATTCCCCACTACAGCAGAGCACCCAACGAGGAAGATGAAGCGATGAAGCCACCACGAAGAAACAAGCGTAAGGCCGAAGAGGGTTTCCATAATCATCCTTAACGCCGCAAAAGGAACTCGGGACAAGTAACAATTCCCTTGAATGCACTGGTATCGGAGGTACTAGCTATCCCTCGAAGAGAGAGAATCATAGAATCGCCTCGGGAGATGGGAGACAGTTTCAGACGACGTCAGTCCAAACATTTTTGTTACTTCCATTATGATAGGGGACACACAACTGAGACTTGCATCCAGTTGAGATCCTCCATCAAAAAGGTAATTTGGAGAGACCACCTACAAGAGTACGTGGATTACTTGGATCACGATCAAACCTAGAAAGATAGTAGTAGGGGACGTCCTACATCACACGGGGAGGACAACTAGACTCATCACCTTGAAAATTCTTTACCCCCGCAACACGGACTTCGGACAGCACCTCCTGGATTGCTCTCGAGTTACTTAGTTCGCACTACCCCCTTAGCCGAGATTTGCCAAGGAGTATGAGATAAGCAACATTACTGGGGACGTAGTGACTACTCGGAAACATTAACTTATGGTACTGAAGACGAAGTGAATTCTCCTAGCCAACCAACAAAGGCATCACACCTCCATGAAAGTTGCAGATCTCCTTAGCTTCCGTCTACACTAGTTCTCCTTGGCCTTCTGAGGGCCTTAGTATTTTTTATTTATTTATTATTTCCAGTTTGTTTCCGCCCAAGAGGCGTTAAACAATTATTTACATATTAGTCATGTTTCCGCCCACAGGGCATAAAACTTTATCATTATAATGAATAAAAATATTTTCGCTCTTCTACTTTGATGTTGTGAATGCAGTTAATGGCCACATATGGCCAAGATCAATGACCAGTTAGATACTCTCCTCAACAAACCCCATATTTCCGACTGAAGCCCTAGATGGGAGGGGCCTCCTCACGGGGGTCCTCATAAATATCCTCATCCGACTAAGACCCCGAAGGGGAAGACCTCACCTGGCTAAGACCCCAGGTGGGAATACCCCTTACGGCTAAGACCCTAGATGGGAGGGGCCTCCTCATGGGGGTCCTAGTAATTCACCTCCTCCGGCTAAGACCCCGGAGGGGAAGACCTCACCCGGCTAAGACCACATAAATTCTTCTCCAAGGTGAAAATGTGCAAAAAACAATAAGGCAAAAAAAAAACTAACACATGTGGAGAAGATATCAAAATGTTAAAGCAAAGATTATCGTGAAAGCTCCAAAGGGTGCCCCCCGCAGCTCGAGCGCGCCTGTGGACTCCATGAGGCGCCACCCTAAGCCGGAAGGACATCTCGCAAAATATCATTCCCTGGTGAAAAAGAAGGCAAAAACTCTAACACATGAAGGAAGAAGTCAAAAGCGATAAAGTAAAGCTAGAGAAGAGTTCGGAAGGGTGCCGGGAGACTCAGGAAAATCGCCCTCTTGAATTTTGGAAGGGTGCCCCTTGAGCTCCGAAAGGGCGCCCTCAAGGAAATGTGGAATGACATACATTAACCTCGAACACGAGTATTCCTGGCTATTCCAGAAAAATTAAGACTTCCCTCCGAAGGGAAGGTCCACCTCAACATGGAAAATGAACAAGTTTTCTACAGAAAGAAGTTATATCAAAGCACTACATATAAAACATGGTAAAACAAAGCAAATATGCGTAAAGAAGACGGAAGATCATCCATCCCTACGGGGAAAATAAAGTATCTCAAGACCAAAAAAGAAAGAGAAATATCCAAGTGCGTAAAGAGAAATATCTAAATGCGTAAAGCAAGCCCTAAACAGATGGGCATGAGTTAATGGCCATCAGGCCAAGAAATAACTATCACAACTCAAGAGGGGGCTCCTCATCTCCATTAGAAGAATTAGCCTCTCGAGGCTCATCTCCATCACCACCACCATCGTTTGGAAGATCCTGCAAGGCCTCAACCTCTCCCTCCTCCTCGTCAGAAACTCTGCAATCCAAGATGTCGATCAGCTCACTGGAAACTTTCCCACTCTGTCATCGAAGTCTACGGCAATGGCGCACCGCCTTATCATAGTAGGAGCATGACTCTCTCATCATGTCTGAATGATAGGACAATGAACCCTTGTAGGCCTCAACTGAACTAGACCTCTCCTTGGCCAACAACTCAACACCAACGGGAGACTAGAAAAACAACTCACCCATCTCTGCTTTATGGGCAAGTAACTCTTCGCCCGTGCACACTGCTTAGACAAATCCTATATCTCACACTTATGATGGCTAGCTGCTGCCTTAAGTGCCTTCACCTCACCCTGAGGATGACTGTTCTCCTCCTCAGCCACCTCGCCTCGATGGTTCGAAGCCGCTGTGAGGTTCATAATCTACAAGAAAATTTGTACAAGTTTTAGCCAAGTGCAGAGACAAAGAATGAAAAATAAAGATGTAAAGTAACCATAGAAGCTTACCGAGTAATGTCCCCCACAAAGGTGAGTCTCAAAGTCCTTGAAGAAAAAAAAAAAAACCCAAGACGGGGTGATCATCTGCAGAGACAAAGTTCATCTAAGATGGCATAGCCCAAGCGAGAATCTGTGTAGTCCCAATGGGACTGGATCCCCGATGGTTCACTCCACTAGAAAAGATAGCTTGGGGACGAACAATCTCGGAAGAAGAACCCGAGGCTCCATCATCGGCCTCTTCCCCCAAAAAGGGCACGAAGGAGGAGGGCGAGCCGGAACAACATCAACGCAATCATCGGAGCATGAGCCCGGGACGCCGATCACCCTCCCCGGTGGGAAGGCGCCTATGATTCTCCTAGGGAGAATCACGTGGCTTATCACTGCTGGGGCAACGCACTCGAGCTCCCGCCACAGAGACTTCCCATTGGCCTTCTCCTTTTCCTTCTTCTTAAAGGCCATCAACTCGCGATGTTGTAGCTCTCCTTATCTAAAAAGCAAGCGAAGCAAATATTAGAAAATGGAAGCGGAAGAATATACAAGTAAAGCGGGAAACAATAAAGTAATATGGGATACCCAAGAACTCCCTAACATTAAGAAGATTCTTAAATAAGCCATGGGATCTATAAACTTCCGCCATCTACTTTGGGAAGCGGGAGTACCTCGGGCGATCATAACTTCGAAACCCATTCGTAAAGGGAGCTCCCAACCATTATCCCTCACGTATAAGAAATCCTCCTTCCACAACCCACTTTGGGGGAGAAGGAAGTCGTTCAAAAAACTTGCACTGGGGACGTGGGAAAAAGTGGAAGAAGATGTCACTAGGAGACTTCGTGGCATATAATAGAGAATGAAATCCATCTGCAGTCGGAGTTAAGCCCAATTGACACATCGCATGCTGATAACCACGTATATACGCATAGGCTTGGGGGGATCAACTGACCAACACATGCTCCCACGGATCTAAAGATCACAATGAGCAAAGTATTTGGAGGAAGCATAAAGTCAACAGAAAAGCTGTAAAGGTACACTGTGATGAAGCCCTTGGGTGGATGAGTGAGCATGTTGGCCGAACTGGGGGCCAACATCACAACCTATGAAGGAAACTCTAGCCGCTCCCGCAGTCTACAAAGACAGACAAATGATACTCGACTGGCCAACTCTCCCAAAATAATTGTTCGACTCACTTCAACTCTCACCTCACCTCTCACCTCAACTTTCAAAAAATTTCCTAAGTCTTCTACAAAGCAAAAATTTTCAAAGTTGAAAGGTAGAGAGAGAAAATTTACCTTTGGAAGACATAGTCACAAGCTCTCATTCCAAGTGTCCTTGTGCAAAAGTGGTCAAAAATTCTCCAAAGACAAGACAAGATATGCAATAAGACAAGCCAGATATTTCTACACCGGATTAGCTTCCGCACTACTTCATCCATCTGCAGCACCGGAGCTGGAGGGCTTATGTTGGGGACAAAAAGAATATTTAATTAATTAATATATAATTCAATTTTTATATGTTTATTTAATATTAATTGCCCAATGGACTCTTAATAAATAAACCAGCCCAATGGTGTCGGGACTAGCCCATAGGCGAATTCTCCCTCGTGACTCACGGGGCCCATCTCTCGGTATAAAAAGGTCCCTTCAATTATCGTAAGTTAATTAATTCATGATCCTCTTACATATTATTATTCAGTATTTGTTCAATGTCTTACTTTTCTTATTCACCGTGCTGACTTGAGCGTCGAAGAGGCCTTCCTGGGACAACCCTGAGGCCCTCTAACGTTTGCGCGTGTGTGCATGCAAGTTCCTAGTAGAAGAATTTTCCAACTCTCGGAGAAGAATACGTGAAGACTTCCCCCTCGTGAAGAGGAAGGCGTGATGACTTCCTCCTTGGGAAGAAGATTTGCGTGAATACTTCCCTCTCGGAAAGACGACATTTTAGAAAGAGGCTATGTTGATACTTGGTGGGCGGACCTCTTTAAGACTATCTTCCTTGGACTCCACCTTGGAAGACGCATCACTTGAGCTCGAATCCGACTCAAGCTCTACTACTCCTTTGCCATCAAAACACAACACTGGAGCAAGAGGAGGAATATCAAACTCCGTGGAAAAAGGTGGACATGGAATGATTGGACTAGAAATCGAATGCCGTGAACACTTGACCTCAGCGGAATGGAAGTAGTACCAGAATCCGGGATATGACTTGAAATATACGAAAACTCGGGAGAAGACATGGAAAAATGGGAAGGAAAATGGACCGGGGGGCTGGGACACCCCCGAGGGCGCGCCCTTGTGGCCATCCAGGGAGGGCACCCCGGGGTACCCTCTACGGCCTATGGTGCTCTCATCTCTCTCCCCGCTTGACACACTCCACTCATCACTCCAACGCAAACATAAATTAGAAACTATATAATTAACAAATAATAGTATCATAAAAAAATTAATATGATAGATAATTAATCAAATAATAAGATATGAAAAATCTAATTCGGATTTTAATAAATTAAGTCTCAATAGTAATTGTAAAGTCAAATTGCAATGACCCGGGGCTATCCCAAACGGACTCATTCCTTAACCTTTCCCTTTGGGCTTTCCATCCGCGTCACCACTCATAGACTTCTCGTCCCTGGAAGTGGGTTTCATGTAATTAGTTGTGGGTTTACACCTAGAGTTTGTCATATTCCGGAATATACCAATATTATGACCCAAGTTCAAAATAGCTTATAGGGCCACAACTGATAAGCCAACAGCTGAAGAAGCTCAAAATAACTCAGATGTTCCTGAAAAAGACACAACTGATACAATCGAATATGATTAATTTTGTTATACCTCATCGATGTCATTCTTTCTTTGAGGTAGAGAAGGCTCTTGAAAAGCCTTTATCTTGGGAAGATGATGATGATGACATTTGTCCATTATCCCCAGCATATCCAGAAATTGAAGATAGGTTGCTCGAATGGAGAGCTTGGAAGTGCTAGCTGGTTTCAATTTGAAAGGCCGAATATGATTGATGAGGAGGAATATCTCCTAGGATTTTTGGGCAACGTCCATATCCGCTCTGCTCTTGATTCGGACTTTTGCATTGTCCTTTTATATGAAACAAGGACAATGAGAAGGCTAAGGATAAGGCACTAGAGAAGGCTAAGGCTCTCGAGCCTCATGTATGCGCATTTTTCGATCCCAGCATCCCTCAGAAGCCTTAGAAAGTGCGAGCAGCAGTGATGTGGAAATTTTGGATGCGCTAACCTTGATCGAGAAGGCTCGTGCAAAGATGCTTTATAAGAGTCCTTAGTGATTCATGAGCAATTCTCCCTCAGGGGTCCAGAACAATCAATTTTCTCTTTCTCCTTCCCCTGCTATTCTTGAAACAGTGAGGAAAATCGATGCCACAAACCTCACCAGCTCACTCAGAAGGACTATCCAGGGAGGTTGGCGATGAAGTTAGGGATGAAGATGTAGTGGGCAACCTAACTAAGCCACGCCCTATTGGAGTTGTTAAGACAATGCCCCCAGGCAGTTGAACACTCAAAGGAAACAACCGAGTCTCGAGTTGATGAGACCCCATTGTTCGTGATTGACTAGTAAGCCAACCGAGAGGGAAACTAAACACACTACGGTAGGGTTGGAGGATGGTGTAGGAAACTTCAATAAATTAAAGTTAGGAGGCGAAGGTGAGACCCATACGAGAACAACAGTGGGATTAACGACGCTTTGATGTTTAAGACTGTCTTAGCCGAGATTCCAATTGCACTTTGTAGGCGAAGAAGGTCGCTTTCAATCACCGAGGCACATGATGGATAGAGGACCAAGGCGATTGAGGCGTTGGTCATGAAAGTGCAATCAAGAGGTTGAGACCTCGAAGAATGCCAATGGCCAAGACCTAATGCGGCTAAGTCTGCGAAGGCATTGTTGAAGGCCTTGCGGCAGATTGAGACCGCTTTGCTAAGGTTGTTGAAGGCCCCCAAGAGGTTGAGACTTCGGGGGTGTTGCTCAATAAAAAGGAAAATTGCCCGTTCAACAATACCTATATCGAGTCGATCGATTTGGAAGAGATCGACGACCTTTGCATGACTCGGATAATGACAATGCAGTTGGATTTCCTTGAGTCGAGAATGAAGCTAAATCAACCCCAATGACCAGGTGAGATGGAACATGTGGCAAAATTGAAAGAAGCTCGTGAGAAAGCTTCCTCTTCAAAATTCATTTTGGTTAATGGCCCACCTCAATGGTGCCATCACGGTAGAAATTGCGTGCATGGGACTTAGAGATTATAGAAACTAAACCGATATCCGGATGAAAAATATCCGAACCAAAAATATCCATTGACTTTTTAACTTTCCCCGAACCGGACCGTCCCAAAAATATTTCAGTGCGGTTCGAGACTTTTCAAATACTCATACCGAACCACTCCAAACCGAAGACCCGAAGCTAGAACCGATTTTAAAGATTTTATATAAATATATATACATTATTTCTGTTTTATTTATATTGTGATATTGAATTAACTACTAATTAAATTGAATATAAAACATATTTCTAAAAAAATCATAATCTTTGCAACTATTATAAATTTTATAAAGATTTAATAGTAATAATAGAGTAAATCATTTGCAATTAAAATTAATTAAATGGTTAGTAAATTGCACTTAAAAGAGAAACATACTCTAAACAAGTAATAGTACCATATTATAACAATATAAAAAATTCATATTTTAATTTTTTTACCACATTATATAAATTATAAATATAATTTTATTGATTATGTTAAGTTGTTAAGTAGGAGATATTGAGATTATAAATTTATACAAATTTTTGTTTCATATTAATTTATCAAAATTATTACTTAATTATAATTGTTCTAAGTCAATTAAAGGACAATTGCCCAATAATAGAATATTATTGTATTATAGAGGTTATTAAGTTTAGAATTTAGGATTGTGTTATATAGTTTTAGTTTTTATTTTGAGACTACACTAAAAATAGGCTGAAAGTATATCCGTTTGGTGATTTTTATATTGATTCTTTTTTTCAAATTTGTATGTTTTATTTATGATTAATCTCTGAATCCCCGTCCTAAATCGAACCATACCATACCGTCCCATTAGAATCGAATATCCATCCCAAACCATACCTAAAGTTCGGTATGGTTCGGGACGAAGATTTTTTGGTTTGGTTCGGGATGAAGATTTTTTTCTATGGTTAGGTTCTGGAGATTTATTTTTAGAATCTCTGAACTTGGGGATGGTTCTGGAGATTAATCTCCGAACCATCCCCTCCCGTGCACACCCCTGTCACCAGGTCATGATGTTGCTAAGGCGATTGAGGCTTCGACTACTCAAGAGGAAGTTAATACTGGAGCCAACGAAGTTGTTAAGAAAGTTGAGGCCCAATCAGATCAGCAGACTCCCACAACTGCGTCTGTCAAAGCTCACACAACTGAGGCACCTAGAGCTGAAAGCCAGGAACTGAGGGAAGGGCTCCCAAAGGAGGAGTGGGACCCTCCTTAGTACCTATTGGACTGTATGACAATGCGTTTCCATATGTTGATGAGGTTCCATTGGAAGACGAATCTGCTGAAGAACGTGCCAATTACAGAGTTGATATTCATCAACAAGAATTCCAGGCTCCAAACGATTTGAGGGTGGTTCCGTTTGGTTTTAACTTTGATTCTGTGTTACCAGAAGATTACTCACCTGAGGCAGCTGACTTCAGAAAAGCCTTCAAGGCCATGTGTGCTGAGATGGAGGCAATAGAGAAAAGCTTCGCTGAACAAAGGGTTGGTAACCACGATCTTTATGATTTGGGAGATATTTAAGGAGTTGTCTTGAGAATTCAAGAATGGACCATGCAAACGAAGGCACTAAGAAGAGAGGGAGTTAACTACTTCAAATCACTATTAGTAAAATTGGTGATGTCGTATGGTGAGCAAGCTCAATTCCAGTAGAGACAGCGAGACAACATCAACAGGTTGGAAAACACGCACACGACTGACTTGGAGTTGCTAAGGCTTCAATATAAATAGGATCTTCAGAATACATAAAGCACCCTTCGTTCTGAATTGATGGAAATGAGGGCAGAAATGAAGATTCTTCAATCCGAACAGAGAGCCGCTCACTCAGTCACTCATGATAAGCTTGACCGTCTTCTGACTCACACTCCTCAAACTCTTCAAGTTGGTATTGATGATGCCAAAAAGGGGGAAGATAGCCTAAAGGAAAGAAGTGGAAGTAAGGGGGGAAAATCATCAAAGAAGACCCCCAACCCCTTGAAAATTGTGTTGAACAAATCTCAAATTGGCAAATCTACTAGCTCTATCCTCTCTCAGCTGCCGAAGGACCTGTTAGCTGATGAAAAAGCTGAGTTAGCCCTTCAGAAACTGCGAGCTGCAATTGAAGCTGAATTACAAGCAGTTGATCGTCGGCAGCATGGTCGGATTGAAAAGTTGAAATCCAAGTTCTAAGGTCTGCCAGCAGGGATGCTCCCAGGTTCGCCAGCAGTAAAGCTCCCAGACTCAACTGAAGGATCAATTCCTGATGCAGGATCTGAGCTAAGGTCACTTGAGGAGTTTGAAACTCTCAAGTCGGAAGGATATTTCAAGGGAATGGATCTGGAAAAGCATGGGAATTGTACTGGGCAAAAGGGTTAGAATTTGTTCGAATAAGTAGAGAGACAACAGACTGTCTATTAGTCGGTGACTCTAAGGGCTCGGTCGATCAACAAATTCTCGGAGGAGCCGACTCTAGGAAGAGAGGTAGAGGAAGGTCCGGTGGAAGAGGCAGAGTACTCCACCAAGAAGACCTAAGGACACAAAATATGTAAATCCCCTTAAGAAGGGTATCTTACCTTTGAAAATTTGAACTTAGAGAATCGGGAAGGCGTAATGCGAGAGATTGCAAAGCGACAAGAAGAAGAAAACGTCAGGCAAGACAGAGAATACGAAGAGAGGAAGAGGAGAGATCAAGCTCAGAAGAGGAGTTATGAAAAGAGAAAGAGAGAATAAGAAGCCAGAAAGAGGAAGGCTGATGAAGATGAAGAAAGCCGCAGAGATGCTAAAGGCTGCTGCAGACACTTTTTTGTTGTATTTTTAAACTGCTGTAAATACAAAAAAAGAATTTTAAGTACTTTGTAATTTTTCTTTGTACTTTGTAATACTTTGTAAAGTGTGGAATGATGTGATCAATAAAACGACACATTCTAGCAATCATTCTTTTTCAAACACTATTTACATTGTTATTTTATTTATGTTTTGGTATCATCAAAAAGGAGAAAATTGTTGGAAAATTTATTGTATAGATTTTGATGATGCTATGTAAAACTTAGATTAGGAAGTTGGCACCCCAAATTCTGTTGTAAATTCAACTATGTAATAGATAGGTTCTATGAAGCTGAGTCGAAGCAGCCAAGTTGAAGATTGCAGAAGTTGACTAAAGATCGAAGTGAAGATTCAACTGTGTGATAGCTGAGTATTGCAGTGCAGGATCAGTCAAGTACCAAAAAGTTGTCTAAGTCAGCAGACTGACAGTTAAGTCACTCCTAGATAAGTGGAGACTATCAAAGGGGTTCAGCAGCAAAAAGGACTCAAGAAAGTCAAGATGTCCGTTGATAAGTAAAGTCAAATCTTTCTTGAAAGAGGAAAGAAGGCATTGCATCGCAACCTTGAAGTCGTTTTGTTGAAAGAGTGCAAAAGGTTGGGAACCAATGCGATGTTCCTGCACACCTGTCGTGTTTCAGGCTAACCTACAGAGCATTAATATAAGGTTGGGTCAACATCAAAATATTGCATAACAAGACCAGACAATGACCATGAAGTGAAGTTTGAAAAATGGATCTGCCTCTTCAACGGATACCTTTTTCAAACTGTCACTATAAAAGGGTGAGAAATTCATTTGAGAGAGTACGAAGCAACAGACATATACCTGCAAACATTCAAGCATAGACCAAAATACTCTCAAGCAATATATTCTATCCTCAAGCCTAAAACTCGAAGTATGTCGATCCAACACTTTCGTGAAGGAAAGAAAGCTTCAAACTGTTGAAGAAGAAACTTATTGAAAGACAAAAGTGCACAACCGGGGTTGAAGGAAGTGCAGTAAGGTTTTAGTTCGAACTAAGGCTTTGGATTCGTTGGAGGGCTACGTGATCAAATCCAAGAATCTAAAGGAGCTGAAGTAGCAGGACAACCATCTTGTGAAAGCTGAGTCCCAGGAGTGAAGCCAACTGTGTGATCAATGCTTGCTTGATCATTGTGTCAGTTGTGTGATTGTTACTTTAGTTGGAGAAGAGTGGAGTAGAGGAATTACCCTATCCTCGAACCACTATAAATTGCTCTGTGTCATTTACTTTCAGCACATTTATTTCTTGCACATTTATATCTTCTAATTGATAAATTTGCTAAGTCTACTGATAATAACTTAACCTAAAACAAGTGTTGAAAACAAATTTCAAACTAAGGGTGTAAGACTTCCGCTGAAAACCAAGTTAGATATTTTTATAAAAAGGTCACTTCACTTAGCTGAGTTATCTTATCAACAGTTCTCTCGAGTCTGTTGAGTGACTAACTCTACTATTGAGATTGAACTAAGTTGTTCCTCAAGGACTAAGCTGACTTGTGATTAAAACTCTGATTTAAAGGATAAAAATTAAAAATTGGTTAAGTCTATTCAACCCCCCTTCTAGACTTAACATAAACACTCCTTGGGACCTACACATCTCCTTAAGATGTTTTCAGCTGTTTTTTTAATTGAATAAAAAAAACTAAAAACAACCCTGACATACACAAGGGTTTTGATAGAGGTGGCAATTCAAGTCATCGGTTCATGTTCGTATTTGGTTTTGATTAATTTGATTTATGCTCAAATAATCAAAAATTAAGTGAAATATAAAATAACAAGACAAATTAGTTGCATGTTATCAGATTCTTGTTAGTCATGTTCGTGTCGTTTTCATGTTTATCTCAGTAATTTCAAGTTGTGTTCGTGTCGCATTATCGGGTCGTGTCAGGGATTGTCACCCTAATCTTTTAGGGTTGTTTTCACATAGTTAGGTGACATTATTTTATATATTGTTAAAATTATTTAAAATAGTATTGCAATTAATTTCAGGTTGAGTTCATATCATATTATCGGGTAGTGTCAAAGATTATCATCCCTAATTTTTTACGGTTGTTTTCACATAGTTGATGACATTATTTTATAGAGGAAAAAACACTAAACCTCCCAAACTATGCGATTTTTTGCACTTTACCATATAAACTAATTTCTTTTACACTTTACCATACTAACTATATAAGTTTTGCACTTTGCCATATATCGGTCATCGCCGATGGAATATTCTCTGAATATTCTGGCACGTGCCCTCCACGTGAGGGCAAAACCGTCTTTGACTAAAATTCAAACAGAAGTAGTTACACTTTACCATATGAACTTTGTTAAGAATTTCACTTTGCCATCTGAACTTTGCGCAATTTTCACTTTGCCATATCAATTTAAGAAAATTAAAAACATTATGTGTATATACTTTTATTTATCTTATTTAATACATAAAAATCACAAAAATAAGTTTAAACCATATTGTGAGCGAATCAAAATGAAAATCAACATATACAAAATTTACTTTTATATTATATATATTCTCGTATATATTAATTATTTTTGTATTATAATTTATTTTGTGCATACCAAAATTAAAAAAATACTAAATATATATATTATAATTATGATTACAATATTTATTTTCTTTTATTTTTATTTTTTTGCAAAATTTTGATTTACCGAAGTACCAACCGAAATACCAAAAAAAAGTATGGTAAAAGTTTGAGCCGAACTGATTATTTTGGTACAATATTCAGCACACGATGCATAATGAATTTTCTGTTCAATTATGAATTTTGTTCGTTCACCAAATACTTATTGAGTTTAACCTCTACTTTGTAGAAGTACGAGAGCAATATAGTATGGTAATCGACCAAAGTTGTCTCACAAGAAAAGTTTAACCAAGCGTGTAATTATTTGAATTTCTGAAAAACAAAAATAGTTCTTTAACACTATAATCAAGTTTTGAATATGCAATTAAGAATTTAACTAAGAATTGAAAGTACATAGCTAAAGCAACATCACATGAGAAAATTTGGATGAAATCAATAAAAAAAATGTCTAAACCTTAGAACAATTCAAAGATGTCTAAACCACCAAAAACAACTCGATATCAGATATTTGTACCCATCTTAACCATAAACGTAAACCATAAATTAATACCATTGATAGTACATTTTACTAAGGTAAATATATTTTCTTTTACGAATAAAAAAAAGATAAATAAATGTATATACACATAAGTTTTTTAATTTTCTTAAATTGATATGGCAAAGTGAAAATTGTACAAAGTTCATATGGCAAAGTGAAATTCTTAACAAAGTTCAGATGGTAAAGTGTAACTACTTCTCTTTGAATTTTACGCAAAAACGGTTTTGCCCTCACGTGGAGGGCACGTGCTGGAATATTCGGAGAATATTCCACCGGCGATGACCGCTATAGGGCAAAGTGCAAAACTTGTATAGTTTGTATGGTAAAGTATAAAGAAAATTAGTTCATATAGTAAAGTGCAAAAAACGCATAGTTTGGGGGTTTAGTGTTTTTCATCTATTTTATATTGTTAAAAATTAGGGTGGCGCTATTGGCACCCTCTTTTTTTATGAGTACACCCACCTTCTAAGTACACCATCCCCTACATTTTCAAATATGGCACAATTGATGACTTCATCCCCTTTTTTTTCCAATTTTACCCTTGCACTTATATTCCCTCCCAAATACACCCAAAATGATAAACCCAAGGCGCGGCGACGGTGACGGAAGAAATTCCACCAATATTTTTTGTTCTGGCAACGAAAAAATATGTAATATCTTTTAGATTACACATTTTTTAATTTATTTTAATTTTGAATTTAATACTTTGATTTAATTTCGCACTTATAGTTGGATTAGTTTTGGTAATTGTTGGGTATAAGTGTTGGGTAATTGTATTTGTTTGATTCTAGAGTTACAAATTTTTTTTTTCTGGTTTTTGTGCGAGTTTGGGGAAGAAGGCGGCGGATGGCACGATGGTATACTCGATCATGCCATAAAGCGCACGATCGAAAAGTAACAACGATCGTGCCATCGATCGTGCCATCATGCAAGTGGCACGATCGAAAAGTAACTACGATTATGCCATCGATCGTGCCATCATGCAAGTGGCACGATCGAAAAATAATTACGTTCGTGTGGCATTTTAACTACATTGCGATCGTGCCAAGTATCGCACTTTTGTTATTCAACAATAAATTTTCAGCTGTAAAAATGAAAAAATAACACACTTTTAAGTTGCAGAATTAAAGATATACTTATATTATTTGACAAAATTAAATATTTTCAATAATGTGAGTGTTTAAAAATCTAGGGTTTACAAAAAAAAGTTCAGTTTTTTACAAGAACGTGGGTGAGTGTGAGGAAGATGAAGTGTATTAGAACTTATTTATTTAAGTAAGGGTATCATAGTCTTTTAAACTAATGGCATTTTTGAAATTATATGAAGGGGGTGTACTTAACAATTTTGGGGGTATCAATAGCGCCACCCTAAAAATTATTTAAAGAGCTAGTCTCATGTCAGACGATCTAACGAATCTAAGTCCATTAGACAGATCCCTCAAACCCGACCCGGATCTTTAAAAAAAAATGCTCCAGACTCCTTGCTCCCTTTTTCTTGTTGTTTGTTTTTCCTCTCTCTCTTTCTCTCTCTCTCTTAAAAGTCTTCTTCATGACCTTAATAAACTATCACATCCCCAGCATCCTCGTCATCTTCATATCCTGTGCTTTTATTGGGATATTTGCGATGAACCCTCCACTTTCAGAAAAAATGTCCCAAGGCTCGCCGACATGCCGCAAATTCCAACGAACCAATGGATACCAAGTCAGTTTCTCCAATTTCCTCATACAAAACTATATCCTCTTCAACTATAAAAAACTAATTGTGATGATCTGTTGCAGGATCTTTTCATGAAAGTATTTGTTGTAATACTTTCAAACTACTAAAATTCTCTCCAGAGAACTACTAGTACTTTTTCGAGGAACTACTAATACTTTTTTGAGGGACTGCTAATACATTTCGGGAGTATATTCAGTAGAAAACTAAAAAACTCTCCAGGGAACTACTAATACATTTCAGAAGAACTGCTAATACTTTTTAGAAGGACGGCTAATACTTTTTAGAAGAACTGTTAATACATTTCGGGAGAAAAAATTAATTATATTCAGGGAACTACTAATACTTTTTCAAGGAACTACTAATACTTTTTGAGGGACTACTAATACGTTTCGGGAGTATATTCATGAGAAAAACTAAAAAACTCTTCAGTGAACTACTAATACATTTAAGAAGAACTGCTAATACTTTTTAGAAGGACGACTAATACTTTTTAGAAGGACTGTTAATACATTTCAAGAGAAAATTTTAATTATATTCAGGGAACTACTAATACTTTTTCGAGGAACTACTAATACTTTTTTTAGGGACTTGATAATACATTTCGGGAGTATATTTATGAGGAATACTAAAACACTCTTCAGGGAACTACTAATACATTTAAGAAGAACTGCTAATACTTTTTCGAAGGACGGCTAATACTTTTCAGAAGGATTGTTAATACGAGTGATCCCTGAAAACTACTAAAACACCACTGCTAATATTACGAAAATGCCACCGGATCCGCGGGTCAGATCCGTCTAACAGGCCAGACCCGTTAGACGGTCTGACAGAGTTTTTGTGTGAGCTAGTCTCCTGTCAGACCGTCTAACAGATCTAGATCCGTTAGACGAGTCTAATTACCCTACCCATCTCGCAAGCCTGAGTCTAGGGGTGTTCATTTTTCGAATCAATTCGAGATTCGACTCGACTCAAATTCGAATCTCAATTTCGAATTAGGATTTTTGAATTTCGAATCGAATTTCGAATCAACTCGAATTTCGAATATGAATATTTGAATCGAATAACGAATTGAGGAATTTTTTTCGAATTCTATTCGAAAATCCTAATTCGAGGTGAAATTCGAATAAATTCGATTTGAATATCGATTCGTATTAGTATTTCAATTCGAATTCGTGTACTTATTCGAACTCAATTATATCCAAATTTAATTTATATATTATATATTTTAAACATTATACATATATAAATTACATATATGCAAATAGAAATAACATAATTAGTTGATGTATAAATAATATTTAATTTCACATGGTTATTATAATAAAATTGTTGCAGTAGAATCATATTGTTGGTCATAGCTAGTTTCGGTGTTTCATAATTTAATTTTATTTCAAAGTCTCGTCATTTTTGTGTAGTTTTTGAATTGTCTTAAGATGTGAAGAACAATGTGTTTTTTACTTCAAAAAAAGAACAATATGATTTTTATTTTAATAGATTTTAGCCTCAAAAATATTTTGTCTTTAGTTTTTGTAATATCTTTATGGTAACAATATAAATTGATGAGTTATATGGTTTGCTTATGTTATTGTTTCATTATAGAACTCTTTTGTTAAAAACAAATTGAAATTTTGCTTGAAAAATATGGGTTTTGGATCTGAAAAATATGGGTCTGAAATACAATTGTGCCCGTTTTATCGATAAATTTGGATTTCTGGATTGACTCGAATTCGATTCGAAAATCGACAAATCCAATTCAGTTAAATTCGATTCAAAATTAATTGAATTAGGATCGAATTTCGAATTGAGGTTTCAAAAATTCTATTCGATTAATTCGATTCGAGGAAGTCGAAGAATTCAAAATTCGATTCGATGAACACCCCTAAGCCTGACCCGTATCCGCGAAAAATAATTCAATAAACAGATCTCGTCCCCACACCACTACCGTCGCCGCCTTCTTCCTCTTCTTTCACGACTGCTTCCGGCAGCTACGACGTCTTCGTTCTTGTCTCCTCCACCCGATTCAGCATATCCGAGCGTGGTTACGTGGGATTTTCGAATCGAAAAGATTTTTGATTGCATCAGATGTGGAAATGGTGGAGAAGAACGAGATTTGTTGAATGTCCATGAATTAGACGTGGAGAAGAAAGAGATTCGCTGAACGAGATTTTCTTTTTTCAAATGTTTAATCAATGGGCAACACCAACGTGAAAGGAAAAATGATGATGGTTGGTGATGTCTCGTGGTGATGGTGCTCTGTTTTTTTTTTCCAGGTGGTATGAAGAATGAATATTGCACTAAATGATACAAGTCTTAGTATCATCTAATACTTTTATATAGAAATACTAATACATTTTATAAGAAAAACTAATACGTTGCAGGAGCACTACTAAAATATTCTCTAGGAAATTACTAATACTTTTTCGAAAAACTACTAATACTTTTCTGATAGAAAACTAATACATTTCAGGAGTATATTAATGAGAAATACTAAAACTCTTCAGGGAACCACTAATACATTTAAGAAGAACTGCTAATACTTTTTAGAAGGACGGACTAATACTTTTCACAAGGACTGTTAATACATTTTGAGAGAAATTTTTTATTATATTCAAGGGAACTACTAATACATTTCAAAGAACTGCTAATACTTTTTAGAAGGACGGCTAATACTTTTCAGAAGGACTGTTAATATATTTCGGGATAAAAATTTAATTATATTCAGCGAAACTACTAATACATTTTAGAAGAACTGCTAATACTTTTTAGATGGACGACTAATACATTTTGGGAGTATATTCATGAGAAATACTGAAAAAACCTCTTCAGGGAACTACTAATACATTTCAGAAGAACTGTTAATACTTTTTAGAAGAACGACTAATACGTTTCAGAAGGACTGCTAATACATGTGCTCCCTGAAAACTACTAAAACAACACTGCTAATATTACGGAAATGCCAGGATCCAGGAGGTCGATCCGCTTCTAACAGATCAGGCCGTCAGACGGTCTTAGAGGAGCTTTTGTGTTATTTAAAATAGTATTGTTGCAATAAATTAGCCCAATTTTTGCACTCATACTCAAAAGGTTTAAGAGCTGAAAGTTGAGTGGAAAGTAGAAACCATCAAAACCCTAACCATCACCATGAGAGGAGCTCTGCTAAGAAATTTCTCCCTCTACACTCGCAATCTCCATTTGTCTCGGAATCTCAAACGTTCCTCTACGATTTCTAATTGCTATACCGATCATTTTTGTTACAATTACATCATTGAAAATGCACCATTTCTCAACTGGTTTCCTTCCAGAACGCGATTTTTCTCATCCGAAAATGGAAGCCCGGATCCCAGCGCTAACCCTGAATCCGAAACTAGTGTAGCCCAACCCGAAGAGAAGAAAGCGGCGACGGTCGAGGTAGAAGATGTAAACAACAAAGGTGATACTTTGATGAATAAATAAGCTTCAATGTTTAGCTAAAGTAGTTCTTTTTTTCTTTTTGGGGTTGGGGTTGGGGTTTGGGGGGTGGGCGCTGGGGGAATGGTTGTAATTATTGGGTTCTGGTGTATGTTATATTCGTCGTGGTAGTGATTTTTTCTCTTTCTTCTTCTTCCCTTTTTTTTTTTTTGTGCGTGAAAAGGGACAACTAATAATAGATTTCGTCGTTGTTGAAGCTCCATTTTATTAAGAGAAAATTGGATTGTAGGTAAGCTTGTCTGTGATGATTCTGTCGCATGAAGTGCATATACTAGAAACTACTAAGTTCCTTCTGGCGCTGTTTTTTTTTCTCTTTTTTTTTTCTCTTTTAAATTTGGTTTTTGTTTTGTGTATGACAATCTCCAAATCATCTATGTTTATACATAATTAACTTTTCTTATTTCTCAAATATTTGTGGTGTAAAATGTGATGGAACATATAAGAAACACACAAGATTTTGGTTTAGTAGATTGAAAGAAGAGATATATGTACGTGCAACATTTTATTCATTCTGACACTTTTTCATTGTAATGCAATTAGTGGTTTTAGATGCCAGATGGGTCCATATACTGATTTTATGCAGCTACTTTGGTTGTAAATTTTTCCAGAATTAAAACTGCAGATAGAGGACTATTTCAACAACTTCAATGAGGAGGCACTCCCATCAATCCTTGAGTCAATCCTAAAGAGAAAGCTTTCGAAGAAGCATGAAGACACAGATGACGAGTTAATTGATGAGCTTCAGCTGAAGCCATTAGATAATGTAAAGGATGAAGATTTTGAATCAGATTTCGAGGAGGCTCATGAAACTGATGACGAAGTTGAGGATTTGTACAGTGCTAGGGACATAGTGATGAAGAAAATGACATCCAAGGATCCTTTCTTCAACATGGATGACAGGAAATGGGATGACATGATTAAAGAGGCTGTTGAGCATGGGTATCTTAATGACACGAGGGAATGTGAAGCAATACTAGAGGACATGCTTAACTGGGACAAGCTTCTTCCAGGTAGTATTGTATGATTTCCCCATTTGCTTGTAAGTTTAGCCTAGGTTAATATATGCTAATTTATGTTGTCATTGTCTTTCATGGTTGTTATTATTTGTTACTTTTTACTAGTCAGGTGGTGCTATTTTGGAGCATCATGGTTATTGGTCTTCTGATTAGTTTGTGTTCTCGAATTGCTAAACCACTTTGTTCTAATGCAAGTATTTCTTATGCACTTTGGTTTAGATAACTTTTAAATTCCCCAACTTTGGAAGGCTGATAGCTTGTTCGGTTCTGCTCCATCTGAAAGGATTTGAATAATGGATGTCTCTTTTTGAGTCAGATGGCAAAAATCAACTTTTTTTTAGAATGCAAAATTAACTTTTAGAACCACCTATAAATATTATTTACCAGAAAGATTACATTTCTTTAGAAGTTAAATTTTATATACAAATTACATGAGATGTGGGTTCTCACGACTTTGGGGCTATTAATATTTCATTCTACTCTCGAGATTTAGGGACAGATTGGGAGAAATATTTTCGTTATTCCTAAGTAGGGGTGTAAACGAATTGAGTCGAGCCAAACATATTTTTGTTCGAGTTGGTTTCATCTTTAATCGAGCTTCAAAAATTGTATTTGAGCTTGGTTTGATAATTAATCGGTTCGAGCTTGAATGAGCTTTACTCGAGCCGAACACGAATCAAGCTCGAGTAGCTTGATATTTTTACACATAATTCATTCTTTTTTTTATTAATCGAGTCGAGCTTGGGCCGAGCTTTGCATCTTATTGAACGGAAAAATGTGTTCAAGCTTGGTTCACTATATTAACGAATCGAGCTCAAGCGAGCTTTTAACGATCGTTCTCGGATCGAGTAACAAGTAGCTTGGTTCGTTTTTCAGCCCTATTCCTAAGCTATATATCCTTATACAAAACAGAAAGTGACAGACCTTCTTCAGGATCCAAATCACATTAACCTATATATAGATAATACTCATTACTTGACAACAACTCATGTTGATTTACTTTTGCTTGCTACATAATTGGAGTGCGAACATGGGTTATGGGTACAAATAATTGTATGAACAATATAGCACATTGAGGTTTTTATTGGTCGAGAATTTGAAACTTCTGAACTATAATGATCACCAAATTTTTGTTCCTTCAGAGCAATACCAGGTTGCATGCAAATACCACTGTATAAACATCGATGCTCTTAAACTCTAAACAAAGTGCGAGAAGTTTTTCCTTGAAAAGATGAAGTATAGCAAAAGAATCATATTGTATTCTCATCTTTTCCGTAGTCTTTTTCTGTCTGAGAGCACAAAAAGGATAAAGGGAAAAAGGACTGCTTGTAGATGTTTTTCAGTTACATTTTCTTGGCAGACTTTTGCTGAACTTCCTAGGTTATGGAGAGGTAAATTTTCGATGATATGTGTGTTCGTGTGCACTAAGTAATCCGATGCTAAAAATCATGGACAGATCCAGATATTTTGTGCCATGAACCCTTTTTTTTTGAAATTTCGTTTTAAACCCTGATTTGGACTTTAAGCACGCCACACTTAATTTGTATTGTATCTTCAAGTGAACTTCAATTTTAGGATTTGTGTCTTCAAATTATCTGCTAAGGTTATTTTCATAGTTTCATGATTTTATGGGAATGTGTGAGGGATTGCTTTTTCAGTCATCAATCACATTTATTTTCAGATTTTGGTGTGCTCTGTTTATGATTCTAAATTTGAAAATGGGCCTTCTTCAGATGAGATCAAGAGGAAGGTGGAAAAAAAGTTTGATGAGATAGGTGATAGGGTTGAAAAAGGTGAGCTTGAGGTTGAAGAAGGTTATGCATTGTTCAAGGAGTTTGAAGACCAGATGGTCTTGGAATGCGCTAAATTAATGGAGGCGGAGGGTCCCCCTCAGTTTGACAACGATGTTTCGCCTGATAACAAAAAGGATCTAGATGATCCACCGGGTGAAGGGCCAATCCTCAGGTGGCAAACTCGGGTGGTCTTTGCTCCTGGTGGTGATGCATGGCATCCAAAAAATAGAAAAGTAAAGTTGGCTGTTACTGTGAAGGAGCTTGGCCTATCTAAGTATCAATTTTTGCGGCTGAGAGAATTGGCTGGAAAGAGGTACAATCCTGGGAAAGATGAACTCACCATAACAAGTGAAAGGTAAGACCATTGGCAGGCAGTTTGCTGTATTTTTCGTATCATCAGTATCTGCAGTAATGCTTGTGAAAGTGTACATTTGTGTGAAGTTATGTCATATCTGAATTTCATTAGCACAACTTTCTCTCCAATTGAAGTGAACCATGTTGAATTCTATACTGATTAAGAGGGTGTTTGGGTGAGCTTATTTAAAAGATCTTATTTCCTACATCTTATAAGATATTTTTAAAGCTTATAAGATGTTAGATCTTATTTTGAACATAAGTTGTTGAAGCGTTGGATAAAGTAGGATGACAGTTTTTAAGATGTTAGTAATGGCATGTTTGTGATTAAAATAGTCAAAATTAAAGGAGGTTCTTAAAATAAGATCTTATTTCGAAAAGTTGTGAGATCCCAATTTTCCTCAAAACAGCTTATAAGCTCCTAATATCCTAATTTGGGAGCATATTTTTGGGAGCTTATGGGATTTTTTTATTTTTTTTCTTTTAATTTATCAAACACTTTCAGAGAGCCTTAAGCTCAGCCAAACACCTCTAAATAATATGGTCTCTAATCTGAAGATCTCTTTATTCCACTGCTATGTGGTTCCCTCTCTTTTCTTGTTTGGAAAGAAATCTATACCAGATGTGTTGAAAAACATAAAAACATCACAGTTTTATAACGTTTTGGCTGTGGCTCCACTCTGCACAATCTTTTTGTTAGACTTCCCTACATTTAGCATATTATATTCGTCTTGTTAATTATTCAGGTTCGAACATCGGGAAGAGAACAGAAAGGATTGCCTCAGAACTCTATTTGCTTTAATTGAGGAGGCTGGAAAAGCTAGGAAACTGGTGGAGGATGCTCGAATTTCCGAGGTGAAAGAGAGACTTAAAGCCAATCCGAAGTTCATGCAGAGATTGCAAACCAAGAAGCTAGTTGGGGATTCCAATTTACTAACTGCGTGATAAGAACTAGGTGATACAGACAATGCTTTCAGGACAAATCAGGTTTTAACACCAGATGATAACTCATCTTTTGAAACGTTACCTCGTTTCTACGTACTGTTTCGCATGGAAAAATGATGAAGCTACTTTTCCCGATCTTCTGTGGAAACAATGCTGTTCTTTTGCTTGTTGTAGCTGTTTGGAGAATGAGTAGAGGTGGCTCGATACTAAATGAAACCACATTCGTTATCCGGCAAGATTTTTTATCTCAATAATTCTCTTACACTTGATCTTTGTTTAGCGAAAAACAATGAAGATAATTTCAACTAAGAGGAAAAAACAGTTTGCCCCCTGAACTATACCATATTTTACACTTTACCCTATGAACTTTAAAAGTGATACTTTTACCACCTGAACTTTAAATTTTTTTGCACTTTGCCGAAAGGTCTGAAAAAGGGCCCGAAAATTTCAAATTTACCCTGTGGATACCATAGTTGATTTTGCAGTTTGCCCTTTGAACTTTAAAGTTGTTGCACTTTACCTCCTATTTATCAAAATCATTACATCTTTTATATTTATTCCAATTGGGTTTTGCAATCCTTAAAATTGGTATCAGAGCCTAGGTTTATTAAGAACTTTAAGTTATATTTATTACATTTATGTATTTAACAATTGGTGAGGAGAATTTTCTCAAAGAAAATGGATCTGGACAATTGTCCAAGATAACATATTGGAATAATCAATATGTTGAAAAAGAACTCGCAGAAGCTGAAAGGGAAACCTTGAGACAATGCGATAAACAAACAACATATTATCTGAGTTTCTTTAGGGTAAATCAGATATTATATGTCGATCTGATGAATCGTCAGGAAGCAGTCCATGAAAATCATGAGTCCTGATGGAGTACCAGAATGGAGCGAGATACTTCCGACACATCTAAGTTTCAAAGGATCTTAAAGAAGTCCAGAAGACGATACAAAGTTATGGGGATGATACGGTCGTAATGGACTATATCTAATTTTAAATCTAAAAACCCAGTTTGATTCTAATAACCTGTAAATTAAGGAACAAATTGTTTTGGAGTTAAATTAATATTTATTAAATTATGTGATAATTTTATATATTTTGGGGGTTAAATGCAACAACTTGGAGTTTAAATGGGTATCTAAACCTATTAAAATAAATTGATAAAATATAGGGGCAAAAATGTCCATATATGGTAAAATGTAAAATTCGCATAGTACATGGGGCAAAGTGTAACGAAAAATAGTTTGTAGGCAAAGTGTAAAATTTGGCATATTTCGGCGGGTTAAATGTTTTTATCCCTTTCAACTAATTGATAAATATTATAAGCCTTGCCTTGATTATTTCTTAGGCTCTTTCCTTGTTTGTGTTTTAATTTGAAGGTCCTTGTGATCGATTTCTTAGCTACTTGATACTCTGTGACCATTGCATTTTCTTCATGTTATCTTTCTCGCGTTGCCCAGTCCGTTTTTGCTTGTCTGTATCAGCAGAGTATTTTTATCGGTCAACATCATGATGCTTTTGTCTGTGAGATCTTGTGAAGACCCTCGTATTTTCTTGTTTTCTTTTAGTGTTGGCGCTCTCAAATTAACCGTCTACTAAATATCGTATCTATCATATACATGTTGTTCTGCTTAGGACTCCAGCAATGAGATTTCCTACTTCCTCGGCTGCAATCCTTCTGCACATGATACCCTGCCTGAAAACTAACAGCAGAAATTAATTAGACAAAATTGTGTAATACAGAATATCATATATATTATTACCTAATAGATAGTATGGAAAAAGAGATGCAAAAACTGCCCAGAACTGGGACAAAAACTAACAAGACCTAACACTCTGCTGAACTATAATGCTTATAAGTTCAACTACATTGTCTTTACAAAGCACAATTTCCTTTTTTTTTTTAAGACTACTATGTCATTACCAACGGAAGTTTGATGAGTTAATGGTTGGATTCTTTTACAAAAAATCTTCAACGTTCTCAGAAAAATATATTTAAAAAAAAAGATGAAAGTGAAATAACTTACTATAGTTTTAATAAAGGGAAAAGGACATGAATACCCCATTTTCCATACCCAATCCATGCACAATACCCATTTCCGCTGATTTTGGAAAAAATACCCATTTTCCGCTGATTTTTTGCATTGGTTTCTTTTTTGTTTCTTTGTTGTTTCAAACATGTTTGTTGTTTCTTTGTTGTTTCATACCTGTTTCATTTATGTTTCTTATATGTTTCACTTAGCCAACTTTTCATTGCATTCCACAGTTGCATGGTGAAAATCTCAGATGTGGTATGCCACAATGGACAATGGGAATAAAATAGAGAGTATACCAACTTTGAGAAAACAAGAATACTGATTCTAATGGACTGCACATTCAGCACCCTAAAAGAAATCTTGGAGCAACAAATTCAATTCAGAAAATTTGAGCTTACTTGTCTATCATCGGCTACGAGAAATGGACACGACTCCACTATCAGACCAAAAAATACTTCGTATTGACTTCCAACATCGTAGAATTATTGAATGCATAAATCGTAGCGGTGAAAGACCTACTAGTAACAACTTTGCTACGAAGACGTGAGATCTTTAGTTCAAGATTAGGCATGCAGACATCGAAATGAAGCAAGATCAACATTTACAAGGATGACAAAAAAACAACTAAAGAGTATATGGGAAAAAACTATACTATTTCTCTAAATTTAAAAGCAATCTACTACAAACTTTTATCACACGATCCCCTGTTTCACAATTGTTTATTACATGTTTCATTTATGTTTCTTACATGTTTCAACTGATTACACCATCATTAAGATTTACATATAAACAATTCTCTAAAATCATTAGGAAGTGGAGGTAGAAACTCAATGTCGTTGTCATCATCATTACCATTTTGCAGCTTCAACTTAACATGATTGTGAAGCAGATTACTGAGCCTTGCTTGTTCATTCTCTATCTCGAACGCTTCAACGCCCATAGTCTTCCCAACAATAAAATGCTCGGCATAACAAGCAACAAAAAATCCCACATTCACTACAAAAAAAATAAAAAAAGATACACAGTCAGATAGATAACACAATAAATCAAAAACAATAAAAAAGAACAAATAAATGGAAAATACATAAAAGCACAAAAGAAACATAAAAGAAATAACTTCGAAACAACATCGAAACAAACGAAAAACTTCAAATCACAAAATAATAAAAGAACACAGAAAATTGGGTTTAACCTCCGAATCTTCGCTCGACATGAAAATTGGGTTTACCTGCAATACGAGAATTTAAAACTATAAGCAAAAGCTTAGTAAGTAACACCATGCCTCACAAAGCAATTAAAATGGTTTATATGCACATGCATGAAATCTATCTTTTTCATAAAAATGTACGTACATAAATACTTATAAGGCCCGGACATGGTACCAATGCGCGCAACTCTAATGAAACCCAATGTAGCTAGCCACCGAATTCCACTGGACCAAACTAACTAAAGGGCGGACTAAGAGCACTAGGGGCGGACTAGGAGCCCCAGACTGAACTATGGGCGGTCTAGGAGCCCTGGTACCAGCCTATAAAAATAACAATAACTCTTAAATATATATGCTATTATTCGTGAAATCTGATATGCAATATGATACATGATTTACTCAAGCTGACCAAGAAATACATAATCTTAACATGATTCATACACAATATATGGGTCAAACATATATCGTAGGCATAAAGCATTAACATAACATTAAAGTAAACTACTCATATTGCAGGTGAGAGATGCACTTACCTCGACTCTGGATAACGATATTCAAAATGACCTAAACGTCTAATGAATGAATGCGATTAATCTAAAATATTAAGTAGAACTTAAGTTGGTTAGAAATAATTAGATAATCTTCTCTAAATTTTCAGCTAATATAGTGATTTAAGACTATAACTATTATCTACAAGGCACTGATAATATCAATAGTACTTAATCAAAGTTAGTATATAATACCCTACCCAATATCGAATTAAAACTACCATCACTATACTAGTTAGTTTATTATATCGAATCAAATCCTCTTTTTCTTTTTCTTTTTTTTTCTTCTTGAGAACCGCTATTTCGATCTGTTCATTCTCTTAATGAGAGTGTAGGTTATATCTATATCTATATATATGACTAGGGTTGGACCACAACTTCGTATTTTTATTTTTTAGTCCCTATATTTTTCCCATCTAAATAAATGGGACATCTGTTTCATAATTGACAACAAACACCCCATATATTATTATTATTTTTGTCAACTTTATTATTAATATAAAAAAATTTGTATATGCCTGTAATTATCATAAGTTATACTTAATCTATTATTAAAATCAGCATAAAATCGATATTCTAAAATAAATAAATGGGGCGTGACAATCTCCTATACCTTATAAAAATTTCGTCCTCGAAACTTAAAACAACTCAGGGTACTTTTGTCTGATATCTTCTTCACGCTCCCATGTTGCTTCCTCAAGTCTATGATTTCTCCAAATAACTTTGACTAACGATATTTCTTTATTTCTAAGCTTCTTAACTTCTCGATCAACGATTTCAACAGGTTTTTCTTCGTAACTCAAATCTTCTCTAATTTTTGTAATGTACGTGGTTTGGATAACATGCCTCGAACTGCACGCACTTTTTCAACATAGACACGTGAAATAGATTATGGATAGCGGACATCTCCCAGTTAGATCTAATTTGTAGTCTACCTTACCAATTCTCTCGCTGATTACATAAGGTCCTACGTAACGCGGACTAAGTTTTCTTTTCTTACCAAATCTCATCACTCCCTTCATTGAAGCTACTTTTATGAACACAGAATCACCTACTTCGAACTCAAGTGGTCTTCTTCATACATCCGCAGTTCTCTCAATCTTTTGACGAATAGTTCTTATGGCTTCAGTTGTTTCTTCTATAAAATCCGTGTTTCGTCCCACCTCTGACTCTACTTCTTTCTTTTCTCCAACCTCAAACCAATATATATGTGATATATATTTTCTCCAATATAACGCCTCATAAGGGTGACATTCCAATTGTTGCTTGGTAACTATTATTGTAAGAAAATTCTGCCAAACAAAGATATTTGCACCAACTTGTTAGTCCAAGTGGCTACGATAATCTAGAGGGGGGTGAATAGATTATGCCGATTTTTTACAAATCTCCCTCTTTTTTCGAATGAACACGTAATTGACAAGAATGTAAATGCGGAAATTAAACAACACTCGATGATTTAGAGTAGTTCAACCCACCAGGGCCTAATCTACTACCACCCGGTATATCCAAAGTGGATTTCAAAAGAAAAAAAGATTTTATTAATTACCACAATTAATACAACACCTTGAGGATTACCTCAATCCTCTTACAACACCTTCAAGAAGATTACCACAATCTTCCTTCACCACCTTTGAAGAGTACCACACTCTCCAAACACCTATCACCTAGATCACCCAAGTGTATTCTTACCACAAGAATACTCACAAGGATGTCTTGTGTTGAATGATGGACAAAATTCAAGATTACAACTCTATAAAACCAATACAAAGATTGAGTGCAAGTGTAATCAAGAATCAAAAGCCAAGACCTCAAAGATGTGCAAGTGAAAGTGCTTAGGCTATTACAACAAGAACGTAAAAAAGAAAGCTTGAAAATTTTGCAGATTTCTTGTTGTGTATTTTGCTTGTATTTGTTGTATCTTGTGTCTTCAATTCATCCTCTATTTATAGGGAAGTCTTCACCAACATAGGCTCCTTCCTCTTCACTTTTGTCTACAAAAAGAGGATCACAAGATGTAGAAATATTGTATAAAAATGAAAAGTAAATATTGCTGATAAGGATTGCAATGGTTGGAATTTTTGCTGTCAAAAATATCATAGGGCGACCGGTTGCCCTGTAATAAGATTTTGAACGTTTTGAAAAAATAGTGCGATCCAGGTACGGGTCGAAGGGGGGGTCGACCGGTCGACAGGGGGGTGCGACCGGTCGCCCAGGGTGCGTGTCGGTCGGCACCGCTCCAATTTTCAAGTCCAAGATGTTCGTTTCATGTTTTCTTTTCTTCATGTACCGGTCGACGTTTTGGGCGACCGGTCGACCTCCAATTTAAAATGTTGTCCGATTTTTTTTCAAAAATAAACTTCAAGAAATACTCCAAAAAATTAGTAAAAATATTTTAAATCACTTGGGAGTATTTGGACAACATTTATAAACATAGTTTTGGTGTAAAAATCAATTTAAACAAAACCATCAAAAGTGTTGTCCATTTTTATCGAAAAATAAATTCTAAGAAATACTCCAAAAATTAGCAAAAACATTTTAAATCATTTAAGAGTATTTGGACAACATTTTATTAACATTGTTTTGGTATAAAAACTCATTTAAACATAATCCATCAAAATCTTGATAAAAACATTTATCTAACACAACTCCCTCTAAAATCTAAAACACATGCTCGGAGCATATCTTATAAAGTTTGATTCGTTCGCTCTATCTGCCCATCTGTTTGAGGGTGAAAAGCTGTACTAAATCACAACTTGGTTCCCAAGGATGTTTGAACACACTCCTAGAAATGAGATGTGAATCGACTATCTCTATTAGAAATAATGGTCTTGGGAACTCCATAAAGTTTAACAATCTCTTTAACATACAACTGAGCTAGTTGCTCCATTGAATATGTCATCTTAACTACAAGAAAATGTGCAAACTTAGTCAATCTTTCAATGATCACCCAAATCGCATCATAGTTGTTCGTTGTTCTGGGTAATCCAACTATGAAGTCCATAGCTATGTCTTTCCATTTCCATTCCGAAATCTGAATAGGTTGTAAAACTCCTCCGGGTCTCTGATATTCAACTTTCACTCTTTGACAAGTTAAGCAGGCGATGACCTACTTTGCAACATCTCTCTTTATTCAGAACCATCAAGAGCTTTCTTTTAATTCGTGTTACATCTTAGTGGAACCAGGATGTATCGAGTAAGGTGTATCATGGGCTTCTTCTAATATTTGCTTTCTCAATTTTTTATTGTTGGGAACACATAAACGGTCACCAAAGAAATGTACTCCATCACTAGATATTCGGAAACCTTCACTTCTTCCTTCTTGTACCTCATGTTTAATATTTTCAATGTATGAATCTTCTTCTTGATTCTTTTGAATATCGTCAAATAGTGTTGGTTCCAAAGTCAACGCAGATAGTTGTCCAGAAATTATTTCGATCCCAAAGTCCAACACTTCTTTCCTTAATGGTTGAGGTAGTCCAGAAAATGACATCAATGTTGTGGAGGACTTTCTACTCAGAGCATCGGCTACTCTGTTTGCTTTTCCAGGGTGGTAAAGAATCTCACAATCATAGTCCTTAACCAATTCGAGCCATCTCCGTTGTCTCATATTTAAGTCCTTCTCGGTGAAGAAATACTCCAGGCTTTGAGGATCCGTGTAAATATTGCATTGAACTCCATACAAGTAATGTCTCCAAGTCTTAAGAGCAACAACTACTGCTGCCAACTCTAGGTCATGGGTAGGGTAGTTCTTCTCATAATCCTTTAGTTGTCTAGAAGCGTATGCGATGACTTTTCTTTTCTGCATGAGTACTGCCCCTAGGCCAATCTTTGATGCATCACTATAAATATCAAATCCTTCATCCCCTTCTGGAATAGTAAGATTTGGAGCACTTGCCAATCTCTTCTTTAGTTCGATGAAGCTTTTCTCGCAATCGCTCGTCCATTCATACTTCATTACTTTTCGCGTAAGTGTTGTTAAGGGAGAGGCAATCTTTGAAAAGACCTCAACAAACTTCCTATAGTATCCTGCTAGTCCTAGAAAGCTTCTAATCTCACTAGCGTTCTTTAGTCGACTCCAATTATCTACAACCTCAATCTTTGTAGGATCTACCATTGCCCAATCATTAGAAATCACGACCTAAGAAAGCCCCTCGGTCAAGCCAAAATTCATATTTTGAGAACTTGGCATAAAATTGATGGTTTTTAAGAGTCTGCAACACGGTATATAGGTGTTCACTATGCTTCTTTTGGGACTTATAGTAAAACATAATATCATCTATAAATACAATAACAAACTTATCTAGGAATTCTTTAAACACTCCCATGAAAGCTGCAGGAGCATTCGTCAATCCAAATGGCATAACAACAAACTCGTAATGCCCATACCTTGTTCGAAAAGAAGCTTTGGGCACATCGCTCTCTCTAATTCTTAATTGATGATAACTTGACCGCAAGTCAATCTTGGAGAAGACTGTTGCTCCCTTTAACTGATAAAACAAGTCATCAATTCTTGGTAAAGGATATCTATTTTTGATAGTTACCTTATTCAGCTCTCGATAGTCAATACACATTCTCATAGATTTATCTTTCTTTTTACGAACAATACTTTGGGGCTCCCATGGTGAATGACTTGGACGAATAAATCCTTTGTCAAGGAGTTTTTGCAATTGTACTTGTAGTTTCTTCAGTTATGCTAGAGCCATACGATAAGGTGTTTTTGATATTGGACCAATACTGGGAATAAGCTCAATCTCAAATTTAATCTCTCTGCTTGGTGGCAATCCTGGCAACTCATCTGGGAACACTTCTGGATAGTTGCAAACTACTGCTACTCATTCAATCTTCAGTTTTTCTTCTTTATTTATATTCACCAGATTGGCTAATAAGCATGTGCATCCATTTGTTAACATCTTTTGCGCCTTTATAGCTGATAAAAAAATTCTGGTCCTTTTCTTGGGTTCACCGATGAACTCGAATCGAGAATTGGCCTCAGGTTCAAACACAACTTTTCATTTTCGGCATTCAATTGATGTGTTGTACTTACTCAAGAAATCTATTCCTAAAATCACATCATAGTCACGCATATCTAGCATTATCAAGTCACTATAGAGTTATCTTTCTGCAATACTCATTGGTACCGCATATAAAAGTGTGTAGATATCATTACCTCCCTAGAAGGTAGTGTTGTCAAGAATTTATCATCTAAGTTATCATGCGGTCTATCTAACTTCTTCGAGAAAGAATCAAATATAAAAGAATGCGTTGCTCCAGTATCAAATAATACATTAGCAATATGATTGAAGATGAGTATTTGACCTGTGACAACGTTGGAGGCCTCAGCAGCTTCTTCCTTGTTAAGGGAGAAAACACGAGCGTTGGTAGTGGCTGGTTGGGCCTCAAGTCTAGGGGCCTCAAGGCTCCCCCGATTAATGTGAGGTCCTTCAAGTGTTGCCTGCATTTGGTGGAGTCGAGCAGAATTGTTCTGGTACTGGCTACGTTTTTGTTGTAGTTGATTGGATTTTGAAGGGCAAAACTTGGCTATATGTCCCTCATGACCACACACAAAACACCCACTAGTGCCCTGACAACACTCACATAGATGAAACTTTCCACATTTAGAACATTGTGGATACTTGACTTGTTTGTATGGTGGTCCTCCTCCTGGTTTGTTTCCTAAAGACTTCTGGTCCCAATGCTTCCTTTTGTTGTTGTTTCCCTTCCAATTTGATTACTGCTTTGAGATTTCTGGGCCCCATAATTACCCATGATTCGATTCTCCTTTGATGGTTGCCTCTATTGTGAGTTGTGAACCTTCATGTTATTCAAGTAATGTTCAAGAATCAAGTCATCTTTGAGACACTCTTTGGCAGTTTGTGGTCGATTAACTCCACTGGTTACATTGAGAGCTATCTCAGGACAAAACATCTTGAGCATCAATCTAACTCTTTCTTTTTCTTCTCTAACTAACTCTGGGCATAAACGAGCTAGCCTGTTAAAATTCTTTACAGCCTCCTCAACAGGTAAGTCTCCCTGGAGGAACTTAGTGAACTCGTCATAGTGTCTATTAGTGACCTTAAAGTGAAAGAAAACCTCAAGGAACTTGGTCTCAAAGTCAACCCATGTCATATCGTTAATATTCTTTTTCATCTTAATTCTTTCCCACCACATTCTAGCAGCTCCAACTAAACAGAAAGACGCACACTTTACCTTTTCATTTTTAGGCCAATCCAATAATTCTAGTATGCTCTCAAGAGTTTTAAACCATGCTTGAGCATCCCATGGTTCTTTAGACCCAGATAAATTCTATGGTTTAAGTTTCTTCTAGTGAAGCAAATAAGGTTCAGGTCTGATAGGTGTGAGTTTTGCATGTATTTTGAGGTATATTTATGACAAAAATGGTGATTAGACATGCATAAACTCATATGATATGGTTTGTATTCACTCTTTGTGGGAAAGATATTACGCTTTGCTCATTTTGTAGGAATTTAATGATATTTGAAGCAATTTGGAGACAAATATGAGCATCACGAAGTAGAAACACCAAGAATCGAGTGAACGTACGAGATTAGAAGTCCAAATGTGATGAAGTTGGGCAAATATGGCAAATATAGGGAACACATGGGTAGGGCGTGCGCTTGGACGCGACCCGTGCATCCCTGGGCAAGGAAAACTGAGACTACGACATGGCGCATGGGTAACCCGTGCGTTGACGGCACCACCCGTGCGCCACTGAAGAAATTAAAGATGCCTACGGCACCACGCACGGGTAGCCCGTGCTTGGGACGCACAACCCGTGCGTGTTTGGCAAAAAGCAAGGAATTCTCTATGGGATAACGCATGAGTAGCCCATGCGTGGGCGCACGACCCGTGCGTCTGCGCTGGAATGATATTTCCTGACAGCACTTTGCCCTAAACTTCTAAAAGGTATAAAAAGGCTTTTGGGGGCGCACACCAAGAAGATATTCTGACATTTTGGACTTAGAACACAAGACAAAACACAAAACTACCAAGAAGGCATCAAGGAGACAATCGGGTTGCATCGGAGCCTGAGGAACGAAGATATATCGAGAGATTGTCGACTTTCCTAAGTTTTTCTTGCTTCTCTTGTATTTTTAATCTTTCATTTGAGCTTAGTATGGCTTTGAACAATTTGTCTATGAGTTGTTTGAACATCATGTGTAGCTAAACTTCTTGAGATTTCCGGGTTTTGGAAGTAGATTAATGAACTCTTGTTGAATGTTTTAATCTTAGTTGAACTTATTGTCTTGAAGCCTATTTGAGTACTTTGAGCTTATTCTTGTTTTATCACTTGGCCAATGATTTAGCATGTTTGATATATTGATTCATAATTCGAGAGATGAGTTTCAATATTAGATCTTGAGTACTTGACACGAATTTTTGCATGAATCGAGAGGTTTGTAGATATTTGTGAGGACATTTGATCTTTTGAACTTTTGGGAGTTATGTATCTTATGTTGAGTATAGATGCTAGCATAGATATTACAATCTACATTTTATATACATCTCGAGAGGGAGGATAATATACCTTTGTGATCGTCTTATAGGAATATTGATAATAACTTCGGCTTTGATTAAATCGGACAACAAGAGAGATATTAATCGAAACCTTAACCCGGGAATCCATTTTATTCTCTTGATATTTCCATTTTCATCATTATCTTTATCTTGTGTTTTTGTAGTCTAGTTTGTCTTAATCTCACAACAATCATCCAAGTTTGATCGTCTAAATAAAAATAAGGCTATCTTAGTTCGATACTTAGCACATTAATTTATCACTCTCCGTGGATACGACCTTGCTTACCATATTCTATAAACTACACCATACACTTGTGGTGAAGCTAGAAAAAAGGCGAACAAGTTTTTAGCACCGTTGCCAGGGACTAATACAATTTTTGGTGCTAATATTGCGATAGATAGAATTATTCTTAATTTAGATATTTTAATTTCTTTCTTTATATTTTGTTTGACTTATGTCCTACATTATTTGACTTGTTTCTTTTAGTTTGGTCCAGGTAGTGCATGAACACTCGCTCTAGGCGAGGAGAGTTAATACTGCTCATACCGGAAGTTGAGGCTTTCGCAAGGAGAATCAGTGCAACTGCTAGACGGGCTGAAAGACAACAAAATCCAATTATGGGGGATGTGAAAGAAGAAAACAGGGGTAACAATGGGATCAACGGGATCAATGAGTTACCAATACCGGTTCAACAACAAGCCATCCGTGATTACTTTTGACCACAAACGAATCATAATTATGGTGATATTGCTCATATTCCGATAAATGCCAACAACTTCGAGCTTAAACCAACACTGATAAACATGGTACAACAGAACCAGTTTGGGGTTTCGCAACCGAAGATCCTAATTCCCATCTTGCGCATTTTATCAAAATATACAACACGATAAAAATGAATGGAGTCTCGGATGACGCCATAAGATTGCGCCTATTCCCTTTATCTTTGAGGGATAAGGCAAGGAATTGGTTGGGTACTTTGACGCAAGGAAGTGTGAGCACATGGGACGATTTGAGCCAAAAGTTTTTGTTTAAATTCTTTCCACCGAGCAAAACTTTGCAGCTCAAAAGCAAAATTACATAATTCTGACAGTTTGACTCCGAACCTTTGTACGAGGCTTGGGAACGATTTCGGAATTTACTAAGAAGATGTCCACAACACAGTTTTCCGGAGGATCAACAGTTGTGTTTCTTTTACAATGGTTTGATGGGGCAAACGCGGTCCTTTGTTGATGCCGCAGGAGGAGCATTATTGGCAAGGTTTCCACAAGACGCCTTTAATCTTCTTGAAGAAATGGCTATGAACAATTATCAATGGCCATCCGAGAGGTCCAATGTACAACGGGTAGCGGAAATTTCAGATTCTGACCCAATTAAAGCGTTGAAGGCACAAATGGCAACATTGACAAATCATTTAAGTGTTCTTAGGAAGGGGGCCGATGCCAACATAAACACGAGTAGTGAAGTCCCTCTATATCCGATGGAGGAAGTCAATTATGTGAATAAGGAACTTCAACAATTTAGGAATAATTCAATGCCGACACACTACCACTCCCGGGCTTGAGAAACCATGAAAATGTTTCCTATGCTAATACAAAGAATGTGTTGCAACCATCACTGGGATTCAATGCGTCAAATGGGGGTACTAATGTGGAAGGTAAATCATCTTTGGAAGATGCCCTCACCTCGTTCATAAATCAATCAAGTTCATTCATGAGTGAAACGAGGAGCCGCTTCACAAGGCAAGACTCAAGGATGGACAAGATGGAACTACAACTAACACAAATGGCTAGTTTGATAAAAAAAATCTTGAGACTCAAGTGGGCCAATTAGCTGCAATTGTTGGTGGGCAACATCAAAAGGGTCAATTTCCGAGTAACACAGAAGTTAATCCTAAGGAGCAATGTAAAGCCATCCGTCTAAGGAGTGGTACGGAATATGAGGGGCCTAAAGAAAAATCTGAAAAAAATCGAAAATTTCCACGAAGCATCTAAGTTGGGAGATGTTGAATCGGTGATGAATGATGATGTCGAAGTCGATGAGGAAAAAGAGAGACAAAAGGAGGAACAAACAGGGGCTGAGAAGCTTAAATCTTATTCTAACTCTAATATATCTAAATTACCTATCTCTCTTCCCTTCCCTCAAAGATTTCAAAAGAAAAGGCTTGATGATCAATCTGCAAAATTCCTTGATATATTTAAGAAATTGCACATTAACATTCCTTTTGCAGACGCACTAGAGCAAATGCCTAATTATGCAAAATTTCTTAAGGATGTTATGTCAAAGAAGAGGAAGATGACAAGCTTTGGAACGATGAATTTAACGGAAGAATGTAGCGCGATAATCCAAAGGAAGCTACCACAAAAACTAAAAGATCCAGGGAGTTTCACTATCCCTTGTGCAATTGGTGGTAACTTCTTTAGTAAAGCGTTGTGTGATTTAGGGGCAAGTATTAACTTGATGCCTTTGTCCATTTTCAGGAAGCTTGGCTAGGCGAAGTGAAGCCAACCACGGTGACATTACAACTTGCGGACCGGTCACTTACATATCCTAAGGGAATTTTAGAAGGCGTGCTTGTAAAAGTTGACAAATTTATATTCCCCATGGATTTCTTGGTTCTAGATATGGAAGAAGATCATGACGCCCCACGATACTTGGACGTCCATTCTTGCTAAGGAAGCCTTAATAGACGTACAAAAAGGAGAGCTCACTTTACGTGTTAATGATGAGCATGTTTTATTTTCTATATATAAGGCAATGCAATTTCATGATACGGTGGAGAATTGTAATTTTTTAGATATATTTAGTTCATGCATTGAGGATTATGTTGATCATACATTGTCGAGGGATGATTTGGAGTTTGGTCTAACCCACTCGTGTTTGACGTCGAGTGTTGTGCTTGATTTCGATAACCAAGATCTGTACGACTATGTTTGTGCATTAGATACTATGCAGGAACTACCGAGGAGCCCAAGAGGCAAAAACGCGATGTTGGAGATAAGGGAATCAAGTCTACAACCACGTACGACCCATGCGTCCGAGCACGGGCAACCCTTGCGTGGTGCCGAAGTGAAAGTTGAAAAGACTGAAGAGCACACGGGTCGTGTGCCTGAGCACGGGCAACCCGTGCTTGATGCCGAAGGAAACTCTGAAGACAGGGGATCACGCACGACCCGTGTGCCTGAGCACAGGCAGCCCGTGCGTGACCCTGAGACAACAAACTCGACTCCAGAACTCAAGCCATTACCCGAGCACCTCAAATATGCATTCCTTGGGGCGAATAATGCAAATCCGGTAATCGTATCATCTCTTCTCATTCCTACTCAACTTGATAAATTGCTAAGGGTATTACGAAAATATAAGTCGGCACTAGGATGGTCCATAACTGATTTAAAAGACATAAGTCCATCAATTGTCATGCATAAAATTCGGATGGAAGATGTTTATAAACCATCAGTGCAAAACCAAAGATGACTAAACCCTATTATGCAAGAAGTTGTTAGGAAAGAAGTGTTGAAATGGTTAGATGTTGGAATCATATATGCTATATCTGATAGTTCATGGGTAAGTCCGGTACAAGTGGTGCCGAAGAAAGGGGGTAACAGTCGTGAAAAATGAGAATGAAGAATTGATTGCTACTAGGATTGTTACCGGGTGGCGTATTTGCATTGATTATAGAAAGCTTAATGACGCCACTCGAAAAGATCACTTTCCCATCCCCTTTATAGATATGATGTTAGATCGTTTAGCGGGTTATGATTATTATTGCTTTTTGGATGGTTATTCGGGTACAATCAAATCATGATTGCACCGGAAGACCAGGAAAAAACGACATTTACATGTCCTTACGACATATTTGCATTTCACCGAATGCCATTTGGACTATGTAATGCACCCACAACTTTCCAACGTTGTATGATGGCTATCTTTCATGATCTTATTGAGAAAGTTATGGAGGTGTTTATGGATGATTTCTCTGTGTTTGGTGACTCTTTTGATAATTGTCTTCACAATCTTTCCTTAGTCTTACAGAGATGCGAAGAGACCAATCTTGTACTCAATTGGGAAAAGTGCCATTTTATGGTACGCGATGGTATTGTACTTGGTCACCGAGTCTCTTCCGCATGTTTAGAAGTGGATCGAGCAAAGATTGTAGCTATCGAGAAGTTACTACCTCCTACAAACGAAAAAGCCATTCGGAGTTTCTTGGGCCATGTCGGATTCTATAGAAGGTTTATCCGTGACTTTTCAAAAATTATTATGCCTTTGAGCCATTTGTTAGAAAAAGATACTGCTTTCAATTTTTCCAATGATTGTTTGCAGGCATTTGAAATCTTGAAGAAGGCGTTGGTGACCGCACCTATTCTTGTAGCCCCAGATTGGAGTCAACCGTTTGAATTGATGTGTGATGCTAGCGATTTTGCGGTAGGGGCTGTTCTCAGTCAAAAAAGGGAAAAGTTGTTTAGATCCATCTATTATGCTAGTAGAACGTTGGATAGTGCTCAACAAAATTATACCACCACCGAGAATGAGATGTTGGCAATTGTTTTCGCATTTGATAAATTTCGATCATACTTGATTAGAATGAAAATGATAGTTCACACCGACCATGCGGCTATCAAATATCTTTTTGATAAGAATTATGTGAAACCAAGGTTGATTAGGTGGATTCTCTTATTGCAAGAGTTCGATGTGGAAATCAGGGACCGAAAGGGATGTGAGAATGTGGTGGCAGACCACTTGTCTAGGATTGAAAATCAAGAGGAGGCGAAAAGAGGTACGGAGTTGATAAAGAAGGAATTTCTAGATGAACGGTTACTCATGGTAGAGGCAAAATTCCCGTGGTATGCGGATTTTGTCAACTATTTGGCTGCGGGAGTTTTGCCTCCAAATTTATCGTCATATCAGAAAAAGAAATTCTTCTGCGATGTCAAGTTCTATATGTGGGATGACCCCCTACTATTTAAGAGGTGCACGGACAAAATCATCAGAAGATGCCTGCCTCAAGAAGAATGGGATGGAGTCCTACAACAATGTCATTCCTCATCCTCTGGAGGACATTTTGGTCCGACTCACACAGCGGCAAAGGTATTGCAAAGTGGGCTATACTGGCCTACTTTATTTAACGATTGTTATTTGTATGTGCAACAATGTGACAGGTGTCAGCGGATGGGAAATATTTCTAGGAGACACGAGATGCCGATGACAAATGTAATTGAAGTTGGATTGTTCAATGTGTGGGGGATCAATTTTATGGGCCCGTTTCCATCATCTTCGGGCTATCAATATATTCTACTTGTGGTAGAGTATGTGTCCCGTTGGGTAGAGGCGATTCCTTCACAAACAAATGACGCCCAAGTTGTGATGCGGTTCCTCAAGAAAAATATATTTACTCGATTCGAACTCCAAGAGCTTTAATTAGTGATGGAGGGTCGCATTTTGTAAATAAATTGATGAGCAACTTATTGGAAAAATATGGGGTGAAGCATAAAGTTGCATTGGCATATCATCCGCAAGCCAATGGGCAAGCCGAAGTGGACAACCGTGAGATCAAATAGATTCTTGAGAATACGGTGAACATCAACCGAAAGGATTGGGCATTGAAATTGGATGATGCTCTATGGGCATACCAAACAGCATATAAGACACCGTTGGGCACATCCCCGTATCAACTCGTTTTTGGGAAATCGTGCCACTGGCCGGTAGAGTTGGAGCACAAAGCATTTTGGGCGGTCAAGAAACTAAATTTGGACTTTAAAAAGGCCGGTGAAGAGAGGTTGCTCCATTTAAATGAGATGGAAGAGTTTCGGGATGAAGCTTACGAAAATTCTCGAATTTACAAAGAAAGAACCAAAAGATGGCACGACAAAATGATCAAGAAATGAGAGTTTTTACCAGGGAAACCAGTCCTCTTATACAATTCACGTCTCAAACTTTTCCTTGGAAAACTCAAATCTAGGTGGTCGGGGCCATTTGTGATAAAGAAGGTATTGAATCCTCCAGGAGTCGTGGAATTGTTAACCAAAGACGGTGAGACGTTCATGGTAAATGGCCAGAGGATTAAACACTACTTCCATAGAGGTAACCAAAAGGAGGTGACGTCCATCACCTTGCAAGACCCGTGATGGAATGAAAACAAAGGCGTCAAGCTAAAGACGTTAAATATAGCGCTTGTTGGGAGGCAACCCAACGGTTTTTGGTGTGAATTTCATTTTTTATGTGTTAAATTTTTTTTTGAAAAACCTGAGAATTGCTGTACAGGTACGCACGGGTTACCCGTGCCTAGACGCACCACCCGTG
Organism: Rehmannia glutinosa; assembly: GCA_016081115.2. Taxonomy (NCBI): domain Eukaryota; kingdom Viridiplantae; phylum Streptophyta; class Magnoliopsida; order Lamiales; family Orobanchaceae; genus Rehmannia; species Rehmannia glutinosa. The sequence goes on from JABTTQ020000078.1 coordinate 108,634, forward strand.
CGTGCCTGGAGGGGGGATTAAGGATGCTACGGCATTACGCACGGGTAGCCCGTGCTCCAACGCACAACCCGTGTGTACCTGAAGAAAAAACAAAAAAATTTCCCTACGACATGGCGCAGTGGTAGCCCGTACGCCCACGCACGACCCATGCGTTTTCTCGCTGAGCGACATATAGAGTCTGGGCAGACTCTGTTCTTGAGTTTTAAACATCCCACATACACGAAAAAAATCGCCCTCCCCCACACATTGCTCCAAAGTTCAGATTTTCTTCTAAATTCTCTCACATAATCCATACTCTTATCATATTACACACACTTTGCATCAATTTCGAGTTTGGATTGAAGAATTGGTTGAAAGGCACCTAGGGTTCAAAGTTCACCCCTTTTGATAAATTTCAAGAATTCCGGTAAGAACTTAGTGTTTTCATTTGAATCTCTTGTGAATTATGTCTTAGGGGTCATATTGGATGCATGTTATGATACTTTTGCCATGCTTTTGATGATTTCTTCTTTAAGGCAATTTATCAAACACCTTGTGATCATGTGTAATTGGAGCCATTGGGAGTTGATTTGCTGATGAATTGTGCATATGCTATGATGTTTAGGGTATTAAGACTGTGATCCTTTACAATTATGCTAATGCTTGATAGTTTGGAGGCTAAATTGTTGATTAAGTTGATAAAGGAGAGTTAGGATACCCTATTGGTCTAGTATGGCTTAAATTCATCATTATTGATCTTGTTTGGGATACTAATATGCGTTATTACAGGTACCAATTCTTACCATGGTGAAAGAAGGAACCCTCAAGGAGGAAGAAGACGTGCTCGCGTAGCGGCACACCGAGAAGCGGCACCGCAAGAGGTGGAACCGAATAGCCCCACGGCTTATGGGGTTGTGTTGACAGACGCAAACGACCTTGAGCGGTGGAATCGATTGGTTGCCCGCCCGATATCTCCATCCCGATACACAGACGACGATTGTACCCAAAATCTTAGGATACATGACGATGTGTGGCGTCTATTCGCAAGAGTCGGGGGGACCAATTTCATGAGCAGACGGTGACCTAGATATAAACGATTCACTTTGGAGTTCCTGAGCACTGTGGAAGTACTCAAGCAAGGAGGAGCCTTTTGAACCATATGAAATACGTTTTCAGTTGGGTAATATACGTAGACGCCTATCTATTACCCAGCTAAACACAATTTTTGAGGTTCCCACTAATGCCCGATTCAGACCGCTAGACCGATACGATCAATGTGATTTTTAGAGATTGCTTGTCCAAACACCGGACATGGGACCTATGTTATACACCGCAAGAACCGCCAAAGCTTCTTGGGTCCGAAATCCAGTTTTCCGGTATATACAGCGAGTTACTTCATCCTCAGTGTTTGCACGAGAAAATATTGGGGATATGACCACCAGAGAGTTGTATTTACTATGGTGTATGCTCACAAATACACCTTATAACACAGCCGTCTATTTCGCGGAAACAAACATTTATCCAAGCGAGAAGGGGTTGCTATTTCTATAGGGGGTCTGATTACCCCTATTGCCCAACACTTCAACATTGATTTTCGAGGCTTGAGCCTATACCGAGCAAAGACGGTCAACATGGCATCTTTGCACCATATGCAATTTATTGCAAATGAAGATGGCGTGTTATTTCTTCAACAGAAGCGAGGTGATGCATTTCCATTACCTAACCCGAGATACACCACAGTAGACACCCTAGAGGACACAACCAATTTCCTTCTTAACTCTGAAGCACATATCAGAGTTACTGAGGCTATCAATGCAAGGAAGAGGCGACGAGTTGCAGGGTTCCCGGATGTAGAGGATATGGTGGCTGAAGAAGAAGAGCTAAACAGACAAGAAAGGGGAATAGAACCTCATCACCCTCAAATAGGGTATGACATCCCCGGGCCCTCACAGGGAGGAGATCACCCCAGACCCTCACATAGCGGGGATCATCCCAGAACTTCTTATGGCGGCGAGTCACAATGCGGGCATGAGTTTCATGACATGCTCTATGCATTTGGGGAGGACTTGCGGCATCAGAGGGAGGACTTGCGGCAGCAAAAGGAAGAATTGCAGCAGCATCAAGATGATTTCCATTCATTCCGGGCGGATTACGATCGGAGGACCTTGGAACAAGAGCAGAGATATGTGGCCCAAGAGCAGAGAATTGGAGATGTGGCAAGTGATGCAACAAATACAAATGTGGCACATCTCACAGGGCCACTTCCCACCGCCACCTCCACGGTGACTTAGGTATATCTCCACTTTTCATTATTGAAATTCTATCTTTCCCCTTTCGGACAATATAATTTCATTCAAGTTTGGGGGAGCGGTAGTATTTTGATATATGAAAAGTGTAGATAGAAAAAAAAATATCTTGCATTTTTGTGTGTTTTTCATATAGTTGCATGTAGAGCATTTTAGGTTGTATTGCATTAGAAGCACGTTTATGGCTTTAGCACGTTTATTGCTTTCATAGATGTTAGAGAGTGAGTTGACCGGGTATGATGCAACTTGATGCTTGTTTGTTGCTGAAAATTTGTATTGTTGGGATTGGATGTTGAGTATGAGTTGAATGAGCCATGAATAGATGACAAGGAGCATGTGGATATTGATAACATGGTTATATACTTTGAATTACGTATTTACAAGCCTCGTGAGCTTTTGAGCCTTTACATCGCTTCTATTTTATGCAGTCTTGTTTGTAATTTGAGTGTATCATTCATGTTGCTAGAATTCTAGAACTTGCTCTGGTATCTCTATCAAGGCCACATGTGTATGTGAATTGTGAATATGATTAAAGGCCATCCTTGTTAGCCTTTCAAGCCTTTTGCTTACCTAACGATGTTGAAATTCCTAGTTAGCCAACTTGAGCCTATTGCCTATTTTTTTTATAGCCACAATTCAAGCTTTAACTTGATATATTTGTTACCCTACACTTTGGAGCGTATAGCATTGAGTAAATGGATTGAATGAGGTTGAATAGGTGGGAATTGAAAAGTTGGATAATTGTGCAAAATTAGTTGATGGAAACAAAAGAGGAAGAAGAGGAGGAAAAAAAGAAATATTGAAAATTCATAAAAGAGTCGGAAAAAAAATCGACTGTATGGTGTGAGTTTTCATTGAATGTACTTGGAGGCTAAGAATTGTAATGTAAGGTGGTAATGGTTACAAAAGAAAGGGGGTGGAGATAGGAAGAATTGATGAAAATGAGAGAAGAATTTAAGAGCATATTGAGCTTTAATGTAGATGATTTATATGCTCACTGGTCTATACGCTCGAGTTTGAGTCACTTTATCCATATTTTCTTACCCTAACCAAAGAGCCTTCATTATAACCAAAAGAAAAAGTCCTTTTTGATTCACAAATTGCATACACTCTAGTGGCGGAGATATGAGACAATTTGCAAGCCTATGGTAATTCTGCAGCATCGAATTGAATGGAACGTAAACACGTCCTATATTCATGTGAGATGAGAGCATACACATGATCTTGAGAGATGTGATTTAGAGCATTTACCATGTTTTAATTGATACGTGTTCCATGTTAGATATTTGAGGCTTGGTTGATTTGTTGCTTGACACCCATCATGAACAATATAGATTTTCTTTTGGAGTTTTCGTGTGCGTCATCTTTCATTTCTCCCTGTTGTGCTTTATCTCATTTTCAAAATTGTTGATCGGGACGGTCAACAATTTAAGTTTGGGGGGTTTTGATAGATGTGAGTTTTGCATGTATTTTGAGGTATAATTATGACAAAAATGGTGATTAGACATGCATAAACTCATATGATATGGTTTGTATTCACTCTTTGTGGGAAAGATATTACGATTGGCTCATTTTGTAGGAATTTAATGATATTTGAAGTAATTTGGAGACAAATACGAGCATCACGAAGTAGAAACACCAAGAATCGAGTGAACGTACGAGATTAGAAGCCAAAATATGATGAAGTTGGGCAAATATGGAAAATATATGGAACACACGGGTAGGGCGTGCGCTTGGACGCGACCCGTGCATCCCTGGGCAAGGAAAACTGAGACTACGACATGGCGCACGGGTAACCCGTGCGTTGACGCACCACTCGTGCGCCACTGAAGAAATTGAAGATGCCTACGGCATCATGCACGGGTAGCCCGTGCTTGGGACGCACGACCCATGCGTGTTTGGCAAAAAGTAAGGAATTCTCTACAGGATGATGCACGGGTAGCCCATGCGTGGGCGCACGACCCGTGCGTCTGCGCTGGAATGATATTTATTACAGCACTTTGCCCTAAACTTATAAAAGGTATAAAAAGGCTTTTGGGGGCGCACACCAAGAAGATATTCTGACATTTTGGACTTATAACACAAGACAAAACACAAAACTACCAAGGAGGCATCAAGGAGACAATCGGGTTGCATCGGAGCTTGAGGAACGAAGATATATCGAGAGATTGTCGACTTTCCTAAGTTTTTCTTGCTTCTTTTGTATTTTTAATCTTTCATTTGAGCTTAGTATGGCTTTGAACAATTTGTCTATGAGTTGTTTGAACATCATGTGTAGCTAAACTTCTTGAGATTTCCGGGTTTTGGAAGTAGATTAATGAACTCTTGTTGAATGTTTTAATCTTAGTTGAAGTTATTGTCTTGAAGCCTATTTGAGTACTTTGAGCTTATTCTTGTTTTATCACTTGGCCAATGATTTAGCATATTTGATATATTGATTCATAATTCGAGAGATGAGTTTCAATATTAGATCTTGAGTACTTGACACGAATTTTTGCATGAATCGAGAGGTTTGTAGATATTTGTGAGGACATTTGATCTCTTAAACTTTTGAGAGTTGTGTATCTTATGTTGAGTATATATGCTAGCATAGATATTACAATCTACATTTTATATACATCTCGAGAGGGAGGATAATATACCTTTGTGATCGTCTTATAGGAATATTGATAATAACTTCGGCTTTGATTAAATCAAACAACAAGAGAGATATTAATCGAAACCTTAACCCGAGAATCCATTTTATTCTCTTGATACTTCCATTTTCATCATTATCTTTATCTTGTGTTTTTGTAGTCTAGTTTGTCTTAATCTCACAACAATCATCCAAGTTTGATCATCTAAATAAAAATAAGGCTATCTTAGTTCGATACTTAGTACATTAATTTATTAGTCTCCGTGGATACGACCTTACTTACCATATTCTATAAACTACACCGTACACTTGCGGTGAAACTAGAAAAAAGGCGAACAAGGTCGCACTACTAATGCAGGGGCTGCCGGTGGAGGTGATGGAGCATGATGAGCAACAGTTGGAGTAGGAGGAGCCTATTGATTGGCTTGCAAAGCATCAATAGTTCGTTGTTGTTTCATAGTCGACGAAGTTGAGCTACAATATCTAGCAAATTATGTTCTAGTGTAGGTTGATTCTCATTTCATTCCTGACCTTGGTTCCTAAGAACTTGTTCCCTAATTTGATTAAGACTGAGGTTATCATCCTGGTCATGAGTAGTTGGAACACGTCCTCTCGTCATTTTCTTATATAACCTTTAAACATAACATTTTTTAGTATAAGTGAACTATAATATTCTTAATATTTATGAGATAATGTTCACTAAACTTCTCGCAATCGTCATGCCAAATTTAACAAAGAAATAAATAAGCAAAATACTTTCTTACTTGGAAGGTGGCAGAGCCAATGCATGGCAATAGGGTAACGGAACGTCGGAAACCAACTCCGATATTATAATTGTAACACCCCCTTAGTGGGATATTAAATTTATCATTACTATTCAAGTAATGTTCATTAGAAAGTCATCTAATAAAGATTTGAGTTAATAAAGAAAAGGTGGTAATTTTTTTTAAAAAAAAAAACCTAAATGAGTTATTACAAGAATCCCATGACCTTTAATAAATAAATACTAAGAAAAGTCACTAAAAATTTCTTATTCAAATAAATGTCCACGCAAACTGGGAATACTTCAAATAGGCTAAATTAATAGACTAAACTACTTGCGGAAACTATTTTTCGAGATTCCGCTACCACTATCGCCCTGCACAACCTTGTTATCTTCCATGCCTACAAATACACCCTTGCCTTTATCTGCAATACGAGAATTTAAAACTATAAGCAAAATCTTAGTAAGTAACACCATGCCTCACAAAGCAATTAAAATGGTTTATATGCACATGCATGAAATCTATCTTTTTCATAAAAATATACGTACATAAATACTTATAAAGTCCCAGGCATGGTACCAATGCCCGCAACTCCAATGAAACCCAAGGTAGCTAGCCACCGAATTCCACTGGAGCAAACTAACTAAAAGGCGGACTAAGAGCCCTAGGGGCGGACTAGGAGACCCAGACTGAACTATGGGTGGTCTAGGAACCGTGGTACCAGCCTATAAAAATAACAATAACTCTTAAATATATATGTTATTATTTGTGAAATCTGATATGCAATATGATACAAGATTTACTCAAGCTGACCAAGAAATACATAATCTTAACATGATTCATACACAATATATGGGTCAAACATATGTCATGGCATAAAGCATTAACATAACATTAAAGTAAACTACTCATATTGCAGGGGAGAGATGCACTTACCTCGACTCTGGATAACGATATCCAAAATCACCCAAACTTCTAGTGAACGAATGAGATTAATCTAAAATATTATGTAGAACTTAAGTAGGTTAGAAATAATTAGATAATATTCTCTAAATTATCAGCTAATATAGTGATTTAAGACTATAACTATTATCTACAAGGCAATATCAAAAGTACTTTATCAAAGTTAGTATATAATACCCTACCCAATAACGAATTAAAAATACCATCACTATACTAGTTAGTTTATTATATCGAATCAAATCCTCTTTTTCTTTTTCTTTTTTTTTCTTCTTGAGAACCGCTATTCCGATATGTTCATTCTCTTAATGAGAGTGTAGGTTATATCTATATCCATATATATGACAAAGGTTGGACCACAACTTTGTGTTTTTATTTTTAGTCCTTATATTTTCCCATCTAAATAAATGGGACATATGTTTCATAATTGACAAAAATACTTTATATATTATTATTATAAAAAAATCAGATATGCCTATAATTATCATAAGTTATAATTAACCCATTATTAAAATCACCATAAAATTTATATTCTAAAATAAATAAATAAATGAGGCGTGACATCGACTCTTTGAGGCTTAATTTGGTATACAACTAATGTTTCTATATCACAAGCGATCAAAAATCAAGTAGGGCGAGAACAATAACAAGAATTGTTTTCAATCTCAACATACCATACAATAGCCTTCATGCAATTAGCACTTTAGAACAATCAATAGATATTCTTGCTCAACATTTTTCCGTGTTTGGATTTGTTGTATCATTACTTGTTGCAGAATTTAAAAGTATCACGCTTCATAAACGTCCTCCACCCTTCAATATTAGCTTCTTTTTCTGGATCCAACCCTGGTGGAGTCTCACGCTGCTGGAGAATTTCAAGAATTTCTTCACTCTCACCTAAAAGTCGTGCTGCTTGGCGGACGCTCCTCTCTCTTTCTTTGATGGAACATCTGTGACACTTGAAGATTACGACACGTGCTAAATTGGTTAGGCAAGCTGCCAATATGTCCGAGATCATGACAAATAATCTCTCAAACACCTCCCATCATTTGTTTAGTCGTGTTCGTCAGTGTGGGCTAGGAGGATAGTTTGAGTTATCCGGCACATTGACCTAGCAACTATTACTTTGACAGGCCAATGGAGAGGATCTTGCACTAGATAATCTTCTGTCTCAGTTGTGAAATTCATAAAGGCCTTTTCAACAATATCGAAAAGTTTTTGCAGCGTCTCTTCGTACATCCGGCCTTTGAGATCCTTATCTTGCCATCTTCTATACAGTTCAACTCCTACCTAGATCACATATGCTGCATGTCGGATGATTGCCAAATCTCTTTTTCTGTCGAGGGATTTCTCAATAAAGCTTCGCAAAGTAGAGACCTTCACTCAGAGCGGTCAATAATTGATTAGACTCGTGATCCGTGATGTTGGGAAGTGAGATCGCAATGCTTGTCATGGTAACCACTGGCAGAGACCAGCAATTAGGAGGTTCTTGAGAATTTAAGCTTTCAACTTCATTGCTATTGAATTCTCTCACTCCATTGAAGTTCACAGACTTGTGAAAAAGTTCGATTAGGTTCTTGGGTCGCTTCTTTTTACCTATCTCGATCAGCTTATCCACCTCAATGCATATGTTTGTCATTGTCTTCTTAGGCGGCTCCGCCGCTTCAGCAAAGACAACATAATCAAGCTAAAAATTTGGATCCATTCCAGCCCTTGATTCAAGCTTTCTAGTCCCGTCTGATTCCTTAGAACCACATGCCTTTAAATTCTTAATGTGGCAGAAGCAACACAAAAGCCCTTTTACATTGGTAGCAGAAAATAATAGAACTAGTTTGCTGGACAGAACAATCAGAATCTGAACTCCAATGCAGAAATTTAAAAGCAATCTTTTTGCATTGAGAGAGAAGTACTAACACAGGAACCAAAAAGTTTTGCTTCGAAAACCATTGAAAGCATCGGCCGCCATAGCAACCGAGCAAAGCAAGCTACACAAGCTGTAGCAATATAGATGCATATCCATGGCATAGGCGAATCGAGTTGTTCTTACATAGCATTGTCGTGATCGTTGACCAAGTAGTTGATGCAATCATTCATATTCTGGTTTAGTGTTTTCTAAGACTTTGTTGTAGTTGAGGCAACTAATACCTCCCTTAAGATCCTTGTCACTCTGTAACTGTCATAGAATGTTTATACTACAGAGTTAATGTCTGACCCGCCTTTTAACTTGAAGTCTACAAACTTTGGTTGTAATTATCTTCCAAAGACTTTATTACCAGTCTTTATTTTTGGTCAAGTAAACTCAAATTCTGCATGTGTTTAAGGATTCTAACACTAAGGAACAAGCCCTTCTGGCCAGGTGTGTCAGGTTTGCAAGGTCAAAATAATTATATGGATAATTATGAAAACTACCCTACGGTTTAGCTAACTACAAAAAAGCCCAGTTATATTTCAAAATTAGTAAATTACAAATACCCCTTGTTGGTGGTTCAATTTGTAAAAGAGAAACAAATGTCAGTAAGCATTTGTAATTTTGAATGAAAGATCACAGGGTTTTTTTTATAAGTAGGCTAAACGTCAGGATAATTTTTGTAATTAACTCATAAATATATATTTTAGTCAACATGATGCTTTCTTTGTCTGTGAGATCTTGTGGAAAACCTCGTATTTTTCTTGTAACTTCCAGTTTTGATGGATATATGAATTTTTGAATATGTATATGAGGATTTGAAGGACAAAAGGGGTGACTAAAACCTTTTTATTAGAAAACAGAATGGTAGTGATCTTGGTTTTTTTATTTGTGTTTGTCAAGGGGTGAATAACAGTTTGCATTCTGAACTGTATTGTCATTTTGACCCCGAGTAGGTCTCTTGTGAGACTATGAGACAGACTTAATTGCGTGAGACAGAGCTCCAACACCCAAAGTCAATCCATAAATCTAAACCCAACACAACCCGGGGAAGAAAAATAGTTGCGCAACTTCTACTCTCTCTCTATATATATATATATTAAAATAGTGGAAATGAGTCAAAATGGCCCATTCCATAATGTAAAAAAAAATAGCCATCTTTTGTAAACACGTGTTTTTTAGCCATTTTGGCCAAGCAAATGACATTAATACCCTTTAAGCATATTAAATTAGGTCACCTTCCTCTCTTTCACATTTTCACTTCTCTCTCTCTATTCCGGTTCTTGAACATCAATTTTTTCGGCGGCCATTTTTTTTTATGGAATCTCGAAACAATGTAAGCATTTTGTTCTCTAGCTCATCATTTATTCATTTCAGTATCTTAGTTAGTTTGGGGTTAGGTATATACTAGATTTGAAAACCATAGACTTAAAAAAATAGATCAAAACTGACTTCGAAAACCAGTTTGCAGTGTAACTCGACATCTAACTCGATGTCGAGTCACATGTGACTCGATGTCGAGTCATATGTAACTGGACATCGTGTTAGATGCTTTTCATGTTACTTGTAACTTGATGTCGAGTTACATGTCAGCCTTTATTTTTTTTATGTTCTTTAATTTGATAATCTATTGGTGTTGGTTTCAAATGGAGGATGATAAAGTCATAATTATCCATAGTGGTTTTTGGGATGACAGTTTCTATAGAAATGGTAAAGAATAACTCGTTTTTATGTTGTTGTGGACAATATCATATAGTGGATTTGTGTATATTATTCATAACATTGTAAGTGGTGATCGGCGATTGTGTGAATACAAATTACACTGTTTAATGCCAACTGGGGGTGGTTCTGAGGTTAAGTATTTGATTATGTGAACGAGATCTTCGACGAGCAGCTGAAATTTTCAAAGATCCCCAAATATTTGTGACCTTGCAACCAAAAGATCATGGGATGGTCGGGACCTCGTACACCGGAAATTACAATCCAAATGGTTCTATGAACCTCATGGCTGCTCAATCTTATTCTTATGGTATCGACACTCAATTCATGCCCGTAAATCCATATAATTCTCAATACGACATGAATTATATACATGGTCCACCACAATGTATGCCAACCTATATGCAACATGTTGTGCCCGATAATTGTCCAAGTAAATCTTGGACCTTGGAGCCTCAACCAACGTCTATGCAACATGTAGTGCCCGATAATTGTCCAGGTAAATCTCCTATTGATACTTGTAAAATATACGTGCATTTAGGAGCTTAAAATGGTATATAATTATACATTTGCATGTATATTAAGTGTGTTCTTACTTGGTTTCCTTAGAAGGGCATGATACTGCGTATTCTTGTAATTTTTACAGGAAACGGAGCTTAATTGAAGAGATATCGGTTGAAAGGCCCAGATAGGATTGACGAGTGCAAAGAGAAGATCGAAAAGACAAAGAAACCAGACAAAAACTAGTCACACGGCCAGACCGTGTGGGACCACATGGTCGTGTGACCTGCCCATGCGAAGATGACATGTCCGTGTGAAGTTGGGAAGAAACAGGAGACAAAAACAAGCCGCACGTTTGGGCCATGTGAGAGCCACACAGCCATGTGGAGTGGTCGTGTGAAGCTACACGGCCGGACCGTGTGACGAGTTGTGGCGGATTTTTGTGTCTTTTTCTCACTCAAGCTCTACAAGTGATCTTTCCAAGCACCTATATAAGAGACCCAAGGGCTGCACGAAAATCATAACATTCATACACCATACAACATTGATACACCATACAACACACAAAATTACACAGGAACACAAGATCAAAGGTCTTCTGAGAGAGGTGGGCTAGGTTACGAAGAACACCACAATGCCTTTCGTATCTACGGAAGCACAAAAGTTTTGAAGGCTTCGAAGGAGAATCCATCCTGACAAGAAGGGATTTTCTTTCTTAATTTAGATCTCTTGTATGTGCTTAAACGATGTCACAATGTTGATTTCAAGTTTATCTATGAATTTGTTATCAATGTTTGGCTAATCTTTTGGATCTTAGGGCATAATCAAAACTGTGGATTCATGTTAAATCCTAATTAATTGTTTTCTTAATTGATTCATGTGTTCTATTTTATGAATTCGAGTGCTTATTCTTAATTGTCGATTATTTGGCCAATAATTTGCATGTCATACTTGTTAGTCGATAATCCGGGAGGTGAGTTCTAGCAAGATGAAAATTGAATTCAGACATAAATAGGGTAATGTATCAGGAGACTACTTCTGTTTGTGGGGAGTATTTCAATTTAAATATCTTTTTGGAGTCAATAATAATAATAGTTGTGATGGATCGGGAGACCTCAATTATTAGTAATCTACTATTTATGCACCACCCGGGAGGGGGAATAAACTATTTTAGGAATTGAACCCATAGAAACGCATGAATTAGTTTTTGAAACTTTAATTGATTTAATATTGAAGAAACATGTTGAGATTATGTGCCTAAGGTTGCTTCCATGGTTGTTGAAAATACTTGTGGGTTCACAAATTTATTTATTTTCTTTTTATTTTTTGATTTTTATTACACTTGAGATTCGGTCGCTTCAATAAAATTGGAATGCGATGTTATTATAGCCTAAGCGTTTCATAGTCAATCCCTGAGGAATACAACATTGCATGACATTATCCTATAAACTACAATGTACACTTACAATATAGAGATCCAAACACATATTTTTGGCAAACACCTATCTTGGAGCATCAATCGAGAATCAATAGTGGTGGTCATGTAGATGGTGACGATGATGATGATGGTGGTGGTGGTGGATTTAATGATAAATTTGGGCGGTATGATGATTTCGGGGGCGGTGGCCATTATGATGACCAGGATGTTATTGGTGATGAACATAACCAACAAGATAAACAATTTGTTCCATCGGGGGACAATGATGGTGACACATCCGATGAAGAAGATGATGATCTAGAGTACGACGTTGTTGTTTTGCATATTTTTGTGTGTGTTTTGTGTGATGAATTATACATATTTTTGACGTGTTTTATTTGCATATGCATGTTTTTAGTGTTATGTGGTGTTATTTTATTGATTTTTTAGGTTTTGGTGGAAAAAACAAGTTTTGGAGCAAAAAACGTTAAAAAGTCATTTCGCGCAACTGCGACAGTCATCGTATTTTGGACGTAACGTTCACATCCGAAGTCCAATTGACATGATTCATATACCATTGGAAAGCTAAGACAAAGTTCTACAATATATATTTCTGCTACAAAATGCAAATGAAGACGTTTGGATGGGTTACAATCATGTGCAAGTCGAAATAATATGTTGAAATTTCGAAAATGACATGTCTTGATATTTTGGCCATACCTCTCTCTAGAAAATTTATATTAAGGTGATTCAAGTGGCCATGGAAAGCTAAGAGATAGAGCTACAATTCATAAACAGACATCAAGACGAAATTCCGACGTTTAGAGGCAGTGCGGGCGCGCGCAAGTGGCGCGCGATGTCGCAGCTGGGCCAGCAGCTGCACAGTGAAGAGAGTCTTGTGGCGGGCGCGCCGTGACTTGGTCGAACACGAAATTTTCGATTTTTTTCCGATTTTTGGCTCTTCCACCTTGTTTAGGACTCTAGGCTTATAAATAGGACTTGGGGAGCCCCTATTTTCGACACACCATCATTCATGGCACTTTTAGACTTTAGTTTTTTGTATTTTTCTCTTCCATTCAACATTGGGATTGCTTGGATTCTTCCCCTTGAAGTTATTTTTGCTTATTAATCAAATAGTAAGATTTTTTCATCTCTTTTGTCTGATTTCAATTGTGGGGTGATTATTATTATTGAATGATCATGTTTATGATTGTTTTCTTTCCTTCAATTGAGATTATGATCTCATCCCCAAGCATGAACTAATTTCCTTGTTCTAGGATTATGATGATTTGATTCAAACAAACAAGCATGAGTATTGATTAATTGATCTGCTTTCCTGAATAAATTGTTTTACTTGTTGATTGATTGTTTGGCCAACTCTTGATTGTTTAAGGGGATAATTGAGATCGATCGAAGATATTATCCTAGATTAAATTTATTCAGGGGTTAGATATGAATCGAAATATATTATATAACTCAAGGCTTAATGAAAATACCAAATTATGTTGGGATAGCCCTAATCTGTGAATACGAGAGTTATCAGATCTAGACCTAGTCTTTACATGATTGTTATATTTGTTAACCGCGTGATCAATTAATTGATATTCTGCTTGCAAGTTTGATGAGATGAATCCATAATCCTAGACTTTCTTCCATATCTTTTTCTCCAAAGGTGAATCCTGCTTAGTTTTAATTTGTCTTTTTAATTGTTTTCTTTTTGTTTAAATAAATCCAACAAATCTGGTTAGAGTGTTTAGGTTTTATTTTCTGTCAATTGTGATACATAATAATTATTTGCCGGCTAAGTCTTCCTTGAGAGACGACTTGTGGTTAACTTGCTACCCTACAATTGATCTCATTCTCTTGCGAGGATTGCTAGATTTATTTTAGGTGTTTAGCTTGAGAAAGGTTGTATGGGAAAAAAGATTATTATTTTGTTTCAATGACTTTGTGAAGGGAATAATGTGAACAATGAAATCATAATAGGAGATAATGGCGAACATGTTCTTCGGAATAGACGATTTCCAATACATAAAGTACCTCATGTTGATGCCAATGAAGTAAATAATGAGAACGTTGACATACGGAGCTCCCAATGGTTAGGTCGCAATTTGCTTGGATGGTTCCTGGAACGTCATATAAGTATCCCAACCATATTTTCATTCCAAAAGAACCACCTAACATCGACCGTGACTTATTTATAGGTGCAATGCTTGAAAGCAAGAAAGAATTGGTAACAACGTTGGACTTCTACCATCTACACCATCGTATGGATTATAGAACAACACGATCTTCGGCTTCACGTTATGAGGCAGTTTGCAAACATAAATGATGCACCTTCTTACTTCGTGTAAATGCTATCCCAGGAGGAAGCTGGAATGTGACTAAATTCGAATAACCTCATACATGTGAAGCGAATCTAAGTAGACGTGCTCCTCGATAATTGCCTTCGAAGATTATTGGAGCCCTGTTTGCGCCAAGACTACTAAAGGAGAGACGATCACTTAAGCCTAGGGATATTGTTGATGATTTGTCTGTTGAATATGGGATAGACATTTTGTATGACAAAGCACTAAAATCACAACATCGTGCTTACAGCTACATATATGGTGACCACTTACAGTCTTGGGGGATGTTGCCTGCATTCTTGTACGTGTTGAAAAAAGAGAACCCTGGTACAATTGCGCTACACGAGACTGATGATGATGATAGATTCAAGTATGTTTATATTGCCTTACATACGTCAATTAAAGGATTCAGCGAGTGTTGTAGACCTGTAATTGTTGTTAATGGCACACACCTAAAGGGCAAGTTTAAAGGTGTGTTATTTGTTACAGTTACGAAAGATGGCAATGAACAAGTGTTTCCATTAGCGTTTGGTGTGGCTGATAAGGAGATGGATGAATCATGGGAATGGTTTATGAAGCAATTACGCAACACATATGGATGTTCTGAAAATATGCTCATTGTACTCGATTGTCACAAAAGTATTAAGAATGCAGTTGGCAGTGTGTACCCTGACACTGCGCATGGTATATGCACATATCACTTGAGGAAAAATATTAGAAATTATCGAGGTCAAGTGGCGAGCTTATACGAAAAGGCTGTGTACACTAATTCTCCTGAAAGATTCAAGACGATTATGGTCTGATTCAAAATGCAAACGAAAAAGCCTACGAGGAGTTGGTTAGGACTAGAACGAAAATGTGGGCATGTGCACGTTGTCCAGTTAGATGCAATGGGTTCATGACATTGAATGTAGCAGAGGTTCTTAATGCTAGGCTATTTAATTCAGTAAGGCAAATCAATCAGTCTACAATTACGTACACAATTACTATAAAACAGATACATTGCAAAAATTTATTCTCCAATCGTCATGCCCATTGCACCTCTAAATCCTCGACAATCCGGCCGATCGAGGACTCGATGAATTCCATCTAGTAGCTCACAACGGTCCATATTATGCTCTAGATTTTGTCAAGATGGTCACAATCGTTCTACATATAACGTGGTGCTCCCTATTTGCCAGGATGCAACAAGTGCGAGTGGAAGCAACACGATTGATCAACCTGCTCGAAGAATTCCAAGAAAATGCGGCATTTGTAAGAAGGAAGGACACACTAGGAGGCTTTGTCCTGATAGAGCTTCTGAGTCAATCAGTAAATTGAACATGTAATCCATAAAGTCTGTAATTTAATTGTACCACTTATATGACTCGATACCCAAGTAGTATGACTCGATATCGTGTGTTATCTTGTGATAAAGTACAATACTTTGTTTCAGCTTTTCATTGATATTTCTTGTCTTATGAGCTTTTGTTTCAGCTTTTCATTGATGTTTCTTGTTCTACAGTACTTTGTTTCAGCTTTTCATTGATGTTTCTTGTCCTATGAGATTTTCATTGATGAGTATGAAGCTCGAGGTGTAATATAAATACCCCACCAATGTAGAATACATCTACATCTATCATCCATCTACTTAAAATGAACACAGACGACCTTGAATTCTCTCCTCTCCACCCCCATTAAAACTTAGAAATAATTTCCTTGTTGTGCTCTACAATGAAAAAAAACAATGTGGGCAATGCCGATGGATATTCTACTTGTTGATTTCCTGGTGAGCGAGTTGAATAAAGGCAATTAGGAGATCAGTGGGTTTAACAACACTTCCGTGTTGGCTGTTAGGGCTCTTCTGAAGTCACAATTTGAGTGTACTTTTACATTTTCTAAGGTCAATCAACGTGTTAAGCATCTTCAAGCTCGCTACAACTTTTTTGCTAATATGATTGACACTCCAGGCGTTGTTTGGGATCACAAGCTCGATTTTGTCCATTCTACTCATCAAAATAGGTTTGACTGGGGCAGGGTAATTTTTATACGTATTTCATGCACTTTTGTTTACTTCCAATTTTCGTTAATTTTCTATTCATGTAACTTGACGCAACCCTCGCAACCGCCTACGAGTTAGACAGGGAGCCCCTGTTCGAAAAACTCGCCATGCTAATCAAGACTGAGCCTTGGAAGAAGTAAGTTGTCGAAATTGTGCCATGGTCAGCTCGTGTCCCTCGATATTTGCCTAAGCGTCCCAATTTTGGGGAATGAACTTCATCAAAGTCCAAACATGTGTAGTCTAATTTGTTTGGTTGGATTATGTACTTTTAATTGTTTCAGTTGTTGTCTCCTTTAAATTCTTGCACTGTTGTCTTAGTATGTACGAAGTCGCTTTAAATTTGAAGTACTATTTCTTTCAGCTTGATGTAGTCTATTTGAATTCCTGCACTATGTAATATTTATTAATGTTTATGTTGGGAAATTAATTTTTAGATTTTAATGAATGCCATGTAAAACTTAGAATAGAAAGTTGGCACCCCATTTTTGTTGTAAATTGCATTGTAATAGATAGGGCTAGTCGAGCTGAGTTAAGTCGCCTATGCCGAATATGCAAGAAGTCAACGGAGACTAGAAGGAAGACTCATTGTGAGGCGGTGAGTGTGGCAAAGAAGAGAAGACAGGAACTCGATCAAGGTGCGGTGAGATGCAATCGAGTGAAGTGTCGTCAAGTCAACTCAAGATAGCCAAGTCTCAAGTTGAAGTGACGGATGAGTCATCCAATGATTGGAAGATGACTCAAGTCACCTGGGGAAGTCAAGGAAATGCGGTCAAGTCGAGATAATCAAAGAGATCCGTTGCCTAAGTCAAGAAAATTACTTAAACAAGTAATACTTCCATATCGCCTTTCTTAAAGTGCTCACCCGGAAGCGTGCAAAAGGAATAAACAATGGGAAGCTATGCACTGTGTCGAACTACAAAAGTCAAGACTCATTCATACGAGGAAATGTCAATTCAAGGATCGCAACAAGACAAGCCAACGACCACAAGTGTCTTTTGAAAATTAACCTATCTCTTCAACGGGCAAATTTTCAAAAGAACACTATAAAAGGCCGAGGAATCTATTTGAGAAAAGGTTAACCTTGTTACCTGGAACTTTCAAGCTATTATTCAAACTATAACCTACTCAAGTCATTCAAGTTCAATCCTCAAGCCTACATTACGAAGGAAATCAATCCAACACTCACCTGTGAAGGAAAAGACGACTTCAATCGTTGAAGAGGAAACATTTGAAGAATCAAGGGTCTACATTCCACAAAGGATTGTAGAAAGGTTCAGGTCGAACCAGTCTCAAGTTTTTGGAGGGCTTCGTGATCAAATCCAAGAAGCTTGAGCAAGTGAGTGTAGTAGCAAGGCAAGCGCCTGTGAAGAAGCCGAGTCGCACGAGAAGCCGGTGTGTGACCAAGGCATCTCCAGACCGAGTCCCAAAGGATTAAGTCATTTGTGTGATCAAGACTTGCATCGATCCTGGACCGATAACCACTTTGTACATTGATCAATACTTAGTGGATTCATCCGGGAGTTGGAGAAGAGAGGAGTAGAAGAATTACCCCATCTCCGAACCTCTATAAAATTTATTGTGTCATTTACATTTCAAAGACTTTAATTTCTCGCATATTATTTAAATATTTCTTTGATAAATTTGCTATCCAATTTCAAGGGTGTTAATTCTTCCACTGAAATCATATCACGTCAAGTTAAGTTTTAGACTAAGCGGATGAGTTATTCTATCAACGGCTCGATCAGTGCTGTTGAGTACCTAACTCTCTCTATTTGGTTAACTAACTTAGTTGTCCATCAAGGACTTAGCCGTGAAGTATTAACTCGAACTTTTAACAGACTAAATCGAAAAATTGGTAAGGTTTATTCAACCCCCTTCTAAACCTTACACTCGCACCCCTTGGGACCTACAGTTTACTCAACATCGAGTTACTAAAACTCGATGTTGGTTTTTTTTACTCGATATCGAGCTATATAACTCGATATCGAGTTATTGTTGCTTGATATAAAGTCATATAGCTCGATATCGAGTTATGTAAGCTTTGATCAGGCATGACTGCACTGTTAGTTGCACAAACCAACTTGTAACACACATCAACCAGCAAATAATACCAACACAACCAACAAGAATATCAACTATCTCCAATAAACCCACTACAACAAAAATACCAAAACAAGATACAAACTATATCGAACAAAAAATATATACAACTATATCTAGTGGTCAATATATACAGTCGATCATAAATATGCAGTCACACATCGGTACTCAAAATAAAATACAAAGTGCAAACTAACTATGAAGGTAATATGTCTCTACTGTGAGCAAAAATTGCCAAGGCCATCTTCCGATGATACTCACGGACTGTAACTATAGTATGCTCTGATGGGATGGACTCACCCAACAAAAGCTCGACATACATGCAGGCAAACGTGCCACAGCTATGGTTATCCATCTGTATGAACTGTTGATCACCGACATCATCGTAATGGGCGGCATGTCGCATCTAGGTGGAATCTCGCGCCTCTCAAAATAACCACCGGCGGTGAACAATCGAGAAAAAAGGCATCTAAGTGGGAGCAGCTGGCAGTGACGATGATAAAAGATGTACGGGTCAGAAGGATCATCCATCCGATGCGATAATGGGTCGTACAATTGAATATCCCACTCGATCAGCCGAACTCGACATACGACATAATGCTCTGCACATAGACATACGAAGACGATCTACAAGTAATAAACATGAAACATTATTAAGTGGATAATATGACTAATATGATCTACAAGTCAAATAGAATTACAATAAAGCTATAATATGAATAATACGTACATCCGGGACCTCGAACCAAGGCTGCCCCCACTCTGGACTGGTACCTGTTTGATACATGTTTTTATCTTAATTTTGATGATTTTATTTTTACACCAAAACAATGTTTTTTGTTGTCCAAATACTCCTAAATGATTTAAAATGGTTTTAATATTTTCCGGAGTATTTCTTCAAGTTTTACTTTAGATAAAATTGGACAACACTTCTAATGATTTTATGTTTATATGTTTTTACTTCAAAACAAGGTTTCTAAATGTTGTCTAAATACTTCCGATTGGTTTAAAATATTTTTACTAAATTTTCGGAGTATTTCTTGGGTTTTATTTTCGATAAAAAATTGGACAACATTTCTGTCTCTTGGTCGACCGGTCGCCCTATTGGGCAACCCGCACCTGAAGATGATTTTTTAAACAGAAAATGAGACGAAAGAAAAATCATGCAGGTCGACCGGTCGCCCTGGGCGTCGACCAGTCCGGTCGACCGGTCGCCCATGGTGCGACCGGTACCTGCAAGTTCTTGGTTGAAAAAGAACGATTTTTTCTTCTCAAACCTATTGAGGGGGACCGGTTGAGATGGGGGACGACCGGTTGAACCTAAGTCGACCGGTCGCCCCGTGTTAATTGTTGATATGTTCATTTCAACTTCTATTTCTCGTATGCGACGGTCGCCCTGCGTTTTTGACAAAGAAAAATATGACCGTTTGACAAACAGACATATTTCCTTAAAATGTGGGATTGATTTCTAACAGCTATATTCTTGATTTTAATTGTATTTTTTGTAGATTTTCAATCCCCAAGAGGAGCCTATACTTGATCAATCATCTCCTATAAATAGAGGAAGTTTTGGAGCTACCAAAACAACAATTGAGATACAACACAACAAGATACACTTCAAGCAAATATTTGTTCTTCATTGTTATTATTCTTGTTGTAATTTTGCCTAGCTTATCACTTTCACATCCTTGAGGTCTAGGCTATTCTTGATTACACTTTGCACTCAAATTGTAATATTCATTATTGAGTTGTAATTTTGATTTTTGGTTATCATTCAAACACAAGATATCCTTGTGAGTGTTCTTGTGGTAAGAACACACTTGGATGATCTAGGTGATAGGTGAAAGAAGATTGTGGTGATCTTCTTATTGAGGTGTTGAAGAATTTGGTATTCTTAAAGATTGAAGATTGTGGTAATCTTCACAAGGTGCCGTTGAAGAAAGATTGTGGTGATCTTCAAAGGGAGATTGTGGTAATCTCCAAAGGTGGTGTTGAAGAAGAGTGTGGTGCTCTTCAAGGTGTTGTAAGTTGAGTTTGTATTAATTTTGGTAATTAATAAAATTCTTTTTATTTTTGAAATCCATCCCGGATATACTGGGGTGGTAGAGGATTAGGCCCTAGGTGGGTTGAACCTCTATAAATCGACGTGTGTTGTTTACATTCCGCACCTTTATTATTGTCTTTGAGCATTCGGTTCGAAAAAGAGGGCGATATTGAAAAGATGGAGATAATCTATTCACCCCCCCTCTAGATTATCGTAGCCGCTTGGACTTACAAGTGGTATCAGAGCCAAACTCTTTGGCAAGCTCGTTTCACATCGCGAGTGAAGAGAAACGATCGTCGGCTACGAACGAAGCTCATCTATCCGGCACCTCCACCACCAAGCCACCACTATTTTATTCCAAAAATTTTATATTTTGGAAAGGAAGAATGGAATGTTATCTACAAGGTTGCGGGTTCGATTTATGGTACATCATCATAAATGGAGAATCCATTCCGATGATAGACACACCACACACCTCCAAAGGATTCAAAGAGCTCAATGATGAAGAGAAGAAAATCATCTCCTTAAACGGTAAAGCTCTCAATATTTTGTATTGTTCATTTACTAATAAGGAATATGAACATATTGTAGGAATTCGATCGGCACATGAAGTATGGCAAAAATTAGAAGCCATCTATGAAGTATTTACAAATGAAAGGAATCAAACAAAAGCATCTACTTCTCAAAGGGATACAAGCTCAAATCTAAGGAACAAGCCTCTTACAACTTTCAACTATGAAGAAGTTGAATATTGTTTTATGGTCATCAAAGAGGAAAACGAGGTATGTCTTAAACCCTCTACTTCTTATGATATTGTTATTCAAAATGATTATAGTGATTTGCAAAATGGTTTTGATGATCTTCAAAATAAATTCCAAAATTTACTTGGTAAATACAAAAAATTGAAAAAGGAATTCAATATCTTGAAAAATGATAAGGATAGTTTATTTACTTCCTATGAATCACTATCATGTGCTCACACCACCACACTTGACAAGGTTAGAAATCTTGAAAAACAAAATAGTACTCTTGTTGAGAATATGAATTGCATGAAAAATGATTTATCAAAATCAAACTTGAGTACCAATAAAATGTCCAATATTGTTGATATTCATAATTGTGATAAAGGACTTGATCATAAGCCTAATGTTGTTAATCATATGAAAAAGGATCAAGTCACTATGCATATTGGTCATTATGCTCCTAGAATTATTACTTGTTTTTATTGCGGTAAAAAGGGTCATATGGCTAATTCTTGTCGGGCTAGAAATAGCTCCAATTATTCTTGGAGACCTAAAAGTCTCAAAGCTAATCCTAAAGGACCCAAACACTTTAGGGTACCACAAAATAATGTTGTATTAGGTACCCGGCGAAATAATGATCGGAGAAAAGTTATACCGCCAAGAAGACATCACATGACCGCGTCATTTGATCAAAGAAGGAGAAAACATTTTCAACAAAGCCAATTTCCAAGAAGAGGATATAATCAAAAATGGGAAGAACACAATCCTTGGAAATGGCAAAGACATCATCAACAAGATGATTTTCAAAGAAGAAGAGATCATCAACAATGGGAAGGTAACAAACCTTGGAAATGGAGTAATCAAAGAAGCCATCATCAACAAAGTAACTTCTCAAGGGGAAGATATCAACAATAATGGGAAAGACACAACCCATGGAAATGGCGTAATTGGTAAACCGTATCTCCCCATTTAAATATGCATTTTATTTTGTAGTATGCATGTTGCAAATGAGTTTTCATTATTTTTTTTGGTCTTCAATATATTTGTAAGTTTTAAAATTTTCTAAAGAAGACCTTGCATGATATTTCTAAAACTCTTGTGCATTTAATTAGACTTATGTGGTTAATTATCTTTTATGTATTTTTTTTTGCATAAGCATTTTTCTTGATATCTCCTATTACTTGCCTACACTTGTGTTTTTGTGCAAATCTTGTTTAAGAATTGTGTAGGATTTATATCTCATATTCATTGGCTATTTCGTCATCAAGTTTCTTAAAACTATCGAGGTATGTTCACTCGTATTTCTCTTAGAACTCGATATGCTTATGATCTTTCAAGATATTTCATTTCAACCCCTTAAGTGCCTCATAAATGATTTTGTAATTTTTTTTAAAAGGGCACTACTCGTTTTTCACGTACTTGTGTTTTCTCGTAACTCATATTTGTTGGATTTAGTCCATAATTATCTTTTTTGCAAAGTTTTAAAACTTTTGGGGTGAAAAATCGTATTTTGGAAAATTCTGGAGAATGAAAAATCGCACTGGGACGGTCAAAGCAGGGGCGACCGGTCGCCTTGCACGTTGACCGGTCGCACGTACCCCACCTCGACCGGTCACCCAGGCCAAATTTTTGGGTTATATTTCTTCTGCCGTCGCTTTTGAAACAGAACACAAAAACCCTCCTTCTTTCGAACAGCAGCAAATTCGCCCCTTTTCATAAAATCTTTATTTCTTCATCATATTTCACGATTCTTGATGCTAATCCTCCTATTTTTTCAAGAATCTTACATATATGGCTCCTCCAAGAAATTCCACCGGTCGAAATCCCATCTCCAAGCGTAGAAGGGGCGGAGAGGGTTCTTCGAGAAATCGGCAAGAAGAAGCCGAACAAAGGGATATTCGAGCTACCCAGAGAAACATGGCTCAAGAAGGTGATGATGTTCAAAATCCCATACTCTCTCGGGCCCAAATTACCGAGCTCCGTGGAACAATTTCACTCCAAAATTGCCGTTGGGCGAAAAGTAAGAAATCTTTTATTACTCAAGCTCCTCATTCTAATAATGTTCTTAATTTCATCAATAAATATGCGGAATGGTACTATGAAGATTCGGGAATGGGAGGAAAATTGATTGCTCGGACTAAAATGTGTCGTTTTAATTCATTTACAAATGAATATCCTACTATTAGAGGATTCTTTGAGGAGCAAGGTTGGATGTTTTTATGGGAGCATGCTTATGTCTTATATGATGATGATATTATCCAACATTTTTATGCTAATATGTGGGTGCAATATGATGATCAAAGGAAGCCAATTGTCGTTAATTCGTTTGTAAGGGGTCGTCATTTTAGGTGGACTCCTAATGATATTTGTCGGCTTTTACATGTTAGAGAAGGTGGTTGGGACTATTTCTCTTGTGGTACTTGGAATGTTGAAATGTTGGGGGTGTCTATGAAAGAATTTAAGACGTATTTGGGCGTTTGGCCAAAATATTCTCTGTTGGCGATGACACTTGAGCACCGTATTTTATCTGTTATTGTCGCCTACTGTATTTGTGGAAAGGCGGGTAAAATGCCTAGCAACATGGATTATTTTTTGACTTATAAGATTGCTAGGAGGGAACCGCTTAACTTTGGCGCCATACTTATTCAATGTCTAATCGAGTCCATCACTCAAGGTAATAAGAAGTTGGTTATGGGAAATTGGATTTGTAAACTTCTTATACAATCGGGACTACCTTCGTCGGAGTGTAACTCGGAGGTATTTCAAAATGACTTTGACATTGATAACATCTCCCAAATGGTCACTATGAGCTAGAATATGGACATCCGACCAACTAAAATGGCTAGAGGAAGAGGTCAAGATTCCCCTGATCCAAACGACTTCTTTGATGATGCCGAGGCCGCGAGATTGGCGGAGGAAGGCGAACATAGCAATCCGGAGGGTAATACCAGTGCTCAACCGCCAGAGGTACACCCAAGCCGAGTTTAATGATTTAAGGGCTTTTCATGAGGCGAGGTATGAGGCTTTGGAGCAAAAGACCTCCAAAATGCAAAAATCAATCGGCAAGTTGAAGAAATTCATCAAAGACTTTATTCCCGGATCTTGCTTCTCTTCGGACGAGGAATGATGTCCCCACCCCTTTACTTTTTAAGCATTTTCTTTCATGTTGCTTTATATTTCTATGAACTTTGTAAAACTCTTTTGCACTAATGAGATTTGCTTGTTTTCTTGAAAGGGTTAAAATTGCAAGTTGATAATGACTTTTGGATGATCATGATGGATGATAAGTGCATTTTTGTTCACATTTTTTTAACCTTTTTAGATAATTTCTTTAACTTTTTAGTTCATTAATCAATAAAATCAAGAAAAATCACATTGGCTTGTTTTGAATGATGAATGTAAAGACTTGAAGCAAATTCGTATGATTTCGTATGAAAATACGAACAAAAACAAAGTATATAAAAAGAAGGCAAGAAGACTCAATCGCAAAACACACCCTAGTGTGTTGGGAAACATGGACATGCTTCAAAAGGAAGAAAAACAAGAAAAACAGAAAAACACACCAGGCCGTGCTTACAAAGCACGGCCGTGTTTCACACGCAAAACATCAAAACACGCCCAAACCGTGTTTAAAACACACCGCCCGAGGAAAATCCTTTTTGCGAAAAAAAACACGGCCAGGCCGTGTTTTCTCTCCATCTCAACATCTTTTCTTCTTTTGGCGTAAATAATGGAGACTTTTGCTTTTTGACAACCTTTGAGCAACTTTCACACCTCATCTTGTTGCACCAAAACTCCATTATCTCCTCAATTGTCATGTGGACACAATGATTCAACCAACTAAACCAATGGAAGTGAAGTATTGTCATGTGTATACAATGATTCAACCAACTCAACCATGAATGTGCACACAATGATTCAACTAACAAGCATGGAAATGGAGCATTTGTTAATATGGTATTTCACAAAGATGGTGCCTATAAAAGCCAAGAGTTTGAGTTGTGAAAGGCATTCATGTAATATTCATTCATATAGAGATTCATTGTGTATTCATCATAGACACTTAGAAAATATTCATTGTGTCCAACATTTTGAGTGGAATTGTGATCAAGAGGTCTTGGAGGAGTAAGCTTGTAGCAACATTGGAGAAGAAGGCTTGGATCAACATCATCTATCAAGGAAGAAGTCATTGAGATTTTGAGAAAGATAAGTACACCATGTCTACAACACTTAAATCTTCTTGTGTAATTTATTCTTTTGTCAAAATCATGAGTAGTTAAACTACTAGTGTTTGAATGTAATGAACTCTAGAATGGATTTGTGATTAAGGTTTGTATGTTTTTAATAAAATTCTCATGTCTTGTGTGATTCACTTATATCATGTTTATTTCATTCAAGTTGATATTTCCGGTATATTAATTTGATATCTATTCCTCATCGGGTAATCGAGATATTTATGATGGGAAAGAACCTATATAAGTGAAAAGAGTTGCATGCAATCCTAGATATGGGACGACATAAATCTTCTGAATTAGGGTCAAACCTAATATGGGAATTCATAAATCGTTATAATGCAATTTTGGGGGTTTTAACTAGAAAGAAATTTCAGTTAATCAACTTGAGATTAGGAGTTTTTCGCCTTGAGAAAGGGTTTAACTTAAATTGGGAATTTCTACAGTCCATATAACATGAGATTTTATTAAAAGAGGTTGGTTTTTGCTTAAGGGCTTATGGTTGTATTTTTATCTTGTTGAATCACAAAAACATTCTAGAGGGACTTACATTCAACACATTTCTATCTCTTGATTTCTCATTCCATAATCTACTTTTATTTGATTTATTGTAAGTTGCAATTATTTTAAATTCTCTATTTTTTTCATTTTCCATTTTAACAAACAAAACTCTGAAAATTGCTAGATTAGATAACAAAAAGACGGTAATTATTAGTACTTACAATCCTCGGGAATGACACTCGGTGACTAATAATCTATACTACAAAACGATAGGTGCAATTGCCTACGGTTTTATAGAGTAGCTTTTGAGCCATCAATGGAGTATTTGTTGGTAACAATACTCTAGTTTGGCATATTTTGGTGTTGGTATGAAGTACTTGATGGTAAAAGTGCTTCTTTTAAATTTTTGCTTTAATGCATTTGAGATGCTTGATCATTTTGCTTAGATGGATATTATGGGACATTTGTAATGTCTAATATGCATTGTTTGATGCTTGACATATATTACGTGATGGCTCTTTAATTTTTGCTTGATGGCATTTGTAATGCCTTGATCTTTTGGCCAATATTATCTCAATGGGTTGAACCTCGAGTGTATGATTTTCTTGTATATCTCTTGCTATATTTTTGCATATGATCTTGATGGGCTTAGATATATTGTTGTATTGTATGATGTGCATTGGTGATGAAATTTTTTGGCTTGAATTATTTACAAGGGCTATATACAACTTCTTTTAATTTTCACGCCCACAAAGTGTTCGATAAAATGTCGCAATGAAAATTTCAACTTCTACATGATTATATTGCTTCCAAAAGCCTTCTCTACTTGTTGAGATCATGTTTTGGCAAATAAAACGCGCGTATGAACTCTTCATGATACATTTCTCCCATTTTCTTTGGATTTTTAAGCCTAAATTGCTCAACGGTTGATAAACCGACTCTTTTGTGCACTTTGATATAATTGTATGATGTTTTTATCATCTTAACATTCTTTTTGATGATTCCAAAGGGGGAGAAACAGGTTATAAGCTCATTAGCTCATAAAAGCTAAGTTAAGCTAAACAAAAGAAGCTATAAGCTATGGCTCTTAAAAGCCATAAGTTGTGAATTACATTTAGTCCAATTATTGCTTGATGGACTTTTATACATGTCTAATGAAGTTTTGTTGACAGGGGGAGCTTATAAGCTCTTGAACATTATATAAAAGCTAAGCTTTTGGCTTATGATTAATTGCTTTTACATTATTCTTGATGTGCTTGTTGATAGGGGGAGCTTGTGCTTATTATGCCTATTATTGAATATAATTACTCCCTTTCTTGGTTGCTTATGTATTTTGGAAATTTTGGTTGCTTTCAAACGGTTAGATGTTTTTTTTACCGAAAAATTGTTTTTAAAAAATTGTCCCTCTAATATTTCTAAAAATTGTTTTGGTTTGTAATCATTAAAAAGGGGGAGATTGTTTGATACATATTTTTATCATAATTTTGATGATTTTATTTTTACACCAAAACAATGTTTTTTTGTTGTCCAAATACTCCTAAATGATTTAAAATGGTTTTAATATTTTTGAGTTTTTCTTCAAGTTTTACTTTAGATAAAATTGGACAACACTTCTAATGATTTTATGTTTATATGTTTTTACTTCAAAACAAGGTTTCTAAATGTTGTCTAAATACTTCCGATTGGTTTAAAATATTTTTACTAAATTTTCGGTGTATTTCTTGGGTTTTATTTTTGATAAAAATTGGACAACATTTGTCTCTTTGTCGACGGCCGCTCTATTGGGCAACCCGTGCATGAAGATGATTTTTAAACAGAAAATGAGACGGAAGAAAAATCATGCAGGTCGACCGTCGCATCAAGGCGTCGGCCGATGCGGTCGATCGGTCGCCCATGGCGCGACCGTGCACTGCAAGTTCTTGGTTGAAACAGTAAGCGATTTTTCTTCTCAAACCTATTGAGGGGGACCGGTTCAGATGGGGGACGACCGGTCGAACCCTACGTCGACCGGTCGCCCCGTGTTAATTGTTGATATGTTCATTTCAACTTCTATTTTTGTGCGACCGGTCGCCCTGTGCTTTGACAGCAAAAATATGACCGTTTGACAGCAGACATAGTTCCTTAAAATATGGGATTGATTTCTAACAGCTATATTCTTGATTTTAATTGTATTTTTCTGTAGATTTTCAATCCCCAAGAGGAGCCTATGCTTGATCAATCATCTCCTATAAATAGAGGAAGTTTTGGAGCTACCAAAACAACAATTGAGATACAACACAACAAGATACACTTCAAGCAAATATTTGTTCTTCATTGTTATTATTCTTGTTGTAATTTTGCCTAGCTTATCACTTTCACATCCTTGAGGTCTAGGCTATTCTTGATTACACTTTGCACTCAAATTGTAATATTCATTATTGAGTTGTAATTTTGATTTTTGGTTATCATTCAAACACAAGATATCCCTGTGAGTGTTCTTGTGGTAAGAACACACTTGGATGATCTAGGTGATAGGTGAAAGAAGATTGTGGTGATCTTCTTATTGAGGTGTTGAAGAATTTGGTATTCTTCAAGATTGAAGATTGTGGTAATCTTCACAAGGTGCCGTTGAAGGAAGATTGTGGTGATCTTCAAAGGGAGATTGTGGTAATCTCCAAAGGTGGTGTTGAAGAAGAGTGTGGTGCTCTTCAAGGTGTTGTAAGTTGAGTTTGTATTAATTTTGGTAATTAATAAAATTCTTTTTATTTTTGAAATCCATCCCGGATATACTGGGGTGGTAGAGGATTAGGCCCTAGGTGGGTTGAACCTCTATAAATCGACGTGTGTTGTTTACATTCCGCACTTTATTATGGTCTTTGAGCATTCGGTTCGAAAAAGAGGGCGATATTGAAAAGATGGAGATAATCTATTCACCCCCCCTCTAGATTATCGTAGCCGCTTGGACTTACAGTACCATGTACATACTTCAAAGAATTGCCTCTGAGACGGGCCACTGTAGGTACGGGCGGCTACCCCCGTAGGCACCCAGACTCTCTGTGTCATCAGGATGGAGTTGATCCTATGCATTCTTCAGGTACGTCTCTGGATAATTTTCATTTTAAATCATTAGTATCAACTAAAGAAAGTATATTTATCGAACGTCAACTAAAATTACAAACCTACAAAAAATTAACATCTTGGATGTTCATAGTGTCTGCTCCAACACCAGGATGAAGGCGAACCCCAACGTGCAATCTTCGGACAAGGACCTCGGGATAAGGCTCCATATGCTGCACCAATTTAAACAACATGGGATTAAAACAACAATAACAATTATTGAAATGAAATAAATACTAAAAAAACCTAATTACTTATACTTACATTATTGGCTAGATCCTCCTCTATGTCCTTAATCTCACGAAAGTTGCTGGGGGCTACTAGCCTTATATCTCGGCTGACAGACATAAAAGAGCAGTTAATTATCTATAATTATCTATCAGTTTAATGAATAATGAAATGAAGTATCATTAATGACACAAAGAAAATGTGAATCATACAGCGGGGGTCAGGTGTCTCCGAAAATCGAGCATGCTATTGCCGTATTTGTCGTTGTCTCCTCTGCTCGTCTAAGTCTATAAATGCATACTGTAGGTACCTCGACGGTAGACGGACGTGATGGGTAGGGACGAACGGGCATCAAAAGTAATGTCCCCGTCTCGCCCCCGCAACCCCTCCCCGTAGTCGACCACCCGCGTAATCACCGCGCAGTCTCTCGATATGCTCAGTGACTACAGCGGGTGGAAGCTGTGGGGGTGGGGATGTGCCACGCGGAGTACACTAGGCATTGCTTACGAAAAACCCTGACCCGCGGTGGGTAGCCTAGTGTCCTGGTAAATTAAATTAAAATATACTATTATCATCATTATTCATACAAAGTACTAATTCAGTAGAAAATTGAATGCATAACGTATACATGCCTCATATGCAAAGTCTGATGTATGTACAGATTTGTCTCCCCTGCTCGACCGATCCCGTGGGCGATACGTAGAGATGGATCATCCATCGCCACTCAATCGTCATGGCGGTGACTCGACTCGCTGACTGCGCTGCTCATGCAAGATATGACGAAGCATATCAGGCAACTGGGTATCTAAATATGAGTGAATCTCATCTCATAACAAAGCCATCATGATCTTTCTATGACGCTAGTACACGATAAATCGTCCTACCTACTTTTGTCTCCACCAACTGTAGGAAAACTCCGGGCGAGTAATGGCTTGCGGTGAGTCGCCTAGAAAACCCGGTAGAGCGGAGGCGATGCTCTGGTCTGTGCAGAGGAACGAGGACCCCCGTTTTAGATGTGGAAGGAGGTGGAGGTGGAGGTGGAGGGGTCGTGCATCGAGGCGGAGGTGGAGGCTAGGTATGGGTCCTTTGCCTCTGAGAAGGACGACTCGAACCCGCAATATCTGCTCGATCATACTCAGCCTTTATATCATCGTCATCAAGGCGTGCAGACTGAGTCTAGGTCCTCTGCCTCTTCGGACGCCGAGACATAGGTATTCCTGATCTGGCAGTACGTCCCGGCTCCAAAACAAGCCTCCTAGCAACAACAGCAAGGTCAAGTGGAATAACCCGAGCTGGGAACGGATCCATATGGACATACCGCAATTCATATGATATCTCCATATCCATCCCCTGCATGTGGGGGAGTCATAACTCCTCCTGGGTGGCTTGAATATGTGTGCATATCGTATGTCAAAAAAACAAGAAAACTTTACTTAATTACGAAAAAATGGAATGAATACCATAATTACACATGATTATTTAAAAAAAATGAAATTTACCTAGGGGCTGTCAAATAAGGCCACCGCAGTGAAGCTCCTCTTGGGGCATCTAAACCGTTTGCCCCTTGAATAGCCCTCCAACCCAGAGCTTAGAGAAAGGGCCTGACCGAATGCAGGAATAGTCTCATATGCCCATAACTGTGTCAAACAACAAATAAATAAGTAATCAACCCAATTACAATATGAAATGCTCGTGTTAGTGATACATGTTTAAATTATATATACATGTAGAGGGTACAAGTATACATAGATGTGGAATTGGACGACTCTATTAGGATCTTCAGGGGCTCGGACTCCAGTATCAATGTAATGAAGGAGATGCACATACACGTAGGTGCCCCATGGGAGTGCCCTAAACCCCGGGGCATCCTCAACTAAGGTCCATAGCCATAATGGGGCAGGGGTCCGTGAATCAAATTCCAATAGGTACATCGTGACAAACAGAACATACACGATCTTCAGATCATCATCTGGTCGCGCTCTAAAATGGCCTCGGTGAAAAGCGACAATATCTTGACAAACTATCACGGACTCCCGTCGACATACTAACGGTAAACTCCTCTCCAGGTGGGATATACTGAGAGAAGCATGGGTCAAGTTTCAATGGGCCAATGCGTAGTCCCGTAATCATACAGACTCGTCGGCCAAACCGAGGTTACGCAAACAATGCGGAACCACAAGTCGCCCGTCTCCGATCCTCAACCGTGATGATCTCTACCGAGCAATCGCATCGTCAAATATGCATCCGAGTCAAAGTCCGTAAATGCGCCAAATGGACCATCCTAAATCGATCTAAAATCCCGTAAGTCATCAACTCTTTCTTGATATCCGCTATCAACCAAAGACTTAGAATAGGAATTCAACTTTCCACTCCAATTCTGAGTTGCTCCCCATCTCCATGCCCAATTATGTCAAAAACACAACAATCGTTTCATGTTAACTGTCTGAGAAATGAAAAAAAGCTGATGTCAACAAGTAACTAGATATCGAGTTACATAAAAATGCAACTTGATATCGAAAGTTAAATGTAACTCAAAATATGACTTGATATCCGATTACATATTAAATATGTGATCAATATCAAGTCACATGTAACTCGCTATCCGCAAACTAACTCGATGGCGAGTTACATCTAACTCATTGCGAAACCTCTCATCCTCTTCATCTCCTTCATCTCCACCCACAAACCACCATTAACGAACGTCAAGCTTTTCAAATCAACACCAAATCCATCTAAAACCTAGAATTTCTACAAAATCTACAACAATCCTAACCTAAAATAATTATAGACTAACTAAATCAATAAAAAACATGAAATTAAGGAAAGGTGGGTTCGAATCTTACCGGTTAGAGGTCGAAAGAGTCTCCATCATCGCCGCCTGCTCAATTCTTTGTTCAAACCTTTGAATTTTGCCGTTCACCTTTCTTTGTGCTCCAAGTTAGGTTTTCGAGTTGGAGAATAGGTGTGGCTCAAGAGGATTAAAACAGGCTAAAGGACAATTTTGGAATTTCATATCCCAAAATGGCTAAAAAACATGTATTTGAAAAGATGACTAAAAAACACTTTTGATTGGCCAAAATGCCTAAAAAAATGCCCCACTGATTAAAAAATATATATAGCGAATATATTAGTTGTTTGTCATTTTGACCTCTCCAACTAAGAAAATATATTAGTTGTTTGTTCGATCAAGAAAAATATATTTTTTTCAAAATATATATTTCAAGCATAACCCTTTCTATCAGATACTTCTCGCCAAAGAAAAGTAGCAAGGAGTCAACTCCCCTCTCGAGTAGATACATCATACAAGTGACTACACTTTTATTTAGACTTTGATAAACAATTAACTAATAATTAGTTTAATATTAATATACAGAAATTATTCCTTCAAAGTAAAAAATAAATAAAAAAGATAAATTGGTTAAAGTATGTGAGTGGTTGAATCGGTCAAAATCTGTATTTAAAAAAAAAAAACAGTTAAATTTGTCAAAATTGGTCAATTCTGTCAAAATGATTCTTCAATTACTTAAAAACTAAGCTCTAAACTTGATATTTATCCTTAAAAACACAATAATCATACATCGTATTTGAACATCTTTCGACTATTTGAGGACGATGAACGTTGAATGGAGTTCGATTAATTCAACTATTGAAGTCAATATATTGAATGTAAAGAGCGAGTCTCCAATTACTTTAAAGTTCTAATATTATTTAGTTTAAAATTTAATTACCAATAGTGAATGTTTTGTTTTCCGGCCCGTTTCCAAGGGCCAATCATTTTAATTTTTATCCTTTGTACAACAAACAATTCCAATACATACCGAATGTGATAAACTGTTTTAACTTGGTTAATCATTACAGCAACAGATCCTAAGAATGCTAAAATAAATTTTAGAATTTTGGTGACGGAAAAAACAAGTAGCGTTTACTTGTCAGTATTATCAATAAAGAGTATCATATCATAATTCATATGCGTGTTGTTTTCCTCAGGATTCCAGCAATGATATTTCCTACTTCCTCGCTACAATCCTCCTGCACATGATGCCCTGCCTGAACAAACCAACACCACAAAATCCCCCATAAAATAACCACAATTGTTACAAGAAGTTATGTCACACGGAAGAAGATTGAGATTTTGGTATCATAAAAGGTAAAGAATTACAAGAACAACCCCTCAAGTTTAGTCTAATTTTTTTATTTAAAAAAAAAACCCTTAAGGTATTATAAACACCATGTGAGGTTTGTATTTGGTTAAACATCCCCCTTCAAGGTGCGATTTGTAACATAGAAATAAATGTGAAGGTGGTATATGTAATTTTGAAAGGTATTTGAGTTTTCTTTTTGTAATTAGACTGAACATCATGGTATATAATGTAATTAACCCTATCATATATTACCTAACACCTCACACTCTTGTAACTATAAGGTCAAATAAATTGTCTTTACAGAGCATAGTTCAGTATTTAAGGCTTGATGTTATTACCATTGGAAGTGTGATGAGTTGATGGTTGGATTCTTTACAAAAATCTTCGACACCTTCGAAGCTTAACCATCGGTCCCTTTGACCCCAGCAAACAGTTGTTTCAACTTTCCACTTCTCATCCATTAGTATTCTTCTCATCTCTTCAACGTACGCCTTACAATTAAACAAATTACATTCATGATGTTAGAACGACAATGACAAGTACTCACTTATGGATGAGATTAATAGATATCATAATTTCTAACGATCAGATGAAGACAACTTTCTCCAATCATGCATATAAAGATAAATCTGCATCTTATCTTTAAGGGATAATTACAAAAACTCCCGAGGTTAGGGCTAATTACAAAAAAATCCTGAAATTTTTGAAAATTACAAAAACATTTAAAACCCCGATAATTTATAAAAATATTACAGTTACCTATTTAAATTTAGGACACGATCAAACCCGAGGGGGCTTTTTGTAATTTTGAAACAACTCTGGATTTTTTTGTAGTTAACCCAAACCTTTGGTTTTTTAGTAATTATCCCTATCTTTAATGATTTTTTCCCTTTTCCTTCTCTTTTTTTCGAGTACCATCAACTTCAACAAGTAAAACTAGCAGAGAAAATTAATTCACCTTTAATTCCTTTTTCATTGACCTACTAATTGCATTAAGAGCAAAACCAGAAGAACCGGATATGAGGTATGGTCTTCTATAAACCATTGCATCATCTTCCTTCATCTTATAAGGACCACAGCTTGTCAAGGCTTTATCACTCGCTCTTAAAGGATCCTGATTCATGTTGAGATAATAAAGCTTAGAACTATGAAGTCCCAAAAAAAAAAGGATGTTTTAGCGTCACAATTTTGTAATTGTAAATGATACCTGAGAAAAGATTTCTCCAAGCAAAAAGTTGCTGAATACAGCAAGAGTTGATGGCAGGTTGGCATGTTTGACTGTCAGCTTTAGCCAAAAAAAAAAAGAAAAATTAGGCATCCATACATATGTATATGTATGTGTGTATATATATGGCTGAAAATGGGTGCTAAACCTGAAGTTCAGTTTGTTTTGCATTGAAAATAAAAATATGAGAATATAAAAAAACGAAAAGAAAGAAAGGAGTATGCATAGTAATAAAACTAGTTCAACTGATCTTACCGGAGGATTTAGTAGAATGAGTTGATTAAGCTTTTCCTGATGATCTTTAGCATATTTAACCACAACCGGTGAAAAATACCCCTAAAGTGAATGAAAACAAGATAAATTTTGTTCACAATCGCATGTCAAAAGACAAATAACTTGGACCTTATATGTTTATATCCAAAACAAAGTGAAATCTACCTGCACAACAAGAGTGACCTTATCTTTTGAAAATTCGTTGACGATAGATTCCAATGACTCTTCGTATTCTGAAATCCAGATGACGTAGTTTTTTTAGCACCTAAACTCACTTTGTTGCC
Source organism: Rehmannia glutinosa (assembly GCA_016081115.2). NCBI lineage: Eukaryota > Viridiplantae > Streptophyta > Magnoliopsida > Lamiales > Orobanchaceae > Rehmannia > Rehmannia glutinosa. The sequence continues at coordinate 144,078 of JABTTQ020000078.1, forward strand.
GTTTTGATAACAATTTTGGAAGCTTATGTAATAATATTCTTTATTTAAACTTCAAAATCTCATAATACCTTTCAAGGTGTAGTCAAAGCCATATTTGGGTTGGGGTTTATCTGAAAATCCAAATCCTGCAAGAACAATAGAAATTGACAGTTTCAGTTTTAATAATACTGAATGATCAGAAAAAAAAAGTTTGAAACATAAACAAGGCAGCATAAGTACTTGCTTTTGTGGTGAAAAAAAGACAAGCTGTTACGAAGTAACTATAATTCTAGTGACCGTAGAGCTTACCTAGCCAATCAAACGCAATAGCATGATAATTCTTAGACAGAATGGGTAAAACTTTCCGATATGAATATGCCTATACCAGAAACATGAAAAATATTATCAGGAGCATAATAAGCACATCTGAAACAAACTGAAAAATCTCAGACTTGATTTCCACATTTGCACTTGTATTTTTTTTTTTCCGACATTATGTTAACATAATGCTAGTGTGCTATCAGCACCTCTAATGGATAACATGCTAGAAAATTGTGTATAATTCAACAAAGATATATCAGGAAAAGACAGTTGAAAAACTAAATATTTTTCTTAACTTGGTAATCATATCTCTTGATGTTCCTAGAGAACTTAGTTCAACCCACATCCCAAAGGAAAGTAGATTAATGTTACTTCTCATCCAACTTATCCAAACAAAATGAACCAAAATACCATTTAGAAGCACAAAGTCTTCTTGTTCTTTTCCTCTTTTCATCAGATTTAGCACTTGACTAAGGTCACTTAAATTCTTCTAGATGTGCTCCAAATTATTTGGCAATATAATTAGCATTATTTGCTGATCTAGATTAACTTAAAAACCTTATGTTTGAGAATTTAAAAGCTAATTCGCAACACAAATATCGCATTAAGGCACTGATAGGATAAGCTAACTTTCTAGTCAAGATATCTTATGGTATTCTGCATTCCTTAGAAGTTATTTCATCTTTTATAGGTTATAAGTTGTTTGTAGTTGCAACGTGCTTGGTAACATGAAAATGAAAAGAGCTCACGAGCTCCAAAAAAGTAAAGGTGTTAATGGCTTATCATTTATCTAAGAAAATAAAATAAAATAATGCCTTCTTTCAGAGACTCATAAGCTCTTCTAGTTTGACCAAATGAATAACCAGGTGAAGCCTTACTTATCTACAATGTCACTGAAAATCTCAAAAGATCTTAGAGCTTATATTACTGAAATAGCTCAACGGTTTTTCCTTCAAGATATTAATAGCTGATAAGTTTTGAAATGTAATTCGATTTAAGGTTAGCCAAGCATCCTCTGAGATTACCATGCATTGACCTTGGTACCAAAACATGATAAACTACTACTAACCTGTGATGGAAAACCATGAATAAGAATAACTGGCGGATTGCCAGGGCTTCCACTTTCAACGCAAAACCATCTATTGCACAAAATGAGCACGTTTCAATTCGTAATCCCTGCACATAATCCATCCTCAATATTTAATATTTAATTCTATCCTTTAGGTTTTTTATAATTCTTAGACAAATCTCTAAATCAATTACCTGAACAGATCAGTTGAGGCTTGCGACGAACCAGCCATAGCAAGTCCAAAAATCGGATCTTTTGCCTTCTCACCGTGCCACCAACAGGGTGTGCTTTCACCTTATTGTGCAAAAGACAAGAAAAAAGAAAAAAACACAATGAATGAGTAATCAACTGCCAGTTTCAAAAGATATATCTATAATATGAGGCTGGAAAATTTCAGTCTTTCTATAAATTAGAGAAACAAAAGAATAAAACCAAGAGACATACAATCTTTCCTTGCTTGAACCATTCATCAGCAGGACTTGGTTCATCTGAATATTTCCCTGTCACAATAAATTTAAAAAATCCCACTTCATTTCAAAAAAAAAAAAAATCCTAAATTTTTCCCTGAAAACATTGTAATTATTTCCAATTCTGACCTCCACTGAAAGAAAAGCCATCTCCAACTGAAACTGGAGCATCCAACAAATAGTCCTGAGACATCAACAGAAAATTCACCACCCCATTTGAAATTTATCAACTTGTTAGAAGGAAAAAGGAAAGAAAAAAGTATATCATACCTCATTGGGATCATTGCTTGATTGGCAAGTGAGTATGACTTTTTTCTTTCTATATAGAATTTGAGGAGTTGATATGAAAGGGTGATATTGTTTGGGCAATGAAAGTGAAGCAGAGGAAAGGCAGATTGCCATGTTTTCCCAAATTGAGTGGCAGTTATGACCGTTGGTTCCTAATTCCTAAATAGAAAATGGGACTAAAATTGAATGGATTCTTTGGTGTTACAATAGGGAATGAGAGATAGGGTTTTTCTGGTTGTCATTTGTCGCATAAATTGCAATTTGCAAAATCTTGGCTTTCGTTTCCTTTTTTCTTTTATTCTTCCCCATTAATATCAGATCAGAATTCTTCTATTTGTATATCATCAACCTCGTCAAAGGGACCAATCTTAAGTTTGTGGTTCCTTGAGTATAGTATATATTATATAATCACTCATTTTAGAGAATTTTCTATTTATTTTTTTTAAAAAGAATTTGGTTATATTAGGGGGAAAATGTAAATCATATGACCTTGGTCGTCTCCTTGACAAATCTATTTTATTCTTTTAAGTTAATTATAAAAATCGACGTCTATTACGTAAAGTGGTATCGCCTCCCTCCTTTATAGGGGAGGTCAAGAGTTTGACCCCAGTGTGTGTGCGCGCTTGGAGAAAAGTAAAAAAAAGTTAATTGTAAAAATACCGTTGAATTTCAATTGAATTACAAAAATACCTCAAATTACAAGTAACCATTGATATATATTTTTATTTTACAAATTATATCTTAGTAAAATATTTTTAAGTAAATACAAACTTCAAAGGATGTTTGTGTAACATAGAGGGTATTTTTATAATTCTAAAAGATAATTTTTTTTTGTTGGAAATTTAGTTTACCAAATATTTAAGAGAGTTTCGTTTATGTAAAATGGAAATAAATTACGTTATCGTAAGTGGTAATAGGCTAAATGGTCATTTATGTTTTGGGAAAATAAAAAATATCCATGGTTTTCAAAAAACACGTTTTTAGCCATTTCGACTAAAAACTTATTGTCATACCCTTCGTGTATTTTCTGCTGAGATACCTAGCCATTTTTGAAAAAATTACGCGGTGTCAAGTTGTGTACAGGTCCCCGGAAATGAAAAATGGCAAAGTAGACATTTGAAGTCAAAAAATATGGCTAAAAACATGTTTTGAAAAACATGACTAAAAAGTATTTTTGTTATGGAGAAAATACCAAAAATCCGATGGACTTTAATCGTACTCTACATTGTAAGTATATGAGCTTAGTATTTAAGACTTCTCAGTTTCGAGTGAATGAGAAATAATGCACAAAATGAACCACTTAAATACAAAATGAGCACAAAAATTAGAAATGTGGTAGATTGAATAGACTCTATCTCACGAGTTTGTGAGGAAAAGTGAGAGCACTTTATTTAGCTCAAATGAGAGTACTGAGTTTGGACTCTTCTCGTACCAAAAGTTTTTAGAAGGGGATGACATGTGCTAGTGAGTTTGGCCCAAAATCGCACAACTAGTGGGCCTGAACTTGCTATATCCATTCTCTGTATTGGATAAAGTTTATTTGTTTAATCCCTTTTTAAACTCCCAGTTTCAACACTAAGCTCAGTTATGATCACTTCTGCATTTGGCCAATGAACATGTCTGTTCAGACTATCGATCGTTCACACCTTGGCCAATGAACATATATGTTCGGATAATGTCTGATTTTTTGCCAATGAACATGTATGTTCGGACAAACAATCAATTTCCAGGAGGTTGTGTCTTTACAAATACACTCATCCAACATCTATATATATAATCTATATGGATGCAAATCAGGCACACCATTTTTCAACAATATTATTTTGCATATTGTTGAAATCTTTCTTTTTCTCTAAATGCTTGAAAATTCTAAATACTTCGTGTTCGTTGTTGGTTTATCTTTTATAAGTGTTTCTAAGTTGATCTTGAAGTCGTTGTATTTTATAGACGATTTTGTATGAGCAATTTTGTCGTGTGGAGATATTGTTCAACGCTAGCCTGACTTCATATTTTTATCTAGCTTATTGCTCTGTCTGCCCAGTTTTTGAGAAAACCAAACACAACAATCAATATTTTGTAATTATGGTAAAACTCAAGGGTTCTTTTTATTTGCATTCACTCAAGGGTTATTGAACAATCATGACTAAGTTTGGGTTCAAATCTTTTGTTCCATTTTCCTATTTCATTTCATATTCCATCATTCAGATGAATGATATATATGGATGTATTAAAACAATTAACAAACCATATTTATCTAAATGACATGCGTTATTTATCCAATTAAGTAGAACAGAAAAGTGTAAAAGAAAAGTGGAACATGAAATATGTCCCGCTAGGTTCAATCACAAACTATGTAAGTTGGTAATATATGCAACAGCGCCTGAAACTGTACTTTAGAGCTGATTAGCAATTTATTAGCATTCCCAAAGGACCCAACTATGAAAATAACAACAGTTAGTCTCACTTGTAAGTGAAAGTTATCATATTCCAGAAGCTTATCAAAGTCGAACAAAAACAAGATTCATACATCAAACCATTTTTCCAATGTTTCAGAATATCTTTCAATCTACAACATTTCCAATTCCTCCAGAATAATAAATAATTACACATGAACAAATTCCAAAACTCACTCTATTTCACATAGTAAGGCAGGTCAAGAACATAGAGCAGAAAGTAAGCCCAAACAACACCAGAAACCCCACCAAAGAAGAATCCACCAGTGAACTTAGCCCATCCATCAGCAGTTTGCAGCTGATCGGGCTGCTTTTTCCGGCCGGTCAAAGTCAATGACGGTGCCGTTGACGGCTCACCTTCTTTAAATGATGCAATCCCATAAATAGTCAAGCAAATGCTAAGGATCACAACTAGCCCTGCTGCTGCAAGGACCCTGCTCCACCAGCATATGGGTGTTCCTGAGTGGGCCCGCCTTGACGAATGGCCCCACGAGGAGGAAACCGTGGGCCAGACCGACCTCAACCCCACGGAGAAGAGGGTTGACCGCCGTCCGATAGGCCGGGAGGTTGGAGAGGTACCAGGCGATCAATGGACTTGATGTCACTGGGGTCTCAAGGCTTCCAATGAATGGGTCACCATTGATGGGCTGAATCACTTGGTAAGTGGGCTGCAGAACAAGATGGGATATATGAAAATCTATGAAATATGATTCTTGTCCATTGTAATGTATAAATCCACTACCTAATTATGTGTAATTAAGGGATTCTTGAATTGGTTATTATTTCTCCATGTTCTGAGGTTTCATTTGATTAATGCAAGATGCGAAAAAAAAAAAGATGCATGTGTTAATTTAAAGATGATTACATAAATGATAAATTACAAAAAGTAGCATTGAGGTTTAGTCCAATTTCAAAATAAATAAAAAAAATTCAATTATCGTCCAAATTATAAATATACGTGACAGTTGTTTCTATTTTATAAATTTCACATATTGTCAGCAAGTTTCTTTAAACAAAAATAAACTTAAAAGATTATATTTATAATGCCCCAAGGGGTATTTGAAATTCTAATAAAATAAACTAAATTTCGGGATAATTTTTGTAATTTACCCTACATAAAGCTCAAAATACTACCTTAAATTTAGACAAAATTGGTCTCCTATTTATTAATTAACCAAACTACCTTCATGGATCCCCCTAAAAACTAAACTCCTGGCCACTGAATATGAATATTATAGTATTGCAAAATATTATCCATAGAGAATGAAATACATAAATTAAACTTGAGAAATTATTAACAGTAGGTAAAAGATTTAGAGAAAGTAATTACAACCTTTTCAGACTGGACGGCCTTGATGGTGAAGGAAGAGGTCCTCCTAGAAGGCAAAACTTTGAATGGAGCACCAGAAATACCCTTAGGAGTGACCAAACCTCTTGTCAATGAAGAAGCAAAATTGGTCTTGAGCTGGCTGGCAATGGTGGAAGCTGCACTAGTTGCCATTTTGGAACTGGTTACAACTTACAGCAGGGGAATTCAAACGAATTTAACAACCAATGTATAATCAAGATATGTTTTCTGAGTGACCATAATAATATCTTTTCCTCGTAAATTTGTGGTTCTCAGTTGGACTGTTTCTTACAGGCATGCTTTTCATTGGCTCACTTGTATCTCTAACCTTATCCCTTATCCACCACATGTGACTATGTGAGTCATATCTGATATGGTATGTGGGATTGCCAATTCCTTCTTTTTCATTTATATTTATATTTATATTTATTTATTTATTTGTTGTGGTCTGGGGTTGGGTGGGTCATCATTAGTGGGGTTGGGGGAGTTTCTTAATTTTTATTTCCATTTCATTTTTTGTCGGTAGAAATCAATGTAAAAGATAAAAAAGTGATGGATCATGGATTAAGAAGTGATATTGTAAGTGTTCTTAAGCTTTTGTTTTTGGAAGAAGTGATTTATCAGAAGATAAGTAAACGGCGATTTAGGGAGACAAGGGGGCTATATTGCCCCAAAATTTTTCAAACTTTCATTTTTTCCCCTAAATTTTTCAAAAAAATTTTTAGTTAAAATAGATGACTTTGCCCCCCAAAATTTTGATAAAAATTTCAAATAGTTGTTTTTACAATATAAAAGCCTATTAATTATGGTTAACATATGAGTATTTTTTTCATTGTTTAAATTTATATACTCGATCCGTTTTTCGCCCCCAAAGTTAAAATCCTGCGTTCGTCGCCGCCGAAAGTAAAAGTAAATTGAGAATCAAAATTGGTAATGCTTGCAAATACTAAAATCAAAAGTTGACAAAGATTTGGTGAAAACATTATAAATGTACTTATTTGTTTATTAAAGTCAAACCAAAAAACTCAATCAAAAATGTAAATGAAGTTGGCATTAGATTAAGAAACACTCAAAATTAATTTTTTCAAACAAAATATGAAACAATTTTTTAGTGATTTTAAACACTCCTATATCATGTGGCTATTGACATAAACAATATTTACGGGGATAGACACTAAATTTTTGGTGAATGCCAAATTAATTAGAGTGAGAAATAAAATTATACGCCAGTTAATTCAATTTATGATAATTTATCATGCTCGATTATGAGAAAATGTCAATTTTGCGATCATAGACGAGATACCCGCAATCACTCTATTATCTTGAAGGTCCGATCATTAGAATAAATTTTGTCCTCGGGACATTCTCTCTTGAGAACTCCTTAGTGCTTGCGGTCCGGGATATTCACATGCGTTGTCCCCCCTCCCCGCGTTGTCCCCTTGAACCTTTTCGTCCCTTCGCGAAAAACACCATCCGTCATGCCTTCGAGTGTCCCCCCTTCGAAAGTTCTTGATCCACCGCTATCTTTCCCTATTTATCCTTTCCCATCCTTTCTTCTTGTTCTCTTTTCTGTCTTCTTTTTGTTCGCTTCATGAGATATCTCCACCCCATGGTTGATCGTGTTTTCATCTCCTAATCTCTAATATCTCTCATCCGTATAACATAGATTTTTGCCTCTTTTTTTTTTTTTTACTCCCTCACGTTTTTCTTTTTCTATTTTTGCGAGATCTCGCTACGGTGAACGAACCGATCCAGGTTTTTCAAATTTCCACTCGTTACCCCAATCTTGCTTCGACCATATTGTTGTGTTTGACTCCATGGACGACGACTTGAAAAAAACTATACGCTCGTCTTTTCTTTGGGGAGACGAAAACAAAGTGATTGATACGAGTGGAATCTCTTGAACCAATTGATCTTAAGAAATCCTTCGTGGGAAAAATCCTGGCACCACGTGATAATTCATGTTGATCAAGTGTCGATTTTATTCAAACGCTTATGGAATCCATGAGGGACGCTCTCTGCCGCACAATCCATGATAACATATTCTTATTTTTTTTGACAATGCGGAGAATAAAAGGAAAACGATCTCCGGGGCTCTTGGTTGTTCGACAGATATCTCCTCCTTATTAATGAAGCAAAGCCGAATCTGAACCCGATGGAAATTGATTTCTCTCATTGTGATTTATGGATCCAACTTCATCATCTCCCCTTTGGCCTCATGAATTGGGAATTCGCGGAAATTGCCGGAAATTCCATTGGGAAATTTGTCGATCTAGATTATGACGCGACGGGCTCTGTTATTGGAAAATTTATGCGCATAAAGGTGAACATCGGTATTTCAAAACATCTGATCCATTTCATTCATGCTAATTTCCAAGGAAAAACAAAATCGATCCTGTTGAAATATGAGCGTCTCCCGGACTTTTGCTATCATTGCGGAATAATTGGCCATGTATTCAAAGATTGTGAAGTTCGTATCTCTGACCCCGACTCCATCACCGACCCCCCAGAATATGGTACGTGGCTTAAAGCTACTACTGGAGGTACTCCTTTCTCTTCCTCACGTCGAAACCCTACATCATCACAATTCCCACACTCGTCGAATCCAGACCTTAATCGCCATAATAATAATCCTTCCCCTAACCAAACAAACACCACACCCAAAAATAGCACCCCCCCAACCACCTACACTTCTCCTCATGTCAACCCCACACGTCCATATATCTCCCCATGCACATAATGATTCATTCCCTAATAATCAGAACCAAAATCCTCCATACCCCATGTCTTCATTGACCCCACATCAAAAACCTTCCCATATTATTAATCATGTGGAAGTCTATTATACTAATATACCTTCACAACCTTCACCCAAAAACCCCACTATTGATTTTCTTCCTCCGTCTGTCTCTCTTACCCATGCACCACTTATCTACCTCTCACCAAATAAACTTATCCCGCCTTTCTTCCTCTAACAATCCGATGCCAACCACAAATACTTCCGCACGATTTGCCTCTCACTCAAAAATATAACTCCTTCTCCCACACTCGACAATTATCCCCCTACCATCTCCCATGCATACGCACCCACTTCTTCTCACCATCCCCATATCGATACCTCTCCAATCACAAATTCTATCCTTCCTCCAAGCCCTTTCCTCACCACTATCCCTATGAATCTTGACACCCCACTGGAAAAATTGCCCAAAGAATCACAATCCTTCGTAAAAAAATCCCTTCCTCCCCTCCTATTCGGACCCTCCCTCGAAAAGAAAGTTAAATATTGATGGCTTTCTTGACTCGGATTTCTGAATCATTCCAGTCGAAATTATCCAAAAAAATAGAAAATGGATAGCCCGTCAGTTAGCTCCTGATTCTCCAGCCTTTGTGTTAACCTATATCTTCTAGCCCCGGAGTTTGGTGGCGACCAACTCCGCTGATCCGCCATGAAAATTCTCACCGAATCGCCGCAGGGCTCGGGAACCTCGAACAATTCATGAATTACGCGATTTTATTCACGAAAATCTCCCGATGTTGTATTTTTGTGTGAAACAAAATGCAATATTTTGGAAATTGAAAAGATTAAAAGCTCACTTGGTTTATTTGGTATCGTTGTTCCATCGGTTGGCCATTTCCGGAGGACTCGCCCTTCTCTGGAATAAATCATATTCGATATCGCTCCGCTCGTTTTGCGATCGCTTCATTGGCACTGGGATATGATTTTTATGAATAGTTCGACCGTATCACTAGGATTTATGGTTAGCCTGATGTTTCTCTCAGACGTCAATTTTGGCAATTCTTTAAATCCCTTAATACTCCGCAACCCGTCTCATGGATTTGTTTTGGTGATTTCAACGAGGTCTTTGTTCAATCGGAATTTGAAGGTCGGGGGCCTCGTGCATCCTGGCAAGTTGAAGCTTTTCGAGAAACACTCAAGTTTTGTGATCTTCATGACATGGGATATAGAGGTCCACGTTTTACCTAGAGCCGACTCCACATCCAACCCCATACCCAACGAGCCCGTCTTGACTGGGGTGTTTGTAATAGCACATTTCGAGCTTTATACCCCAATTGATGAGTCGAACACCTTGAAGCCTTTTCGTCCGATCATTCCATGATTCTTATCTCTCCCCTGAACCACCCTCCTAACCATTTTTCGTTGACCAATCCGAGAAAGCCTTTTCATTTTGAAGCCTTTTGGATCTACTCGTCCGACTGTGAAAAAGTTATAGCCGAAAATTAGAACACAGATTTAGACCACATTTGTGATAAGATTGAGAACTGCAAAGCTGGTCTTCTCAATTAGAATCAATCGGCTTTTGGGAATTTACCAAAAAAAATCGATGAGATCAAAAAGGAATTGTCAAAGCTAAAAAAGTACATGATCACCTCTGACATTCGTGAAAAAATTACTCAGCTCCAAGCCCAACTTGAGATTTTATTATCGCTTCAGGATTTAAAATGGAAACAACGGGCTAAACAACATTGGTTCCGCGAGGGTGACAGAAATTCAAAATATTTTCATGCTATGGCATCCGCTCGTCGGGAAGTTAATCGCATTTATTCCCTTAAAGATGATAATGGCATTTCACAATCGACCGAAAAGCTATTGAGCTCATTATTGGGAAGTACTTTTCGGATATTTTCTTATCCTCGACTCCATCGTCCTCAAAGATGAAACATGCAATCGTAGGATCAAGAGAAAGGTAACAACGAAAAATGGTCGAAACTCGACCCTTCCCTTTACTTTGGGTAACGGAGGTAACTCGCACACTTAAACATATGCACCATTTTAAATCCCTGCCCTGGGATGGTATGAGTCCTATTTTTTATCAAAAGTTTTGGCATATTGTGAAAGATGATATTACTTAATTTTGTGCTTAATTTTCTAAATAATCTTTCTTTTGAGTCACTATAATTTCACTCATATTGTCCTTATTCCCAAAACAAATAGTCCCGAGTCTATTACCCGATTCCCGCCCATCGTCTTTGCAACGTCGTGTACAAAATTGTTTCCAAAGTGATTGCGCTTTGCCTACGCTCTATCCTTCCCTCTATTATCTCGGAGTCCCAATCCTCTCTCGTTCCCAATAGACTTATTACCGATAATATTCTTATAGCCTATAAAACCTATCACTCTATGAAAATACGCACGTCTAGAAAAATTGGACACATGTCCATTAAACTTGACATGAACAAAGCATTTGATCGAGTCGAGTGGAATTTTGTTCTTAAAGTGTTGTCGGCCCAGGTTTTCCAAACCATTTCGTGTCCCTTATCAAGTCGTGCATCACTACCCCCATGTTTTCTTTCCTTTTAAATGGCCAACAAGTTGGGTCCCTCCGTCCTTTTCGAGGCATTCGCTGCAGTGATCCCCTTTCCCATATTTATTCATCATTTGCTCGGAGGTATTTTCTCTTATTTTGTAGGATCTCCAGCGTGTGGAAGGATTCATGGTATCGCTTCTTGCAAATTGGCTCCACCAATTTCCCATCTTTTCTTCGCCGATGACACCCTTCTCTTTAGACATGCCACGATCGAAGAAGCTACCAATCTTCACTTTGCCATTGCCCTTTTGATGAGGTATCGGGTTAACGAATTAATTATGAGAAATCCGAATTTATTTGGTCCCCAATACGAAACCCGAGCCCCGAACTTGCATTACTCATTTTCTTAATATTCGGAAGAGCGAACCATGGTAAATATCTCGGATTACCATCTATAGTTGGAGCCAGTAAGCAAATTTTGGAGCCATCATTGATCGTTGTTGGTCTAGACTTTGTGGTTGGAAGGAAAAACCCTTTCTGGTCGGGAGAATCACTTTGCTTCACGTGATTCAAGCGATTCCCGACGTTTGCAATGTCTTACTTTAAAATACCGGATGGAATTATTGATAAAATAAACTCAATGGCAACTCTTTTTCTTTGGGGTTCGACAACCGATGAAAGAGCTATTCATTGGAAACATTGGGATAAGTTGTGCGTTAACAAATCTCGGGCGGCTTGGGTTTTAGAGACTAAAGCTTTCAATTTAGCTTTATTATCAAAACAAGTTCGCGAATTCTCACGGTTCCTTCACCGCTACTTGCTCGGATTTTTAAAGCTAAATATTTTCCTTCGTGGTATTCTTAACGCTAGTCTTCGCAATCGACCATCTTGGTCTTGGAGAAGCATTTTCGATAGTATCCGATGTCTCAAACTTGATTGTAAAAATTCATCAAATCGATCTTCTACGATATGGAACGATCCATGGTCGCTTTATATACTCGGACGGAAAAATCTACAGAACCCGCCACCCCATACACCTTACAAATTGGTGGCTGATCTTATTTGCCATAACAGTGGAAGCTGGAAGTCTGTGTTAGTCCGTTCACTCTTTTCTGAAGAGGAATCACGGGCGATTTTAGCCATGCCTCTCAACTCTTGCGGTTCTACAGATTTATGGGGTCGGAGATTTATTAAAAATGGAAAATTCACAGTTCGTTCGCTTATCATGCGATCTTGGAATCCGACATTTTGCAGCAAAATCATATCCAATCGGCATCGCTGCGTCTACAACAGGGGCTTTAATTATGAAAAAAATGTGGAAATTGAAAATTCCGCCCCGCACTCAAGATTTTATATGGCGTTGTTTATCGGGCTCCATCCCCACCTCAAATTTTCTCCGTTCCCATCACCTACCCAACTCCCAGCTGTGTGCCCTTTGCAACTCCGACAACCCAACGGCGAAACACACTTTTATTACTTGCCCCTTTGTCAAGCCGTATGGAAACCGAGTGGTCTTTGGGAATCTATTATTAGTTTCAACAATCATCATTTATATTATGGGCACGAGATATTATTGTGGAACTAAACTTCGGACCAATGTGATTTATTTGCGACTATATTGCGACTTTATTTGGTTCTCACGGAATAAAAGAAATTTGAAGACCTGGATCCCAATCCATATTGATTATTTTGATGGCGAATAATTTGTTAACGGATTTTCATTCAAGACGAATCGATTGAGCGACCTTCCTCCAATTAATTTACTCGCCGCCCGGAAAAAAACTGTGATCCCCTGATTTTCTTTGATGGTGCTCTTTCTTCTTCGTGTCCCGGGATTGGTGTAGCTATTTGGAATAGTTCAGAGTTCTTTTTAGAGGTTTCTCTATGAAATTTCCAAATATTTCCAATGCGGAGGTTGCGGAATCTCTTGCTCTTCGTGAAGCGCTCCCTTGCTCAACAATACAATCTCGATCTTGTGGAAATTTATGGGAATGCCGCAATCATTCTTGCCGCGCAATGAAGAAGCTCTTTTCGGCTTCTTGCCTTGCCATCGCGGATGATATCTTTGTCGCAAGACCCGAGCCTCCCTTGCAAGTATCTCTTGAGTTCAAGGCGTCATAAAAATTATGCAAAGACATTTTTTTGCTTCCTATGCTAAACATATGTCTTTTGATTCTCCCGTGTGGGATTCCATCCCAACAACTCTATGTCAATCGTTGATGGACGATTTCCAGTCTCTTTAAGTTTATAATCCTCTTTATTTTCAAAAAATTAAAAATCATTAGAATAAATTGTGCTTATAACCTCGGTGTAATCTCCTACCAACGATTTATATTCTATACCTACACGAATATAGTCGATCAATTTGGACTACATCAAGGTAATAAAGATGGAAATGTGTATGATATAAAGGTTCAGGTTTTATATTTTTATAATGGTGGGATATGGTCCAAGATCCCGCCCGCAATGGGCTTTAAAAGAGGCGCGAGGCGCGGCCCGCGATTCGAACTCGTGAGCGCCTGGATTGCATAGTTAAAGGATAGCTTAAAGGATATGATTTGGACTACCTATACCAAACATGCATCTTTCTTTTCTCGGTGCTCATTACATAGAAAACCGAGGTTAGCGTCTTCGGCCGGAGTAGACATGGGATGGGTGACCCTGTGGGAAGTTTTCGAGGGTGCGCGTGAGTGAGGACAAAGCGCTCTAGAAAGACTCGTGTTGGTTTGTGGGGACGATCGTCCAATCCGAGTAGCGCTAGAGGTCCAACAACCGGTATCGAGCAGTCACGAGTTCGAATTCCCCTTGAAGCACGCTGCGATGAGGTTCTTTAGGAGCGGTGGAACTGATATCTTTGGCGCAACGGAGGTAAACGGACCAGAATCGAAGGGTAGGTTGCCAGTGTGGCGAAAGCATCGAATCGGAAGGTGTAGGTTCTTGGGTGGACCAGAATCGAAGGGTAGGTTGCCGTGTGGCCGGAACTCGAGGTAAAATAGACTGGGAATCAAGGTGTAGGTTCTTGGGTGGACCGTGAATCAAGGGTAGGTTGCTGGGGTGGCTAGAATCGAGGTAAAAACAGATGTTCGAACGAAGGTGTAGGTTATCGGGTGGACCAGGATCGGCGGTAAGTTGCCAGATGTGGCCGAATCGAGGTAAAACAGTGTTGGAATCAAGGTGTAAGTTGTCAAGGTTGCCGGAATCGGAGGGCGGGCGCGACGCTTGAACGCGAAGAAGTTGGCATTAGAACGGCGGAAGTTTGGCGGACAATGGAGGTTGCCAAGCACCGGAGGGGTAGATCTTGCCGGGCAGTCTTTGGGGGATTGTTGGGATATGGTCCAAGATCTCCGCCCGCAATGGGCTTTAAAAGAGGCGTGAGGCGCGCGGCCCGCGATTCGAACTCGTGAGCGCTCGGATTGCATAGTTAAAGGATATCTTAAAGGATATGATTTGGACTACCTATACCAACAGATGCATCTTCTTTTCTCGTGCTCATTACATAGAAACTCCGAGGTTAGCGTGCTTGGCCTGGGAGTAGACATGGGATGGGTGACCCCCAGAAGTTTTCAGAGTGCGGCGTGAGTGAGGACAAAGCCGCTAGAAAAGACTCGTGTTGGTTTGTGGGGACGATCGTCCCAATCCGAGTAGCGCTAGAGGTCCACCAACATATAATCAATCAATCAATCAATATTATTCACTGTAATTTTTTTACCAATGATAACAAAGGTAAAAATTGCAAGACTAGAAAATCATAAATCTATAAAGATTTAAAACATATAAAAATTTAAATCTATGCAAATCCAATTGATCCAATAGCATCGAGAATCGCAAAAGTACTAGACAAATCGTAAAGTTGCATCTATCACTAATTTTCTAATGATGAGTCATCTCAATTAATCTTCTCGCACAAAGCGCCCACGCACGAAATCGAGAAACATCACAATGATAAAATATTCAAAATAAAATACCACTATGTAAGATAAAACATCACTTACTAAGAGAAAAAAAGCTTATTAAGAGACATGGGCTCACATGGGGATTTTGATAACTACCGTAAAAGAAAGAGCCAAACAATTAAATAAAAAAATAAAAAACAATATTGATTCCCAATCATCCGATGGTGGGAAAATGATGGAAAAAAAGAGAGGAAAAACCTAAGCCTTTTGTAGCGCGTGCCTTAGGAGGTTCCAACATATTATAACCTATTATATAAAAAAATAATACTTTTATAATTAATTAGTAAATAATCCGTGCAAAGAGATAATTATCAAACCGAGAAGTATGTCTAACAATTTAATTATTTAAAAATTAAGACATGCAAATAAAAAATTATAAATAAAAATTTGTTATTAATAGGTTTTTTGCTCATTGAAAACTATTGTATATTATCTAAAAACAATATATATATATATATATATATATATAAATTAGAAAGCAAGTTTAATTAGGGGTGACCAAGGTTGCGATCTAACTCGATTTCTCCACTGATTAGGTTTAACCATAACCATTTTTTTTATTAATTTGTTACTTTTAATAAAACTTAATTTATCAATTTTAGTTACCAAAAAGTAAAAAAGAGAAAAAAAGAAAAAAAGAAATGGACTTGGACTTAATATTCGTATTAATTTGACCAATATTAATAATAATATTACGCCGCATATGTAACTTATTAGGGTATAGAGGAATCAATGCCTACGTAGTTCGCTTATTTATTTATTTTTTACTGCAGGTTGCCTTTTAGCGTGGATTTATCAATCACTCATGTTTCCTCCACCCATTCCAGGTTGGTTTTTTTGTGACTTCAATCCTTGTATTCGCCTCTCCGCTCTTTACCAGCTTATACAATAAATATTGGGCCTTCTAATGAGTTGGGATGCATACATGAGCACGATTCATTCAAAATGAGCTTTGGTTTTAACTTTGGAACCGCAGATTGAATCGCCGGTTCCACGATTTTCGACACTTGGGAACCATAATCGGAATCGGCCTACATGTTTTTGATTGATTCAAATTTTAGAATTTGGTCAATCCATTTTCAAAATCATTAACCATGGTTCGTTCGATTTGGAACTTCGGTTATGGTTCCATTTGGCCACCCCTATGTTTAATGGAACCAACCCTAGAGCATAAAGTCTTGCGATCGGGACAAATAAAGTCTAAATTCTTAGAAATGGGCCAAGCAGTTAATTAACCTTAACGCCTCATTTCCTAAAGTCAAAATAATTTCTTTAGGCTTATGACAAAAATACTCACCTTTTGAAGTCAATACGCACCTTTTTTACGCTTCCCAATGCAATTTTACCTAAATTTACGTTTCTCGGTGAAATTTTACCTAAATTTACGCTCCCGCTCTTTTTATACACAACAATATGCTCCAAAGAAAAATTAGGAAAATTTTACGCTTTGTTTCAACATTGTTTCAAACATGTTTCGTGTTTCAACATTGTTTCAAACATGTTTCAAACATGTTTCTCGTGTTTCAACATTGTTTCTAACATGTTTCTTTAATAAAAATAGGTAAAAATTTGTATTTAAACATCGAAAACTTCATTAAAAAACAACAAAAATATCGTAACAACATTAAAAAGGGTATGGAAACAACCTTAAACAACGTAAAAAATATTTAAACAGAACATGTATAAAAAGGGCTTAAAAATAGGTAAAAATTGTATTTACACATTGAATACTACATGAAAACAACAAAAAAAATTATTAGAACAACATTAAAAATATTATAAAACAACACCGAAACAATAGAAACAATGTACAAAATAATATATGAATAAAAAACAACATAAAAAATAGGTTACAGTTTTTTTGAAACATCGAAACAACAAAGAAACAACATAGAAACAATAATGAAACAAATTTAAACAACTTCGAAAACAACTTATATAACATATTAAACAACGCAGAACAAAAAAAAAAACGAAAAAAAAATAAAAATAATCAAAAAATAGCAAGGAACGTAAAAAAAAAAAATTAGGTACAAAAGTAAAAAAATAGGCACAAAGAGTAATAGGAGCGTATTATGTGGTAATGGTACAAAAAAAAGCGTATTCTGTGTAATTTCCCCATTTCTTTAATTTTTGGGCCAACATCATTATTTTTTCTTGGGCTCTCAACAGCCCAAAATCTCAAAACCTATTCTTTCTTCAGAAAACCAAATGTAAAATCTGTCTTTTGTCTGCGAGAATAATGTCGCCTCCGGGGCTTCGCTCATAATTCAAAACCCAAGAGATGCAAAAATGGCACTGCAACAGATACTGAAAGCTCCGTTATCACGCTTTTTGGGGGCCGCTGCTTCCAGTTACAGCAATGACTTCACACTCTTCTCTTCTAAATTCCCCAACTCTGTCCTCTTATCTGGTACCACTCTCTTTAACTCTTGATAATATATGATTGGAAAAGAGGATAAATTAAAATGAGAAAAGATTAAAAAGAATTTTTGCACCTTTAGTCATTTATGCACTTACTCTTGGAACTTCTACTTCGATTTTGTGTTACTTCTTATGCTTAACAACCAAAATGCCTGAATAGGTGTTCTTGATTGATGGGAATGGCAAGTGGGCTCAAGTTATATTTGTAGAATATTGTAACCATGTAATGAAGTGCCCTATTTTAGTCTGCTGAATGTAGCCTTAAATTATCTTGTGCGTGCGTGCGTGCGTGCGTGCGTGTGTGTGTGTGTGTGTGTGTGTGTGTGTGTGTGTGTGTGTGATTCTCTGTTGCAAACACTTGTATTTATTGGTGAGACTTCATTTCTTGTGTTTTTGGTTGGTTATGGAATTTAATTATTATATTTCTCTTAATCAGCAAGGTGGGTAAAGGCCCCGAGGAATCACCCTGTCAGGAGTTTTGCTGCTTCAAGTTCAGAGAAGATTAAAGTACTGAGGAAGTAATTGCAGTAACCTTGTTCAAATCTCTCTTTTGATCTTCTTGTGATATGTGGTAGTATGATGAAGCGTTCCAACCATGAATATTTCTGTACACATGTTCAATGTTTTTCAGGAAAAGGAGACTGGATGAAGTATGCCTTGAAAGATTTCAGCAGTATAGTCGAACATTCATACAATCATGGATCACACAGGGTGAGCTCTCTAGCACGTATCCAAGCATTATGGACGTTCTGCTATATCACTTGAACAATTCATTCACAAAAATCAATTGAAATTTGTTCGAGGACATTGATGTACTTATAGCAACTCATATGTTCATAGGAAATGTTACAAAAACAAGGTATCCTTAGTCTGTATGTGGTTTGAAAAGATTGTTGAAGAAGGATCTCATATTTTTACGATGTTGCTTCAAATGCTAATGCTATGGGATAGTAGTAGCTGAAGTTATGTCTTTTTAATTCTTTCCTCTTTCATAGGAGGAAGGATGTTTGGAGTCAAATCTTTCCTCATTTTGGATTTCAAGTTTCAACCTAATAAAAAGTCCATTAATTTATTCAGACTCTTTTTCCACAGAAACTGGTCTCTCAAGTTTCCTCTTAGTGCCGATCTCCAAATACTTATTATGCGCCTGTGGCTAAGGACCCACTGATGTATATACCATCATTAATAACAGAAATTTGCCATCACTTGTACGATTGAATCTAAAGAGGCCACTACTTATGTTGTGTCAAGTACATCCCAATATACTGGGAATCAGAGTCTGTATTCTGTAAAACTAAAGTTTTCTTTTTAAGGAAATTCAGAAGTTTCTATAGTGTTATCTACCTCACCACACTCTAGGTGCTTGCTTAATTGTTGATACCAATCCCTAAACCTTTATCCACAATGTAAGGCAGTGTTTCTGCCATTACTTGTTTTTGAGGTTTCGGGCTTAGCATTAGCTTTTGCATTGTCTCTTTGGTGTGCAGTTGTGAACATATTTAATGATAGAAGCTGACTGTTGGTCCATCTTCCCACATTCTATATTTTCATTTCTTAGGCAAAGTAATTGTTGATGGCAAAGTTGTAAACAAATGTGGCACTCAGATTTCGGATAAAGCTGTTGTGGAGATCAAGGCTGAAGTTCCGAAATATGTATGTAGGTGATTACTCTCTCAAACAGCCTATGTTCGCATCTCAATTTAAATGCTATTTCCGTTGGCCATTCTTTTTGTGGACATTGAAACTCTTCTCTGGCAATATTTACTCACAGAGCAGGACACAAGTTAGAGGCTGCTATAGAACAACTAGAGATTGATGTTACTGGAAAAGTGGCCCTTGATTCAGGACTGTCTACTGGTGGATTCACAGATTGCTTGCTTCAGTATGGTGCTTCATTTGTCTATGGTGTTGATGTCGGTTATGGACAGGTAGGGCTCCAAAGGCTGTTTGATTTGTTTATTTCAATAGATAGAGCTGTTCTCTTTCATCACTGGCGTGAAATTTTCTATTCTACTGTTATATGTTAAATTTTTATCCTTGCAAGTACTATGTTATCCTGGGCACCTGAATTTTATAATATTTATGCTAATGAAATTGACAATTTGCTATTTGTATGTTACTCTCAGGCAAGGCTAGTAAATTTTGAAACCATTGTTTCCGGCTATAAGGGCATTTAGAATCAATAAAACATCTGAGAGAACAAATGCTTTCATAAAATTCAAGACTCAAGACGGTTTTTAAAATATATATCGGGTAGACATCATTTACTTCTTAAATGAGATGGTTGAGACTTAATAAATTGCATATTAGCTGCTAATAAAAATTTAGACGAATTAGAGTACGAGTTAAGGATGGGGTTTTTCAACAACAAGAATTATATTTCTATTTTTGTGTTAGGTTGCATGGTTGTGGGCCATATTTCTAATTAATCTAGGATTCTTGTTTCTGTTTAGGTGGCTGACAAAATACGACATGATTGTGTAAGTGTTATCGAGATGACAAACTTAAGATATCTTTCTGAACTCCGCAGAAGGTTGATCTAGTTACTTTGGACCTTTCATTTATTTCTATATTAACGGTAAGTTACTAGTGGCAACTCTTTTGTTGTATTTCCAACCAGTCATTTATATCACTTTTCTGATATAAAATGTACTCCATTGTCTTCCCCCTTCCTTGTTTTTAAGTTAAAAATTTAAAATGCAATATATTTGGTCTTGCTGATCTCTCATCCGTTTTAACTTTTAACATATGCAGGCTCCTTTCTCTTTGTTCTTTCTTTTTCTTCATATAGATACACTTTTAAAACTGTTTATCCTTTAAATTTGCAGGTCATGCCTGCTGTTGTAAATTTGATGAAGAATGACGCAATGTTAGTTACTCTGATTAAACCTCAATTCGAGGCACACAGATCACAAGTATGTGGAAGTAATCTACCCAGCTTGTTTTAATACTTACCGTGCTCCCAGTTTATGATATTATCAGGTTACAATTTATCAAATTGTATGACTTTGCCATAACTAATGCAAAATCTTTTGGCTTTGCCAGAAGTTAATGAAGATCTTTTAATCACAGAGGTCGTAGCAAGGGATGACAAGAACGTGAGCAATAGTCGCCTGAATAAATAAGCCATTCTAACCTTTTTCACAACAATTGTAATTTAGATTAAGGTGGAGAGGATGGTTTAAATCCTAATAAAGTAGTCACAAAAAGTGACAAAAGCTAATGTTGGAAAAAGAAGTATCAAATCCTGCATAGTGTTTTGTACTGGAGAATTGAAGTTCTATTCCACAATGCTTCATAACATCAATAACATCAGTAATACATTATTCCATGCCAGCTTTCTGCAAGTATATTCAGATCAGTGGATGTGTGTATCTATGGTTTTGCATGGAAAAGGTTAGGTTTTATTGGTGAATTGATAGGTTCCTTGGATAAATGGGTTAGTCATTTTACTTGTACCATTTTTAGACAATTGTAGTCATGATGTGAGTTTAGTGTTGAGAATAATTATTCTGCCATCTGTGTTTTGTTGCTTATATATCTGTAAATTTCAATTTTCGGTCAGGTGGGAGGAGGTGGAATTGTTAGAGATCCATTAGTCCATCAGGAGGTAAGATTTCACTAACCTTAATTATTATGATTCCAAATGCTGCATTTATGCATTATTTGTGAAGTAAAAAAGTTTAAATTTTTGCTATGAAGAGCAAACATTTGTTGAATCCACATAGTGCGTTAAAATAAGGATAATTACAAATACTACCTTGAGGTCTAGCCGAATCACAAAGAACTTGATTATCTTTCAAAGTTATAAATACTTTCTTGACATATGTTTCTATTTTACAAACCGCACCTATTGGAGCGGAGGTATTTGTAAACAAGCACAAATCTCAAGGGTTGTAATTTTAAAAGTTAATTGAATTTTTTTGTAATTTAACTGAACTCCGGTGGTAATTTTTGTAATTATCCTTTAAAAGAATAGAGCTTGAGGTTGGCTGAGAATTATGTTGGAGTTTTGTTACATTAGTTCTAATGTGTCTGCACCCTATTTGTGCATGTCCCTTTCTGCTAATGTACTTTATCGGGTGGTTCCTTGCTTATTTGTTGCACGTTATCACCCATTTTTCACCTTTTGATCAGACACATTATACCTTCTCGCCGATTCTTGTTAGACGAACTGTTAATGAAGTTCTCCTGCCACTGGTTTCATTCTTGGTTCTGCTGCTTGGAAATTAAGAAGAAAGTAACTAAAATTACTGAAACTCTACTTACGTGTCTTTCTAATTTGTGTTTTGGCATTTTAGGTTCTTGCGAAAATCATAAATGGTGTACAAGATTTCGAGTTTCAGTGTAAAGGCTGGATCGATTCGCCCTTGAAGGGGGCTGATGGAACAAAGAGTTTCTGGCTTGTTTCAGCCGGACAGCCATGAAAGAAGGTACCTCATCTGCTAAGCCAGATATTGCTAATTTGCATGGGGTAATACAAGACAGCACACAATCAGTAATATGACAAAGGATGCCTTATATACTGAATGATTCTGGCCTTCCTGTACAGAACATATCCACAAATTGCTTTGTTGAGTTTTAGAAAAGTCTCAATGGAACTTATTCTGATGAATGGTGTCATTCTTTAAAGGGATAGTTGCAAAAAACCCTGACAGTTTCAAAATTACTTAAACCACATTGAGGTTTGGTTAAAGCCTTACATTTTACCACTTCATAAGCAAAGAAACATTTTACAACCCCTTGCATTTATAAAAAAAAAAATTCAATTATCCCTTACATTTAAGATGGAATCAGTCCTCGAGGGTTTCTGTAATTTTGAAATTTATATGGGTTATTTTTTTTGCAAGTACCTCAATCCTCAAGGGATGTTTTGTAATTAACCTTCTTTAAATAGTTGACACATCTGAGTTCTCTGATTGCAACTTCTGTAACCATAGCTTTTGTCAGTAATATACTAATATCGATCAGCAAAAGTCAAGCTGTTAACGAAATAGCAACAGAACTGGAAAGCAGATGAATGAACAAAAATGAAAATGATCAATAATTATAGCTCAGCCATTCTGAATTAAACACATTTGAAACAAGGGTAACACCTTTGTTAGTAAGGGAAATGCAAGAAAATGGGCAATTAATATATGACAAACTTTTAGAGCAGGAAGCTAAACTGTAAGAATCCTCATGGTTCCAAAATATTGAATGGGTAATTTAACCTTATATTCAAATGCCAGATGCAGACAACCAAGAATGTTACAAAACCATAGTTTACTGAAACCAAAAGAACCTGTCATACAAATCATAGCTCAGCCAGTTTCTAATATAAACCACATTCAAAATAATCAAAAATGGTTCACCATTTCATAAAAGTCATTTACACTACGTACATAGAAAATCAAGGGAAAATGTGTCATGATATTGCACGTTTCAACAAACTATGTACATCAATATGTACCAGCAAGATTCAGCATCTCAAAATAATTTCTGAAGACCAAACACCTGCCCAACTACTGCCTACATACTATTGTATCTGCACCAACAAGATTCAGTATCTCGAAAGGAAGTTTAAGACCAAACACCTGCCCAACTACTGAGAACCATGAAATCATATATTTTTCTACAGGTATTCCACTTTGAGCAGTCAAGCATCAGTACTCAAGAGTAGTTTCATCCATTCACTTGTCCCACAAGGATGCAATGTATACCATGGTCGATTCAATTCGGGGTGCTCCTACAGTTGATATCCACCATCAGTTCACGCAATATAAATATATGATATACCGATCAAAAAAAAAAAATATATATATATATATATATATATAAATATATGATATTACATGCAAAGCAGGACCAGTAAACTGACATCTTTCGGTCCTATAGCAAGATAGTCTTTTTCTGAGCTTGTTAGTGAAGTTTAATCGAAAAGAGGCATATCTGAAAAATAAGAATTTCAAAAGAGACATCCCAGGGATAAAATATTTCAAGAACAAAATAAGTGAACGATCGTGTCTGGCTAAAGCTCATGAACTCATCATGATAAACATTTTCCCCTTTTTTTTTTTTTTTAATGAATGATAATGACAAATTTGGTGAAAGCAAAGCAACATGATTCTCTCCATAAGCAGCAAAAAGCAAAACATCATCATCATCTTCAAGATGTGTGAAAAGAAGTCATGGTTGAGGCACAAAGAGAAATTAACCTCCTGAGTCATAAATGTCCACTTGATTTAATTAGCAGTTCTGCTGAGTGAACTGGGATATCTTTTTCAATTTCATCTAAAAGTAGAGGCTGCCCATCTGCAAAATTGCAACAGAGAATTGATTAAGTCAGTTATTTTAGCATATCTCCAGAACCACAAATTGATTACAACGTGTTCACAACATTAATGGATTTTTAAGCAAGTAAAACGTCAATCTTGAACAGCACTAAAAGTAATGATGTAACTAATTTTCAGTAAGAGTTAGATAAGGTCTACAGTATTGATGCAAACTCTCTGTCAAAACTTGCACGGAATTGCACTACCACTACCACTTCCTATCGTTTAAGCAATTTTTAGATAAATTCTAAGGTTTCATGAAATCATAAGTGCAGGTATTTGTGTTTTCCAATTTCTTTCAGATATAAATATACATCTACATTTGCCAATCATGGATAAAAACATATAACATCTCATAAAGATGACAAATTCCACACTTAGCTGCAATAAAATTAACATTGTGTGTTTGGATTGTAGCCCCAATTAAAATACGTGTGCTTCACTTCACTCAGCATGGCATGGATTCCCTCCCATCAAACTTCTCACATTTTTATGCCTAAAGCTATAAACTACTTAATGATAAATTATGCATAATCAGGTTTTTATTGTGACTGTAATGTTCAAACAACAATAACTACATAGTTTCACATCCAAGATTACTATATACTAAAATTGACTCTAGTAGAATAATCTACATAAGGTAGCAAAATACAGCATCAACTGCAGCTGCAGAAAAAGCATAAAGAGGCACACACATAACTAGCAACCTGTCAAGATTTATGCTAATTATTTATACGCATAGCATTGGCTACAAGTACATTATTTAAAAATCAGTGGGATTCTGTTTTGTAACAGAATAAAGAGTCAACTTGCCATCGCAGTAAGCACCTAAAATAAAGCACTGAACCCTATAAGAAGCACTATAAACAGCAATGGAGCCTAGAAAGGACAAAATTTATGACCACCATTATGAACCTAGAAGGAAAAAGAAACAGAAGGCAAAAAATTAATATATTCTGTTGCCATTAAATTATGTAAATAAACTACTTAAAATAACACTAATCTGTTAGTGAAATTATTCGATGACATAATAACTGCACAATGCACATGCACAAAAACACTTTGTGTGCAATCCACTAGAGTCCAGAGACGAATCTCACAACAGGAATAAATAAAGCACATTTGCTATCTATGTAGAAATTTATATTTTGGTTAACAAGATATAAATATTCTTAACATACATTAGTTCATCGCACATGAAAACTTTTCCCCAAAACACTGGAGTGCTTGGTAAGTGTTAAGTCTAGCATGATTTAACATTTTAAAACATCATACTCAAACAAAAATATGAGGAGAATACTAAAACATCTTTTTCTTCCTTTTTACAAGATCCTAACGAGTCTTTGGACATTTTCCCTATTAACGAATGATCTTTAGAGCATTGCTTCTGCTTTCCCACTAAAAAGTGGGTTTCTATAGAGAGTTTTGTTTGTCAATCAACGCTAAAACTCATACACAGGATCTGCTCAAAAAGTATGGAACTGAATCAGATATTGAAATACAGTTGCATCTGGATCTTAAAATAAAGGCCAAAGCACCACAATGTGTTTAGAAAGATGCAAGGCACATATATTTAATAATAAAGTTCAGGAACCAAACAAATAGCCTAGCAAAACTTAATGTTAATTGGTAGAGCACAAAAAATCTACCTCAGATAGGTCTACCAAGTCTTCTGCCCCTTTCCAATGGGTGATAAGTAGTGCCCAGAAAGACGGAAATGAAATGGTTTCTCTCAATCATATAATTGGACTAAGTTAATATAAACTTCTTTGTTGCATCTGATGAGTGTATTCAGTCATCACACACCATAACTGTTGCTAAAACCTTTTACTGACAACTTATAGGTGATACCAACCGATTCTAAAACCTTGAGTTCCTCAAATCATTTGGTCCAATTTCCTTAAATCTTATTGCTCATAAAGTACACCAGGAATAAAGTCTCTTTGATTATTCAAAGGTCTAAAGTACTTTCCAATCCAAGCAATGACTAACCTATACATGTACATTTCACAAATTAATTCAAGAAACAGCAGAATAGAC